>JAGFBZ010000120.1:600000-1060000 GCA_018398805.1 Hirundichthys speculiger
TTCTGCTGTTACCTCAGAAATTACCTGTTTTAATGTTCTGATTGTGCTGAGACACAATCATTTTGTTGGATTTTGTTTGTAGACTTTTTCTTTATGAAAACAGGATGACATTATTGCTCTGGCAGTGGCAATAAGCTTTATTTTCATCTACATTTTTTAAGATGAGATTTACACTAAATATGTGTTACTGACAAGTGCTGATGTTAAAAGTGTTTGAACAACAAATGTTATGACACTTTAGTTCATATGGCAGCAGAACATTTAAATAAAAGTGACCTTTACACTACTTTTGAATTTATTATTTGATTTTGCGTATACAATGCAATTAATCGTGAATAATCAGGGAAATAATGCAATTAATCGTGATTAAACATTTTATTGGTTGCCCAGCCCTAATAAATAGACAAAAATAATTTATGAAACAAAACATCAGCGAACCAGGTTTAGTTGGAAAACTAATAATAGTTCTTCTCCCACATATTTGTATCCACAATGGAAAAATAAAAGTATGAATAAAATTACTCAATTGACAACTTAAATTTATGTACCCGTGTACTTGGATAATTAACTTAGATAAAATCTTACACTCCTAATTTAAAACAAAACTTTCCTTACACAAAAAACTTATTCTGTTATAGAGAAGGAGGAACTGCCGCCTCTTCTAGAGGAAGTTGAGCATAAAAAAAAGAAAGAAAAGAAAACCAACAAAACAACGTGCAAAGTATAAAATTAGACCTCAATTAAAGACCTCTTATTTTCTACTGTGCAGCATCAATAGATCCTGGCAGCTCATTTAGATTTTTTTCATCAGCGCAACCCTAAATAATCACTAAATACACTTAAACATGCTTTTATGGTAGTAAAACTTAAAAAAAAAAAAAAAAAAAAAAAAAAGGTTATTTTTTTCCAATTTTTTTTTTTTCAATCATCATTCTCTTTCATGGAACGAGCACGTGTTAAAATTTAGGCTCAACACTGAAACAAAACACACTCACCGGATCAAAACACAAATATTTGGTCTTCCTCAACCTTCTGACAGACCAAGATTATCCTAGTAAAAAAATACTTCTTCAAAAAACAAATATTAACGCTGTATTATTCACAATAAACGTTTTTCCCTCCGCTTCTTCTTCTACCTCTTCCTGCAGCGCCTGTGCTCATTTGTGGGCGACATGCGCCACCTACTGGCATAAAAAAAAAAATAGCTACCGGTACATACAAAAATCCAACAATTTTAATCAACACGTATGCTGAATTTATGGGGGTTTCACGATCCTGACCTGAGTACTGGGGTTTCAGAAAACGAGATGAATAGTTAGAGCTTTACTGAGACAAGTTGTGTGACGCAGTAAAACTATTTTCTCTACCTGTTCTCTGTGTCCAGGGGCAACCACTGCTCCCACTCTGATCTTCATCCTGCCGGGGCTGTTCTACATCCGCATCGTCCCTGTCAGCCAGGAGCCAATAAAGTCCAGACCAAAGATTCAGGTATTAACACATTCAAAGAATCAGCTGTGCATGTTCTGGATGAAAATGAAGCTACTGGCAGCAGGTCAGTTACACTGGACAGGAAGCGCTGCTGCTTGCTCAGCTGATAACTTCACTGCTCCCAGACACAAATCGTATTTATTTGCCTGTTTGCAACACAGCAGGAGGTAGAAAAAGTGACAAACCAGACAGACCTTTAAACACCATTGAGACAACTCCAGCCACCATTCAGACTCATTTGTACTAAACGGGCTATTTCAGAACGTCTACAGTCATGGCCAAAAGTTTTGAAAATGACACAAATATTACATTTTCACACCGTCTGCTGCTACAGAGTTTTTATATGTTTTTTCAGGGGTTTCTATGTTATAATGAAATACTATTAGAAGCATTTCATCAGTTTCAAAAGCTTTCATTGAGAATTACACATGATTCATGCAATACGTCAATATTTGCAGTGCTGACCCTTCTTCTTCAAGACCTCTGCAGTTCTCCCTGGCATGCTGTTAATCAACTTCTGGACCAAATCCTGACTGATGCCAGTCCATTCTTGCATAATTAATGCTTGGAGTTTGTCAGAATTTGTGGATTTTTGATCGTCCACCCGCCTCTTTAGGATTGATGCTTCACTGCTTCACTGTTGGCATGAGACAGGACTGATGGTAGCGCTCACCTCATCTCCTCCCAACAAGCCTTCTTCCAGATGCCCCAAACAATCGGAAAGGAGATTCAGCAGAAAATGACTTTACCCCAGAATACCAGTCTGTCCCTGATGGTTTTACTGGAGAGAAGTGGCTTCTCTGCTGCTCTCCTTGACACCAGGCCTTCCTCCAAAGGCCTTTGCCTCACTGTGCGTGCAGATGTCCTCACACCTGCCTGGTGCCATTCCTGAGCAAGTTCTGCACTGGTGGTGGTCCCATCCCGCTGCTGAAACACCTTCAGGAGACGGCCCTGGCACTTGCTGGACTTTGCTGGAGCAACTTCTCCCAACCATCCAAGGGCAGTTTGGTGATGAAGAATGCATTTTCCAGCATGATGGAGCATCTTGCCATAAAGCAAAAGTCATTAAGATTTTGGGCCCTTGGCCAGGAAACTCCCCAGATCTTAATCCCATTGAGAACTTGTGGTCAATCCTAAAGAGGCGGGTGGACGATCAAAAACCCACAAATTCAGACAAACTCCAAGCATTGATTATGCAAGAATGGACTGACATCAGTCAGGATTTGGTCCAGAAGTTGATTAACAGCATGCCAGGGAGAATTGCAGAGGTCTTGATGAAGAAGGGTCAGTACTGCAAATATTGACTTATTGCATGAATTATGTGTAATTCTCAATAAAAGCTTTTAAAAATGATGAAATGCTTCTAATTGTATTTCATTATAACATAGAAACACCTGGCAAAAACACATAAAAACTCTGAAGCAGCAGACGGTGTGAAAATGTAATATTTGTGTCATTCTCAAAACTTTTGGCCATGACTGTAGCCTCGTCTTCGTCACTCTCCTCCGGCTGGCTGCTCCCGTCACCAGCCTCTTGTATAGCTGATGTTGCGTATTGACTCCATAGCGTTAATGCTGATATTGACATGACTTTGAATCAGATGAGCAAATCCAATACTGCAGTTTGTTTGATCAAATTCTGTGGTTTAGGTAGTAACTTTAACAGCATACCACCCAACAGGACAACTAGCACATAGTATCTGTCAGAAATAATTTTACATTATCTAGATGTACCATGCAGCTCAGCTGGTTGAGTACAGGGGTGCCTGTACGAGCTGCTCTTGTCTGTCTTTCCTGCTGACGTGTCTTTGCTGGGTTTTCAGGCTGCATGTTTCGCCTCACTGGGCTTCATATTCATGATCATGAGTCTGACGTTCATCGGACTCGACTGGACGAGTGGAGAGAAGCGAAGTCTTGGCGGCCACTGACGTGGCATGGTACCCCATCCCTCCTCCGACCCTCGAGCAGCGGCAGCCCACTGCTGCGCCCCTCTCCCCGGTGCTCCGGACAGAAACAAGGTTTAATCTACTGCTGGACGGCTCCGGCTTCGGTGGGACTGTTTTTCATTAATTATAAGGACAATGTGTTCCTCCGCAGTGATGACTTCTATCCCGTCACTCAAGTAGGTTGATGTTTACCGCCAGGATACATCACAGGTGGCGCTCTTCAGCTCTCCACGCAGAGCTGATGAACACGCAGATCATCGAGACCCCTCAACCACTAAAATCTGTTTGCTTTGAAAGAGGCTAAATGTGGTGTTTCCTAACAGCAAACCAGCCAAACCTCTGAATGGAAACCAACAAAAAGGTGATTTTTCTGATGAGTGAAGTTTTATGAATAAAATCCTGTTGCTATGTGCTTCCAAAATGCTGTTAAAAGAAATCAAACATGGTGCTTAACATTTTAGTGCAATTATTACTGCTTGTCAGAGACAATATGAGTTAACCAGGGAATTGATTTGACTATTAATCAATTGATGTGTTTGTATTGTAATTTTGCAGAGCGGTAAATGGAAAACTGGAGAGAAGTGTTTCATAAGCCATAGTCTGACAAGACGTTTACGCAACTGTGAACCTCCTAATTTGTAAAAGAAATCATTTTTTTCTTTGAATTCATGCTGAGCAGCACGTATTCATTGGTTAATAAAATTTTAGACAACCTGTAATGTATTAAATGTTATATGATGGCTCATGAATATTATGCATAAAAAAACCCATTGTATAAAAAACCCGTGTTGACATGTGTTTAACGGACCGATGAGGGCAGTTTTAGCTCGAAGCCTTGGAAACTGCTGCAGACAGCAGATCCTGTTGAAGATGTCTGCAGTGTTCGTTGGACCACATTGGACCTCGAATGATGGAGATGACTCAGAGAGACTGCCCTGAAGTCAGACCCGGCCCAAATCCATGCTATAAACCACAAAGCTCTTGGTGGCGTCACAAAGGAGGTATAGCTGACAAAGGTAATCCAAACATGCCTTTTATCTGATTCCTGCTTGTCCACCGTGAGAACTTGAGGTAAGAACTGGTGAGGATGTTTTCAGTTTAGCAGCCTGATGGCAAAATACGCTGGGATGCTTTGGAAGATGGATTCAGTCATTTGAAAACCCTTTTAACGAACCTATCTAGGCAGGCAAGTTTATTTGTAGAGCACAATTCGTACAAAAGGTAATTCAAAGAGCTTTACAGATGCATAAAATCACAAGAAGGCAAATAGAATCATTCCATACAAGCATAAAAATAATCATTTATGAATTAAATTAAGAATTAATTTAAAGGAAAAATAAAGTAAATCTAAACAGAACTGTTTTCAGCCTGGATCTGAACATTGTCAGAGTTCAGGTCTGTCTCACATCTTCTGGAAGACTGTTCTAGATTTTAGGAGCATAAAACTGAAATGCAGCTTCACCTTGTTTAGTCCTGACTCTGGACACCAGCAGGAGACCACTACCTGAGGTTCTCAGAGTCCAGGTTGGTTCATATGGCTCTAACATGTCAGAGATGGACTTTGGGGATAGACCACGAAGAAACTGGAACATATAGAGTTGTTTTAAAGTCTATTCTCTGAGTGACAGGAAGCCAGAGACCTCAGGACTGGACTAATATGGCCATATTTCCTGGTTCTAGTCAGGACCAGTGCAGAGACCTCAGGACTGGACTAATATGGTCGTATTTCCTGGTTCTAGTCAGGACCAGTGCAGAGACCTCAGGACTGGACTAATATGGTCGTATTTCCTGGTTCTAGTCAGGACCAGTGCAGAGACCTCAGGACTGGACTAATATGGTCGTATTTCCTGGTTCTAGTCAGGACCAGTGCAGAGACCTCAGGACCGGACTAATATGGTCGTATTTCCTGGTTCTAGTCAGGACCAGTGCAGAGACCTCAAGACTGGACTAATATGGTCATATTTCCTGGTTCTAGTCAGGACCAGTGCAGAGACCTCAGGACTGGACTAATATGGTCATATTTCCTGGTTCTAGTCAGGACCAGTGCAGAGACCTCAGGACTGGACTAATATGGTCGTATTTCCTGGTTCTAGTCAGGACCAGTGCAGAGACCTCAGGACTGGACTAATATGGTCGTATTTCCTGGTTCTAGTCAGGACCAGTGCAGAGACCTCAGGACTGGACTAATATGGTCGTATTTCCTGGTTCTAGTCAGGACCAGTGCAGAGACCTCAGGACTGGAATAATATTGTCGTATCTCCTGGTTCTAGGCAGGAACAGTGCAGAGACCTCAGGACTGGACTAATATGGTCATATTTCCTGGTTCTAGTCAGGACCAGTGCAGAGACCTCAGGACTGGACTAATATGGTCGTATTTCCTGGTTCTAGTCAGGACCAGTGCAGAGACCTCAGGACTGGAATAATATTGTCGTATCTCCTGGTTCTAGGCAGGACCAGTTCAGAGACCTCAGGACTGGACTAATTTGGTCGTATGTCCTGGTTCTAGTCAGGAACAGTGCAGAGACCTCAGGACTGGACTAATATGGTCGTATGTCCTGGTTCTTGTCAGGACCAGTGCAGAGACCTCAGGACTGGACTAATATGGTTGTATTTCCTGGTTCTAGTCAGGACCAGTGCAGACCTCAGGACTGGACTAATATGGTCATATTTCCTGGTTCTAGTCAGGACCAGTGCAGAGACCTCAGGACTGGACTAATATGGTCATATTTCCTGGTTCTAGTCAGGACCAGTGCAGAGACCTCAGGACTGGACTAATACGGTCGTATTTCCTGGTTCTAGTCAGGACCAGTGCAGAGACCTCAGGACTGGACTAATATGGTCGTATTTCCTGGTTCTAGTCAGGACCAGTGCAGAGACCTCAGGACTGGAATAATATTGTCGTATCTCCTGGTTCTAGGCAGGACCAGTTCAGAGACCTCAGGACTGGACTAATTTGGTCGTATGTCCTGGTTCTAGTCAGGAACAGTGCAGAGACCTCAGGACTGGACTAATATGGTCATATTTCCTGGTTCTAGTCAGGACCAGTGCAGAGACCTCAGGACTGGACTAATATGGTCGTATTTCCTGGTTCTAGTCAGGACCAGTGCAGAGACCTCAGGACTGGAATAATATTGTCGTATCTCCTGGTTCTAGGCAGGACCAGTTCAGAGACCTCAGGACTGGACTAATTTGGTCGTATGTCCTGGTTCTAGTCAGGAACAGTGCAGAGACCTCAGGACTGGACTAATATGGTCATATTTCCTGGTTCTTGTCAGGACTTGTGCAGCAGTGTTCTGGATGTACTGCAGCTGTCTCACAGCTGGTTTAGAGCTCAGTGAGCAGGCCGTTACAGTAGTCTAACCTGGTGGAGACCAACGCATGGATTAGTCTTTCTAAATCTGGTTTAGACACTATTCCTTTGATTCTGGCAATGTCTTTAGATGGTTAAGGGCTGCTGATGTTATTGCTTTAATGTGGCTGTTAAAGTTCAAGTCTGAATCCAATATTACCCCTACATGTCTGACCTGATTTTTTTGGTTCTAGAGAGAGAGTCTCAAGGTGACTGATAACACTTCCTCTTTGTTTCTGTGGGCCACAGACAATGATATCAGTTTTGTCTGAGTTTAGCTGGAGAAAGTTGTTTTGCATCCACGCACTGATCTGTTCGATGTAGTGACAGAATGAATCTACAGGCCCATGTCCTCCTGCTGTCAGCGACACATAGATCTGAGTATCATCTGACAAATGGCTCTCTAACATCAGTCGAGCAGATCTCAAACCCTCCAGCTGACAGCACACATATATGTTCTGATCATTTTATCAGTAACTTTCTGTTTGAGTCTTTATGTGATAAATAATCAAATATTTGCCTTGTAGAGAACATGGAGCTGCTGCAGTACACAGTACTGTACCTACATGGCCTTTAAAAAGCTAGTTTTTACACCCTTATGGTACCGTATTTCTTCTGATAAATGCCCTGCAGTACAATGACCAGGAGGGCGTCAATTTTGAACCCAGAAATTCCAAATATTGCTCTTACATTGTTAACTCAGACCACTGAGGCTCGCTGTGGTTGTCAGGGTCTGAGGATGTGCTAACAGCAGCAGTCATTTCACGACCCTCATTTATCAGTGGCAGTCAAAGTGTTGTGTTGGCTGGTAGGCTGAGTCGTATACCCCCATGGTTCCTTGGCCAACAACTTACTTGTGTTAAGGGATGAACGTTAGCTTTTCGTGTGCTACTTCATGCTACTCCATGTGCTTCTTTGCTGTGCTGTGTGTGTTTGAAGGTATTTCGTGTATGCATAGTAAAAATAAATGTCAAGTTGGTGAGGTGTTTTATTGTCTAAACTTGCTTCTCCACTTGTCAATTAAACTGAAGAATCAAAAACAGCATTCAGGCACCTTTTTCTTCCTCCTGATGGAATCTGGTCTTTTCTGATTCTGATTCACAATTATAGAAAAAAGGAAAAAAAAAACACAGTGGTCCAATAGAAGTTGATTATAAAATGTCAGTGGAATAATCATGACCAAAATTGTTTGGTAACAAGTTAAAGTTTCTTCTTCAGTACCTGGTTTTTATTAATATCCACTGAAAGGCACATGTGGTGGTTAATCTGTTTAACTTTTTTTGCCTTATTCAAATCATCAGGCAGCAGCTGTGAAGAGACGTCCTCACAAAATTCATGAACCAGTTCAAGCCAACTTTATTTGTATAGCATCTGTTAGAATACAAATTGACTGTAGGTACTTTTCAGAGGCCCAGAGCATGACCCTGAGCAAGTATGACTAAATATTAAGTAAAGAAACAGTGTCAAGGAAAAACTCCTCTTTAAGAGGAAGAAACCTTGAACAGGACTTGGGGAGAGCTTCCTGCTGAAGACCAGCTGGGTAAGGAAAGAAAAAAGGAGGGCGATAGGATAGAGAGAGGATGAAGGATAGAGAGAGGAGAAACATGGGTATATTGACAATATTATATCGGACAGAATATAATAATATTAAATATCTATTAGCTGGAACGCAAGGAATTCCATGCACTTCTATTCTGACTGGTTCTGGTTCACTGTTAGTACATGATCTACAGAGATTACTATAAAAAAAACAGGTGTAGGCAACAACACTGAGGTGGTCAGAGGATCAATCTGAAGGTCAGCATCTTAGTTGATATCCCAGAGACATCTATATAGACAGGTGGAGGTAAGCTGGGATGACGTCTATATAGACAGGTGGAGGTCAACGCTGGGATGACGTCTATATAGACAGGTGGAGGTCAACGCTGGGATGACATCTATATAGACAGGTGGAGGTCAACGCGGGGATGGGGATGACGTCTATATAGACAGGTGGAGGTCAACGCTGGGATGACGTCTATATAGACAGGTGGAGGTCAACGCTGGGATGACATCTATATAGACAGGTGGAGGGCAACGCTGGGATGACGTCTATATAGACAGGTGGAGGTCAACGCTGGGATGACGTCTATATAGACAGGTGGAGGTCAACGCTGGGATGACATCTATATAGACAGGTGGAGGTCAACGCTGGGATGACGTCTATATAGACAGGTGGAGGTCAACGCTGGGATGACGTCTATATAGAAGACAGGGGGGAGGTCAACGCTGGGATGACGTCTATATAGACAGGTGGAGGTCAACGCTGGGATGACGTCTATATAGACAGGTGGAGGTCAACGCTGGGATGACGTCTATATAGACAGGTGGAGGTCAACGCTGGGATGACATCTATATAGACAGGTGGAGGTCAACGCTGGGATGACGTCTATATAGACAGGTGGAGGTCAACGCTGGGATGACGTCTATATAGACAGGTGGAGGTCAACGCTGGGATGACATCTATATAGACAGGTGGAGGTCAACGCTGGGGGATGACGTCTATATAGACAGGTGGGAGGTCAACGCTGGGATGATGACGTCTATATAGACAGGTGGAGGTCAACGCTGGGCTGGGATGACGTCTATATAGACAGGTGGAGGTCAAACGCTGGGATGACGTCTATATAGACAGGTGGAGGTCAACGCTGGGATGACGTCTATATAGACAGGTGGAGGTCAACGCTGGGATGACGTCTATATAGACAGGTGGGAGGTCAACGCTGGGATGATGACGTCTATATAGACAGGTGGAGGTCAACGCTGGGATGACGTCTATATAGACAGGTGGAGGTCAAACGCTGGGATGACGTCTATATAGACAGGTGGAGGTCAACGCTGGGATGACGTCTATATAGACAGGTGGAGGTCAACGCTGGGATGACGTCTATATAGACAGGTGGAGGTCAACGCTGGGATGACGTCTATATAGACAGGTGGAGGTCAACGCTGGGGATGACGTCTATATAGACAGGTGGAGGTCAACGCTGGGATGACGTCTATATAGACAGGTGGAGGTCAACGCTGGGATGACGTCTATATAGACAGGTGGAGGTCAACGCTGGGATGACGTCTATATAGACAGGTGGAGGTCAACGCTGGGATGACGTCTATATAGACAGGTGGAGGTCAACGCTGGGATGACGTCTACATAGACAGGAGGAGGCCAACTATATCTTAACACCTCCCCATCAACCCAGCTTCCCCCCCAGTCTCTTGTTAACTGCCTTTTGGACATAAAAACCTGGTTGACTTCTAACCTACTCAAACTTAACAGCAATAAAACTGAGCTCTTGGTTGTGGCACCCAAGGCACTGCAAAGGAAGGTTGGAGATTTCCTCCTCCATGTCGATGGCAGTTTCATCTCCCCATCCCCTGAAGTCCGCAATCTAGGAGTCATTCTGGACTCAACCCTGTCCTTCCACTCACATGTCAAATCCGTCACAAAATCGGCCTTTTACCATCTTAAAAATATCTCCAGACTCCGGCCATCACTCACTGACACTACAACAGAGACCCTCATCCACGCCTTCATCACCACCCGCCTGGACTACTGCAACGGAGTCCTGTTCGGGGCGACCAGTAAGACCCTGAACAGGCTCCAATATGTCCAAAACTCAGCTGCCAGGGTGCTCACCCATTCCAAGCCCTGGCAGCACATCACCCCCACTCTCATGCACCTCCACTGGCTCCCTGTCACATTCCGGATCTCCTACAAACTCCTCCTCCTCACTTACAAATCCCTCCACTCCCTGGCCCCCCCGTATCTATCAGACCTCCTTCACTACCACACTCCATCGAGGAACCTTCGGTCCACCGGCATGGGACTGCTTGCTGTCCCTCGCACCAACCGACGCACCTTTGGGGACAGAGCTTTCAGTGTGGCTGCCCCCACTCTCTGGAACTCTCTTCCCTCTGACATACGCCATGCTGCAACCCTGGACTCATTCAAATCATCACTCAAAAAACATCTGTTCACTCTGGCATTTGGTCTCGATTAGCTAGGCTGAGTTTTCCCGTAGCATGTGTTGTTGTCCGTTGTCTTTGTCCTCTGTTCTGTGTGTTACTACTCTGTAAAGCGGCCTTGGGTGTTCTGAAAGGCGCTATATAAATTGAATCTATTATTATTATTATTATTAACACTGGGATGACGTCTACATAGACAGGTGGAGGTCAACGCTGGGATGACGTCTACATAGACAGGTGGAGGTCAACGCTGGGATGAGGTCTACATAGACAGGGGGAGGTCAACGCTGGGATGACGTCTACATAGACAGGTGGAGGTCAACGCTGGGATGACGTCTATATAACCAGGTGGAGATCAACGCTGGGATGAGGTCTATATAGACAGGTGGAGGTCAACGCTGGGATGACGTCTATATAGACAGGAGGAGGTCAACGCTGGGATGACGTCTATATAGACAGGTGGAGGTCAACGCTGGGATGACGTCTATATAGACAGGTGGAGGTCAACGCTGGGATGACGTCTATATAGACAGATGGAGGTCAATGCTGGGATGACGTCTATATAGACAGGTGGAGGTCAACGCTGGGATGACGTCTATATAGACAGGTGGAGGTCAACGCTGGGATGACGTCTATATAGACAGGTGGAGGTCAACGCTGGGATGACGTCTATATAGACAGATGGAGGTCAATGCTGGGGATGACGTCTATATAGACAGGTGGAGGTCAACGCTGGGATGACGTCTATATAGACAGGCGGAGGTCAACGCTGGGATGACATCTATATAGACAGGTGGAGGTCAACGCTGGGATGACGTCTATATAGACAGGAGGAGGTCAACGCTGGGATGACGTCTATATAGACAGGTGGAGGTAAACGCTGGGATGACGTCTATATAGACAGGTGGAGGTCAACGCTGGGATGACGTCTATATAGACAGGAGGAGGTCAACGCTGGGATGACGTCTATATAGACAGGTGGAGGTCAACGCTGGGATGACATCTATATAGACAGGTGGAGGTCAATGCTGGGATGACGTCTATATAGACAGGTGGAGGTCAACGCTGGGATGACGTCTATATAGACAGGTGGAGGAGTCAACGCTGGGGATGACGTCTATATAGACAGGTGGAGGTCAACGCTGGGATGACATCTATATAGACAGATGGAGGTCAATGCTGGGATGACGTCTATATAGACAGGTGGAGGTCAACGCTGGGATGACGTCTATATAGACAGGTGGAGGTCAAACGCTGGGATGACGTCTATATAGACAGGAGGAGGTCAACGCTGGGATGACGTCTATATAGACAGGTGGAGGTCAACGCTGGGATGACGTCTATATAGACAGGTGGAGGTCAACGCTGGGATGACATCTATATAGACAGATGGAGGTCAATGCTGGGATGACGTCTATATAGACAGGAGGAGGTCAACGCTGGGATGACGTCTATATAGACAGGTGGAGGTCAACGCTGGGATGACGTCTATATAGAACGGTGGAGGTCAACGCAGGGATGACGTCTATATAGAGAGGTGGAGGTCAACGCTGAGATGATGTCTATATAGACAGGTGGAGGTCAACGCAGGGATGATGTCTATATAGACAGGAGGAGGTCAACGCTGGGATGACGTCTATATAGACAGGAGGAGGTCAACGCAGGGATGATGTCTATATAGACAGGAGGAGGTCAACGCTGGGATGACGTCTATATAGACAGGAGGAGGTCAACGCTGGGATGACGTCTATATAGACAGGTGGAGGTCAACACTGGGATGACATCTATATAGACAGATGGAGGTCAATGCTGGGATGACGTCTATATAGACAGGAGGAGGTCAACGCTGGGATGACGTCTATATAGACAGGTGGAGGTCATCGCTGGGATGACGTCTATATAGAACGGTGGAGATCAACGCAGGGATGACGTCTATATAGAGAGGTGGAGGTCAACGCTGGGATGACGTCTATATAGACAGGTGGAGGTCAACGCTGAGATGATGTCTATATAGACAGGTGGAGGTCAACGCTGAGATGACGTCTATATAGACGGGTGGAGGTCAACGCTGGGATGACGTCTATATAGACAGGTGGAGGTCAACGCTGGGATGACATCTATATAGACAGGTGGAGGTCAACGCTGGGACGACGTCTACATAGACAGGTGGAGGTCAACACTGGGATGACGTCTATATAGACGGGTGGAGGTCAACGCTGGGATGACGTTTATATAGACAGATGTAGGTCAACTCTGGCATGGCATCTATATAGACAGGTGGAGGTCAACGCTGGGATGAAAATGAAATGAAATGAAAATGAATGAATGAAAATGAAAAATACTTTATTTATCCCATAAAGGGAAATTCAATACTGTAATATTCTCTTTTTTTTAATTATTATTATTTTTTTTATAAACAACAGACAAACGACAGCAATAATAACAATAATAATAATAATAATAGGTGTTAAGTCTTGTTGTGGAGGCTGATGGCTGATGGCAGGAATGATCTTCTGTATCTTTCCGTCTTGCAACGGACTGTGGAGGAAATTTTTATTTGGTTTATTTCATCTTGTAATTTTGTCATCTAACAATATGTTTAAAAGTGATTTGTCTGTGTCACACGAGACCAAATGTCTGACAAAAGGCAAGCACGGGGGTCGGCTGTGGCTCGTTGATCTAGGAGACACGGCAGGGGTCAGCTGTGACTTCCTAAATTCAATAAGCATCAACTAAATAACTTCTTGATCAAGGGATTGTTTAACGTTGCTAAACTCAATCAGTCTGTTCTCAACAAATGCCTCTG
Source organism: Hirundichthys speculiger (assembly GCA_018398805.1). Lineage (NCBI taxonomy): Eukaryota > Metazoa > Chordata > Actinopteri > Beloniformes > Exocoetidae > Hirundichthys > Hirundichthys speculiger. The sequence continues at coordinate 613,594 of JAGFBZ010000120.1, forward strand.
TATGACATCCCTAAACTCAATCAGTCTGTTTGAAGACAAATGGCTAAGGCAACTGTCTCTGCCTCCACCACCACCTGCTGTGTCTACACTCTGTATGCAAACCTGTAACACCTTGCTGTCTTGGTATAAAGATCAGCTTCATCTTTGTATCTGCAGAGTCATCAGCCAGCACTCTGCGGAGTGGTGGCTGGTCGCTCTCCTTGTGCGCACAAGTATTTGTATGTCTGTCTTTTTTCTCTGTAATAAATTCTATTCTGATTTTCTCATCGAGATCGGATCTTATTTTTTCCACAACAGGACCTGAAGACGCCTCTCACTGAACACACTCTGTTGTTTGATCACTGTGTCGTGGAGAGGGTGTGAAGAATCCTCCATCATCTTCATCAGCTTGTGCAGCATTCTTTTTTGTACAATCAGCTCCAGCGGCTCCAGAGTTACACCCAGCACAGATCCAGCTTTCCTGATCAGTTTGTTGATTCTCTTCAGGTCTCTGGTTCTGATGCTGCTGCCCCAGCAGATGGCTGCAAAGCTGATTGCACTTTCCAACAACAGACCTTATAGAAGATGTGCAACATCTTGGTGCAGACATTAAAAGATCTCAACTTTCTTAAAAAAGTAGAGTCTGCTCTGTCCTTTCTTGTAGATGTATTCTGTGTTGCATTTCCACTCCAGTCTGTTGTCAAGATGAACTCCAAGATACTTGTATTCCTCCACCACCTCCACCTCCTTTCCCAGGATGGAAACACTGCTGTGTTGATTCTTGCTCCTCCTGAAGTCGACAATCATCTCCTTAGTTTTGCTGGTATTTAATACGAGATGATTGTTACTACACCATTTCACAAACTGACAGATCAGTTCTTTGTACTCTGCTTCTTGTCCGTTGCTGTACACCCAACAACTGCAGAGTCATTAGAGTATTTCTGCAGATGACAGGACTCAGAGTTGGACTGGAAGTCAGAGGTGTAGAGCGTGAAGAGAAATGGTGAGAGAACAGTTCCTTGTGGTGCTCCAATGCTGCTGACCTCCATCTCAGACACACAACCTTTCAGTCTCACAAACTGTGGTCTGTTTGTGAGGTAGTCATAAATCCAGGAGGTTGTGGAGGAATCCACCTGGAACTGATGGAGCTTCTCACATAACAACGCAGGCTGAATTGTATTAAAAGCACTTGAGAAATCAAAGAACATGACCCTCAAAGTGCTGCCTGATTGGTCCAGATGAGAGTGGGCTCTGTGAAGCAGGTAGATGATGGCGTCTTCAACCCCCAAGCCCATTACGATATGCAAACTGTAATGGGTCCTGAAAGGTGCTGACCTGCTTGTTGAGGTGGGCCAGTAAGAGTCTCTCCAGGACTTTCATGATGTGAGATGTCAGGGCAACTGGTCTGTAGTCATTAGGTTCAGCTGGTTGTGGTTTTTTAGGCACTGGAACAAGGCAGGATGTTTTCCACAGCACAGGAACTGTTCTCTGTCTCAAACTGGTGTTGAAGAGGTGCTGGAGAATCGTACATAGTTGCAATGAGCAGGTCTTGAGAACTCTGGGACAGACACCGTCTGGACCTGCAGCCTTGTTCTGGTTCAGTTTCTCAAGTTGTTTTTTGACCTGATTGCAGGAGACAGACAGAGTGGAGGGGGAGGCAGAGGAGGTCTCTGAGGTGGAGAAAGATGATGCTGGTTTCTGGTCCATGACTGAGCTGCAGGGTGACAGAGTGAGGTGTGACAGGAAAGCTGTGGGCTCACCGAGGGGGTGTGGTCTGTTGGGCTGGAGGCAGGGGGGGAACTGAACCTATTGAAGAACCTGTTCAGTTCATTAGCTCTGTCCAGACCTCCATCAGTCTAGTCCCCCTTTGCCTCGAAGCCGGTGATCTTCTTCATTCCGGACCACACATCCCTCACGTTGTTCTGCTGGAGCTGACTTTCTAGCTTCTTCCTGTAGTCCTCCTTGCACTTCCTGGTTTCTTTAATTAGTTTTTGTGTTGTCTTCAATAACTCCCTGTCTCCATCCCTGAAGGCTTTCTTTTTGATGTTCAACAGCTTTTTCAGGACTCTGGTGACCCAAGGTTTGTTATTGGGGGAAGCACCTCACAGTTCTTGTTGGAACGATGCTGTCCACACAGAAGTTTATGTAATCTGTCACACACTCAGTCATGGCGTTGATGTTGTCTCCATGAGGTTCACAGAGGGCATTCCAGTCCGTAGCCTCAAAGCAACCTTTCAGAGCATCTTCAGCTTCCTTAGACCAGGTTTTGATAGTTTTTGAGATCACTGGTTGCTGCTGAACGATGGGCTTGTAGGTGGACGTGAGAAGAACCAGATTATGGTGATGGTAGAGTCTGACCGCTGCACAAAGCCTTCTCCAGCACATCCCAAAGATTCTCAATGGGGTTCAGGTCTGGACTCTGTGATGTCCAATCCATGTGTTAAAATGATGTCTCATGCTCCCTGAACCAGTCTTTCACAATTTGAACCCGATGAATCCTGTCATTGTCATCTTTGGAATATGGCCGTGTCATCAGGGAAGAATAAATCCATTGATGGAATAACCTGGTCATTCAGTATATTCAGGTAGTCAGCTGACCTCATTCTTTGAGCTCATACTGTTGCTGAAAATGGACCTGACCAACTGCAGCAACCCCAGATCAGAACACTGCCCCCACAGGCTGGTACAGTAGGCACTAGGCATGATGGGAGCATCACTTCTTACCCTGATGCTCCCATCACTCTGAACTGGGTCCTTGGACTCATCAGACCACATGACCTTCTTCCATTGATCCAGAGTTTTTATGCTCCCTAGCAGATTGAAGCCTTTTTTTCCAGTTAGCCTCACTGATTAGTGGTTTTCTTAAGGCTACACAGCTGTTCAGTCCCAATCCCTGGAGTTCCCTTAGCATTGTGGGTGTGGAAATGCTCTTGCTTTCACTATTAAACAGCCCTGAGTTCTGCTGTTGTTTTTCTTTGATTTGATCTCACCAAACGTTTAAGTGATCAGCGATCACGATCATTGAGGATCTTTTTCCAGCCACATTTCCTCCTGGAAGACGATGGGTCCCCACTATCCTTCCAGTTTTTAATAATGCGTTGGAAAGTTCTGAAACCAGTTTTGGTAGTTTCTGCAATCTCCTTAGATCAGTTATTCCCAAAGGGAAGGCCGCGGCCCCCTGGTGGGCCGTCGTGGTACTGCAGGTGGGCCGTGAGAGGTAATTAAAATTAAACAAATGTTTTAAATCCTCGATCTTTTATAAATGTTTTTAATTACTGTAAAATATTCATAACATGACTTAAAAAAACGTTAAGTAATAAAACAAACCAGTTAAGTGTTATTCCACTGTCATCTTAACTTCATATGACAAGTGTCACCTTATTTGTTGACCCCTCACATTAATATCTGAACGTAGCTTCCAGTCCTGTATGTTGATTACAGTTGTGATTAAAGGTTTGGGTGGCCGCAGAGATTTTTCACATTTCAAACTGGGCCTTGGTATTCTGAAGTTTGGGAATGGCTGCCTTAGATGTTTTCTGCTTGATCAATGCCAATGATTTGACCCTTCTCAAACAGACTAACATCTTTTCCACCACCACAGATGTGTCTTTGACATGGTTGTTTAGGAAATAAGAAGCAACTCATTGAACCAGTTGGGGTTAAATAACTTGTTGCTGAAAGATAATCGCCCATGCAGTAATTATCTAATAGGAGGTTCAGACCTTTTTGCTCAGTTAAATCCAGGCGGTGACTTCTTTTTTGGCCGGGCAGTATTTATACATACAGACATAATTTACATTTTTACTGCTTTCAGACACTAAACTCATTTATGTAACACTTTAGGAACACAAAAGGAAGGAGAAACTGTTCCCTTTCAGACAGGCCTTTCCTGCTCCATACTCTTAAGAGGCTGGAAAATCAATAACAGTTTAATGCAGATAAAACAGCAAGACTAGCAGAATGCATTGTGGGAGACACCAGCAGAGGAGCAGGGGTTTTTCTGCCATTTTATTTGTTTTTTAATTTAGTTCTTATTTTGACATTTGTGGTCATTTTGGGCTGCATCTTTCTCCTGTGTGAACAGAGACTGAGTTAGGACGATAACGACAGAGCAGTAACGTCTCAGCACCGTCTCCACAGTGGTCACGTCTAGAGCTGAGCGATTTTATAGATTCTGCGATATATCGGTATTTTATTTCTCCAGAAATTGATTTTTCAGCCGCGGGTATCGATATTCTAAGCTTCTTCCAAAACCCCCGTGTCCGACCTTTAAAAGCTTGCAAGCAACAATTTGCACTGTTTAAATAAATGAAACTATTTTTCTCAACACATCTTTTATTCATTTTGTCCAGCATTTGCAAGCTGCCTGTCAGCCATATAATGTGTAATTGATGCTTTCAGTTTAATTAATTCAAACAAAGTCATTGGAACACTCACAAGATGTCACCAAAATCACTTTGTCCCTTTAAAGTCTTTCAGAAAATGATGTAAATGTATCTTAAGATGAATATCGATATATATCGTATCGTGAGCCAAATATCATGTATTGTATCGTATCACGAGATTAGTGTAACGCTACAGCCCTAGTCACGTCTGTACGTTGGTCAGCAGCTCCTTCAGCTCCTTCAGCTCCTTCCTAGATGCTTATCTGGAGGTGTATTTTGGATTTGAAATGAAAACTGAGGTGCAGGAATGGTGTTTTAGGGGATAGTAACCCAAAGTATTAGAGCTGTAGTCACCTCAGCCACCTTTAAACCGACATATTAAAAATTATAAATGAATATGAACCACACAGTTGAGCCTTCAAACAGCTGGATTTAATGAGGGAAAATTGAAGGTCAAGCAGGTTTCTTTCTGGAACAAACCTTTTGGTTACGCAAGTTACAGAAAAAATAGACACAAGAGGAGAGTCCAGCCTTCAGACTCTTCCAGGACCTGGGTGGTTGCACTATCCTGGGGCGCCGAAAGGGGGGGTAAAGGATACGGATTATAAGGGCCCATGATTGAGGGGGGCCCAGAGAGGCCCCTACTGATGATCAAAAATAGCATCAACAAATTTCGCCGCTGTGTTGGGGGGCCCGGTAAAGATTCTTTTCATGGGGCCCAAAATCCCTAGCGGCGCCCCTGGCACTATCAGCACAATAATCATCTAATCATCTGGCTCATTTGGTTTTTTATTGACCCTTTCATGTGAACATTAATAAAGCAGCACAAAGGAACTGATGCAGGTAAACATCTGAGACACGCAGGACCTGGAGACCGCTGGTCTAAACCGTCCAAACACGTGCACATTACAGTGTTTAATAGCTTTGATCCAGCCATATGATCCCGTTAGAGATGCAGGAGAGCATAAACATGCTGCTGTCTGCTGTCTCCTATCAGTGCTAAAGGCTCATCCATCCCATTTCCTCTGTTCTGCATCCTCGTCCTCTTCGACTTATCTGCATTTGAGGTCTTTTTCCTGATTAGTAGCCAATCTTTGGAACTTGGTGATGAAAGCTAAGCATCAAAGGAAAACACGTGTGACAACACTGTTGACAAAATAAAATAAATGATCTCCTTCATGTTTCTGTATTTAAATGGGACATATTAATGAATATATTAGCCTGGAAACATTTAATTCAGGGAGATGCTTAGATTTTGAAGTGGACTGTGACGTCACAGACTCAGATCAGACCAGAATCATCTATCCTCAGCATCCATACTCCCACCTATTACACATCCAGCTGCAGCTGCTGAGACCTGGAGACCAGTGCAGATCTGCGTCCCAGTCCCAGCAGGTAAAAAAGACCGCCCTTCTTAAAGTCACAGCATTAAAAACCGTCACGCGTCTACTCTCAGGGATTACAGATAAACTCACAGCAGCAGAAACAGTTAAAAAAAACTCCTTGTTTTACTATTGACACTTTTTTTAAAAATTAATTTTATTTTTCGTTACAGGTTTATGCGTGTTTTCGACGCAGCATTGGCGCTCTAGAACAACCTTCCGCCTTGTTGTGTCACGTGAGACTCGTGCTGCTGCTTTCACGTGTCGTGGGGCATATGAGCTCCTGGAACACAGCGGGCTGGTTACGGGCCTGTCCTGAACGGGACCCGGAGAAACCTCGACAACGTGGGGCCGCTCGTTGGAGGCGCGCTTCGACATTCACGCGCCGCGCGTCGCTGTCGGCGGTTTTATTGTTCGGCAGTTAGAACGATCGGCTCCGGTTACGGGGGACATTGAACGCAGCGCGACACAACGACGAAGATGGCGTGTTGTCGGAACTGTTTTTGTTGCCGGTGTTGCTGCAGAGAAGGAGAGACGAGGACGCCGGAGGAGCTGGTGAGGAGCGACGGACCCTCTGGTGGTGGTGGGGGGTGTGGGGGGGTCTGCTCCTCATCCTCACACTTCCAGCTGGAGGCGGCTCGCGGACTCCGTCTGGTTTGCTCCACCCCGCTGATGCACTTGCTGTTGTCTCGTATCTTCTGCTAAACGCAGTGAGCGTCAGTCAGAGTTGATTGATCCGACAGCAGCTCCTGATCAGGTGGAGCTCTGCTGTGTTTAAGGAGCAGAAGCTGCAGATGAGTCTTCCAGCTGTCCTGCAGGACTGGGATGCTCCTCTGGTGACAGGAGACACGTTCAGGCCTCACCTGGTGTTGTCAGGCCCGGGGGGGGGGGGGGGGGGGGGGGGGGGGGGCAGAGAGATGCCTGGTAGATATGATTGTAGTCAGCCACACCTTCTCTGAGTCAACAGGGTCATTTAAGGCTGAAAGTAAATTGTAAATGTGGGCCAAACACTGTCTCCTGTCTGGGACTACGTTCAGGGTTTAATTAAGGATTCTTTAGTGAGCATGTGTTTATTTCTTTGTGCAAAGTGTTGCATTAGTCTTTTTTTTGTGATTTCCTCAGACAATTCTCGGGGAGCTTCGGGATGAAGAAGATGAGATCCTGCCCAGGAAGGACTATGAGGTGAGATGTGTCAGTGGATGCGTTTGGATCACAAACCTAAACCTTGTTGTCAGGCTTTAGGAGGAGCCCAAACTCCCACAGTGGAAAAGCCTTAAAGGATATATGTAATTAAAGAGCTTTTCTTCTTAACGTGAAACACTGTCTTCAAAGGTGAAGGGAGCTCACAGCAGAAAAACACAGTTTCACTCCGATATGATGGCGATCGCGTCACTTAAATGTCTTTTCTCATCATAGATTGCCCGCCAGTCACTTTTGTTCTCGCTGTAACATGATGTCCTCTTGGCTGAATAACGTGTGTTGTGTATCTGGAGTCCAGCTGAGGACGCGTCAGTCTGCAAACATGTTACTTTGGACTCCAGTACGTTTGTCCATGTGTGGCCTGTCCAGCGTCCACGCCTGCCTTTCACCCAGAGAGGAAGGGACGGGCCCCAGCGGACCAGTCAGGAACAGACGGGGGTACATGGTGGTGGTTTAAGAAGAATTACTGAGATCAGTATCTGTAAAAAAAAAAAAAAGGGAAATAGGGCTGATGTCACTGAGTTGATGTCTTTTCTTAAGAAATGTGATGCTCTTTGCTCCGTTAAAGACGCTTCATCACTCTGAGAGAAATTACTTCAGCTTCACCAGAACTACTTTCCTTTGATAAAATCAGAAAAGTGCCCAGTGGAGTTATGGACCACCTCCATCCATCCATCCTTCCATCTGTCCATGCATTCATTCATCCATCCATCCATCCAGCCATCCATCCAGCCATCCAGCCATCCAGCATCCAGCCAATCCAGCATCCAGCCATCCATCCATCCAGCCAACATCCATCCATCCAGCCATCCATCCAACCAACCCAGCCAGCCAGCCCAAGCCAAGCCATCCATCAATCCATCCATCATCCATCCATCCATCATCCAACCATCCATCCATCCATCCATCCATCCATCCATCCAATCCATCCATCCATCCAAGCCATCCATCCATCCAGCCAATCATCATCCATCCATCCATCCATCCACCATCCATCCATCCATCATCCATCCATCCATCCATCCATCCATCCATCCATCCATCCATCATCCATCCATCCATCCATCCATCCATTCATCTATCCATCCATCCATCATCCATCCAACCACCCAACTATCCATCCATCCATCCATCCATCCATCCATCCATCCATCCATCATCTTCTGTTTTATCTGTAATCGGGTCATGGGAGCAGCAGCTTCAGCAGAGGTCCAGACCTCCACCAGCTCCTCTGAGAGATCATAGAGGAGCTCCAGACCAGCTGAGAGACATCATCTCTCCAGCGGGTCCTGGGTCTGCCTCCTGGTCTTCTCCCAGTTGGACATGTCTGAAATACCTCTGCAGGGAGGCGTCCAGGGATCATCCTACCATCCTAGATGTTTGAACCACCTCAGCTGGCTCATCTCCATGTGAAGGAGCAGCAGCTCTACTCTCAGTCTCTCCTGAATGACTGAACTTCTCCTCCTATCTCTAAGGGAGAGTCCAGCCACCCTGGAGGAAACTCATTTCAGACACTTGTATCTCTGATCTCATTCTTTCGGTCACTACCCACAGTTCGTGACCATAGGTGAGGGTTGGAACAAAGATCTACCAGGAAACAGAGAGTCGTGTCTTCTGTCTCAGCTCTTTCTTCACCACAACGGACCGGTACAGAGTCCCGCACCACAGCAGACGCTGCACCGATCCATCTGGAGATCTCCTGCTCCTTTCTCCCATCACTCACAATCACAACCCAGAGATACTTAAACTCCTCCCCTTGAGGCAGAACCTCACTCCCGAACTGGAGAAGATATTTCACCCATGTCAGCCTCATATCATCAGACTGTGATCTGGCTTTTCCCAACGCTAACCACACTTCACGACTGCTGTTTCACCGCCTCAGTGTTAAGGACATGACATTTAAAGGTAGGGTAAGGCATTCTCGGGTTTAATAAATAAATAAAAAAACACGCCCCATCACGAGCTCCCTCCCTTCCCAGAGCGTGGTGGTGTGAAGACCACGTTTGGAGATATTCACCGAGTGTGACGAAAAGTGTTCTAAGCTAGAATAGCTTACCCTACCTTTAAAGTCTAACTGCAGGCTCATTTGCATATTCAGACCAGTCCAGGTGTTTGTTTGAGACGTTTCAGCTTCAAAGGTGACTTAATATTTTATAGCATCTTAAGAAAATGATATTGGCTACAAGACTTTGTTTTTAATTTTTTTTTTAAATTTTTTGTAGTAATGGTGCTTATTTATCTGTTACAGAGCTTGGACTATGACCGCTGCATCAACGAGCCCTTTGTGGAGGTTCTGGAGGGGATGGACAACAAGGTGGGAAGAGCTGGGCACTACTTTATTGTGTATGAGTGTGTGATCTGTGTTAACGTCTGTCAAGTTTGGTGCCGTGTGACAGAAACCTGTCGTCACAACTGTTGGTCATCTGCCAACAGAAATCCAGGAAGTACGAGGCGGTGCGGTGGATCATGGTGTTCCTGATCGGGGTCACGGTGGGTCTGGTAGGTGCACTGACGCCGTTTTTTGCTTCGCTGCGCTTCATCACGGTGCAGATGGATTGAAAACGTGTCCTTCCTCCCTCAGGTCGGCCTGTTTGTGGACTTCTTCGTGCACCTCTTCACCAAAATCAAGTTCACTCTGGTCGGTGACTGTATCCTTTAAGATGCTTCTGCAGATGTGGAAAGTTCATAACGAGTTCACGTCACAGGGGAGGAGAAGACTTGAGTCGGTCCAGAGTGAGCGGACCTTAACTGAACCCGTCCAGCTATAGAGCGATGCAGCGATAAAGGCTGTCTGTCCTTGTCTCTGCTGGAGTTCCTCTCATTCAACATGACCTTCATCTTCATTGCCAGTGTGCTCGTCCTCATTGAGGTACGCCGTTCCTCCTCAGGTTTTCAGAGATGATCAATGTCTTCAAGCAGGGATGCATGATAACTGTTTTTTAAAACCGATACCGATAACCGACAACTTTCAGCACCTAAAGGCCGATACCGATAACCGATTACACACACATATACCTAAGATCATTACATCAATACTATGAACAAAATCAAAAATAGTTTTGACTCTTTAAATAAACAGATATTTATTTTTTTCCAATGAAAAACTATTGTCAAGCCTCTCAAACATTTTGATATCTCACATTAACTTAAATAAGGTTCATTACTGACTGATATTTAAAAAAAAAAAAGGCTCCTTGAACTGATGAAAATACATGCATAATAATTACAAACTGAAAAAGATTTACATTTAAAAGGATTTTGTCTTGTGGTTCCATTTAAATTAATACCTTTAATTAAAGTAAATGAGGTTCAGTATTTTTTTTTTTATCTCATGGAAGCTTTAGATGAGAGGAATGAGGGAGAGGAGAGGGGAGGCTGCTGCTGGCTTGCACATTTTAGCATTAGGTCACGTTAGCACGATTTCAAAACTCCATGGAAGCGATTGTTATGTTGTAGGTGGCTGATCAGGTTTTACGTATTAAAGCTTGTGTTTCCCTCCTCGTAGAATTCGTTCGGAGGATTCGTCACAAATAACCACCGTTAAATAACTTTAACGAAGTTCCACGCCGCCATGTTTGTGATCAGCGCTGTGCTGCATTCAAGGTGTAACATAAATTCCCACGTTCCCTCGTTTGCTAGTCGTTCTTTCAGCCTTTTTTCTTTTTTTCTTTTTTTTATGTGTAACATGTGGGAAAATACTGCGAATATTAATTAAAGTCAGCAACTACTAAAATTATGACCAAGTTAACAAGTTGTTTTCTGGCATGAGGGGGTATTCTTGATTTTCCTTATTGAGTAATCATTTTTCTGATTATGCCGACGTCACTTGAACATAACATTCACTGCCGGTCATTCAAGGCTCAGAGGGAGCGAGACACTGCTGTGTTGACAGAAATATATATGTTATCAGGACTATTCGTCGTGATATTGGAGTTGTAGGCATGACGTCATGATTTCCTGTTATCTTCAAGTGACATCACCCGGTTGATGGCGCCTGAGTTCTCAAAGAGTCACGGTTTTCTAGCGTGTAATATCACCGGAACAATTCATATCAGCTTGTTGTCACGCTGTTCTGTTTAGTTTCACTCAAACATGAAGCAAAGTGACGTAAAGCAGGACAAGACGCAGTAACCTGCTTCAGAGAGGGACTAAATGAAATAAGAGAACATATACGAACACCAGCGCAGCACGTGTTGCTTCCTGTGTGGTGGAAACGGCCGGGAGGAAGTTTATACATCAACAGACATGATCAAGCGTGACATTAAGACCTCGCGCTCTCTGAAGACCTCTGGGTCTGGAGCATCTGAGGCTGTCCTGGACCGTCTGGTTCTGAGACGTTATCAGGAGCTCCTTAGGGCTTTGTGGGGGCGGAGTCTCTAAGGAAGGAGACCGCCTCCCACAGATGTCGTCAGGTCTCATCAGACTGCCGTCCGTGGAGTCTGGAAATCTTCATCTCGCGGAGGCGCCCGCTGCTGACCCTCTGGGGTGAAGATGTCTCCGTGTTTAGTGATCAATTTCAGCTCTATCTCAACTTTTTATTTTAATTTTTTTTTTTCATGCATTCTGTGTAAAACTTGACAACAATGTGCTCAAACAGCACCAGCATAACAAATGTCAAGAGGTTTTTATCTGATTTTAGTCACGGTGCTGACTAGGGGTGACTATTGGCAAGGACCTTGCAATACGATATGTATCATGATGCTTGGGTCACAATACGATATTATGACGATATCACGATATATTGCTATACAGTGATCCCTTATTTTTCGCGGTTAAGTCTGTCTTTTCTGATGTTCTGCTGTTGAACAGAGGGCTTTTCTCTGAAGTTTAAGATGAACTGTCTCAACTGGTCATTTTTGATTTGACTGGTGCGTCAGGACAGCAGGACGTCTCGTTGGTTGTCGTGACTGAACATCACTGAGCAGCTACGCTTCAAGTGTTCGTCAGACATGTTGCAGAGCGTATAGCAGGGGTCACCAACCTTTTTGAAACCAAGAGCTACTTCTTGGGTACTGATTAATGCGAAGGGCTACCATTTTTATACACACTCAAATAAATTGCCAGAATAGCCAATTTGCTCAATTTACCTTTAACTCTGTTATTATTGATAATGAATGATATTTATCTTTGTGGAAACACTGATCATCTTAATGATTTTTCACAATAAATATATATAGAAACAGATAAATATCAATATGCAACACTTTATTTTTATATTTTCTCTTAAGTGCACATTTTTTAAATTGAACATTTTCAAATGATCACTTCTAAGACAGTCTTGTGAAATCACAATATCCCATTTTAACTAGCTAGCCACTAACATTTTTTAACAAATCATGAATTACTTTGCATCATGTTTGTACAAATAATAACTCATGTAAAATACAAAAGTCAACTCTCAAATTTTTAAATAAATCATGTCACACTTTGAACTGGACACCAAATCTGTTATCTGTTTCTTTGTCAGTTAGTGGGAAGCCTGGCATTGCATGCTGTTAACTAGTGTGTTGTACTCTGGTGTGTAACTTGACACTGCAACTCTGAGTGAGTCTTGCAGATGTGCATCAGTGAGACGTGTTCTGTGTTTGTTCTTGATGAAGTTCATGTCAGAAAAGGCTGATTCACATAGATAAGTTGAACCAAACAGGCTTGCAACCTTCATAGCTGCTGCGCATACACCACTGTACTTTTCTGTGTCAACAAGGCACCAAAAGTTTGGTGCAGCCTGGTGGGCTTTGAGGTGGAGGTCATTTTGCAGTGTTACAATTTCAATCTCCACCTGTTCAGCATCCAGGTTGAATGTTGCACTTAACTGCTCAGCAATGCATGATATGTCCACATTCATGAAAGGATTAGAAATGAACGACGCACATGGCTCAATCTGATCCAGGTCACAAAACCTGTTCTCAAACTCTTGCCCAACTCTGTTTATGACCTGAGAGTACTTTTCTGCAACTTTGTCAAAAGCCTCAGATGCAGAAGCATTGTCTTTCAGCATCTTAGCTTTAAATACATTTAAAGCACTATCATATCGGCGACAGTTTAACCTTTGCCTTGCAGCTCACAGTTCAAACTGTTCAGTTTTTCAGTAATGTCCATTAAAAATGCAAGGTCAAGTATCCACTCAGTGTCCTCCAGCAGCACGGTGTCCTCACCTCTGGACTGCATGAACTCTTTGATTTTACAAAAAACGTTGCAAAATTCGTCCCCCACTGAGCCATCGGATTTCTGTGTGTAGTAGCAGGTCACCATATTCAGCTGACAGCTCCTCCAAAAGTACCTTGAATGTTCTGTGCTGTTTAGCTCTGGAGCGGATGCTGTTTATGATCTTCACGACGGGAGTCATTACGTCCTCAAAGCAGATCACTTTTGCACATAAGGCCTGCTGGTGTATGATGCAGTGGTACTGCAGAAAGTTTGGGAACTCTGGGTCAGCTTTACAGTGAGCAACGAATCCTGTGTGTCGGCCAATCATAGCAGGAGTCACTGGTACCAGCTTTTTCAGCGGCACCTTTTTTTCCACCAAAAACTCCTTCACTGCGTTATATGTCAACTCCCCTCATAGTTGTCTTCAGGGATAGTAGTGTCAGAAGTTCATCTTTTGTGGAGAAATCATCAAACACCATCCGGATAAAGACCATCAGCTGCGCCGTACTGCTGCTGTCCACCGACTCGTCACACTGGATGCTGAACCACCGGCACCTCGCCAGATCACGGTCCAGCTGGTCGGTCAAGTTCCCAGACATCTCCGACACTCTTCTTACCATTGTAGTTGCCCCGAGTTGAACACTGGAGAGACTGGAGAGTACATCGGTTCCATACTTCTCGTCTTCAAGCACAGTTTTAGCAATTATCATCATTGCTTCTTTGACAACCTCCCCGTCTGTAAATGCCTTCTTTTTCTTCATCAAGAATTGCGTAGCTCTAAACGAGGCTTCAGTTGCTTTTTGGGAGTTTTTAACCGGCCTAGTGAAAAAAGACTGCTGTTTGCACAAAGCTGCCTTTAACTCGCAGACTTTTTCTGCGCGCAGCGCGCTGCCCGGTTAGGGTTGCCACCCGTCCTGTAAAATACGGAATTGTCCTTTATTTGAGAAAAAAATGTTGCGTCCCGTATTGAACTAATACGGGACGCGATTTGTCCCGTATTTTCATTAACGCCCCATACACACGTCTGTCACACACACATCAACACTAAATTTAACAATAATGAACAAAATAAAATACAGGAAACATTAAGGCCAGCAAAATCTTTGTGGCGGGACAACAGGACCTGCTGCGCTCTGTGCCCATATCTTTATATGTGTGTGCCAATCATCTTGTCACTCTCAGTGCCTGGCCCCGCCCCACGCTGTCACGGTTGCCTAGTTACCACAGACGCCGGTGCTGCGCCGCTACCCGCGCATTTTAAAAATGTCTACCCCATAGGGTTGCCACCCGTCCCGTAAAATACGGAATTATCCTTTATTTTCATGTCTGGAAGGTGGCAACCCTATGCCCGGTGGGTAGTTAGCATGGTAGCTTGCGTGACACGTAGTAAAATGTCTCTCCACATTGTGCTGCTTTGCTATTGCCACAGTTGCCCCGCAAATGAAACACACGCAGGATCCTTTCACAGTGGTAAAAAAAAACTCTACCTCCCGTTCTTCGTGAAAATTATATATTTTCTTTCTTTTTCTTTTTTTGGGGTAACTCTTCTCATTCGCTACGTCCGCTAACGTTAACTTGTTTGTAAGAGCGCAACAAACGCTACGTTTTGGTCATATATTAAACACAAAAAACACTTTACATTTTAAGTGTTTGTATATATATATATATATATATATATATATATATATATATATATATATATATAGTCATTTGTAAGTTACATGTAAGTGTGATTTAAACAAGAATAGCTAAATAAATAAAAATTTAAAAATAGAGGCAGCTCACTGGTAAGTGCTGCTATTTGAGCTATTTTTAGAACAGGCCAGCAGGCGGCGACTCATCTGGTCCTTAGGGGCGACCTGGTGCCCGTGGGCACCGCGTTGGTGACCCCTGGCGTATAGCATAACTGCACCCTTTACGATTGGGATTTCAGTTTTGAATTTAATCAGCTGCTCAGCCCCGCCCCAAGGTCACATGAAGTAGTAGGCAGCAAAAAGCTTAACGCCGATTTCAAAAGAGGCACACTCAGCTGTATGAGTGCAGGAGCTGACGCTGTACGGGGCATTGACGTGTTGTCCTCTCCTCTGTTGTCGCCCAGCCAGTGGCTGCAGGCTCAGGGATTCCTGAAATCAAAAGTTACCTGAACGGAGTGAAGATTCCCCGGATCGTTCGCCTGCGAACGTTTCTCTGCAAAGTGGCTGGAGTGTTGTTCAGCGTGGCCGGAGGTGTGAGATGTTGACGCCCCGCCAGCGTTAACTAACATCTGATGACGTGTTTGCATGTGACGCCGAAGACCTCGTGGTAAAGCCTCCGTCTGTTGTGTTTGTCCACTCAGGGCTGTTTGTGGGGAAAGAAGGTCCGATGATTCACAGCGGCGCCATCGTGGGAGCTGGCCTTCCTCAGGTACGGCAGGGTGGAGCTGCACCATCACCTGACTGATCCAGACTGAGTATTTTTTGATCTGTGTCATGTTTAGGGCTGTAGCGATACACTAATCTCACGATACGATACACGATATTCAGCTCACGATACGATACAGTGATCCCTTATTTTTCACGGTTAATGGGGACCGGCGAACTGGAGCCGGAGCCCCCCGAGCCTAAATAACGTGTTTCTCCCTCTATCAGTTTCAGAGCATCACTTTCAAGCGGATCAAGTTTGATTTCCCCTACTTCCGCAGCGACAGGTATACCCGTGCGGTACTTCCTCACTAGTCTAACGGTGCTTGAGATTGCAGCTGTTGTTGATGATACTCCACCACGCTGTTAAATCTGTTTTTCCAGGGACAAGCGGGACTTCGTGTCGGCCGGTGCTGCTGCAGGAGTTGCCGCCGCCTTCGGCGCCCCCATAGGCGGCACCCTCTTCAGTCTGGAGGAGGGCTCCTCTTTCTGGAACCAGGCCCTCACTTGGAAAGTGGTACGTCCTCTCACGCTAAATGTCCCACAGCGGAAGAATGAGGAAAGGATGAAGACCTACATTTGAGCCTTGTGGAACTCCATAACTCATTTCATAGTGTTTAGATGTACATTTAGACTTACAAAACTTTATTTATCCATCACAAAAGACAGAATCCAGTTAAGAACAGAACCAGAGATGCCCGTCAGTGTGTGAAATCTGCCGTGAAGAACTGAGTAGTTAAGCGTATCAATGGCTGTGTTGAGTTTTTAACAGTTTAACTAACAACCTCAGTAGCTCAGAGTTTATTTATGTAAACTGTTCAGTTTGTCCATCTTGTCTCCACCACCGTCATCATGTCAGGACTTTAACTGTGTCCAGTAGTTTTATTCAGGAGAACAAACCGAGCTGCGAAGAAAGAAACGCTGAGTTTCAAATACTGACACTACACTGCAAAAAATATTACAACAAATGAGGATCCAGATATCCACTGCAAAAAGTTGTACGAAGAATAACTCACCTGCAGATGTTTATGTCATAAAATCTGTTGGATTCGTCCTTTAGTTAACTCTGCATGATCATACAAACATAAAGCAGAGGGGGGTAACACTTGTTCGGTCTCCTGTTTCAGCTCTTCTGCTCCATGTCGGCCACTTTTACTCTGAACTTCTTCCGTTCGGGCATCAACTTCAACAAGTGGGGTTCATTCCAGCTGCCCGGGCTGCTCAACTTTGGAGAGTTTAAGGTAGAGTCCCGTCTTGTTTGGTTTCTTCTCTGGACTAAAGCAGGTATTTATCATCTCTGTGTGGGGGAGAAGAGGATGAAACGGGTCCTGCTGCCAGAGAACAAATGCTGATCTGAAGAAAACCCAAACAAACTGCTACACTTTTGTTTCCTCTTCCCGCCATTAGACGTGAACTAAACTTGTGCAACCAAACAGATAAGCTGTCATCAGTTGTCGTTGATCCCTGCTCAGTGTGCAGACGGGGATAAGAACTGCCACCTGTGGACGGCGGTGGACCTGGCCTTCTTCGTGCTGATGGGTGTGGTCGGCGGCCTGCTGGGGGCGCTCTTCAACTGCATGAACAGGTGCCTGGCCCGGTACCGCATCAGACACATCCACCCCAAGGCCAAGTTCATCAGGTGAGCGGCCCGTCGGTCTCGGCGAGCGTCGCGTCTGGTCCCTGTAGGGCGTCTGAAAGCGTGACGCCGTTTTCCGTTTGCGCCCCTGGCAGGGTCCTGGAGAGTCTGCTGGTTGCCATGGTGACGACAGTGGTGATATTTGCGGCGTTCCATCCTGCTGGGCGAATGCCGTGACCTGTCGTCGCCCACGGGCCACAACACAACGGTCAGTGTGGCGTCTCTCTCCTGTTGTTGCGGTGCCCACCAAAAGTAGTGATGGTGGAGGGGTGAGAGCGTCTCCTGACTCTCATCACGGGGGGGCAGTTGGGGTCTTTGTCTCAAAGCACCCAGACGTCGTGGCTCGACTTTAGGTTGAACCTCACCGCTCGCCTGCTCACGGGAAGATCACTAACCTCTCGTGAATAACGTTTCTCGCTGCTGAATGACCGACTCCACCGGCTTCTGTTTCCAGCTGGCTGGCAGCGAGGACATCAACTCCACCATCCGCCAGTTCTTCTGCACCAACAAGACCTACAACGACATGGCGACGCTGTTCTTCAACCCCCAGCAGGCGGCGATCCACCAGCTCTTCCACCAGGACGGTGAGCTCAGGAGAAGATGTGTCTGTGTCTGTGAGGTCATGTGCTGGATAGGGATGCAATGGTTACCGGTATTATGGTAAAGCGCGGTAAAATTTTACGCAATAACGATTACCGTTTATGCTTTGACTTCATCTCAGTATCGCGGTCGATTACCGGGATATGTAATATCAGCCTCGTTCAAGTTAGCGAGCGACTTGCGACTGTGTCTCGCGTGAATTTGTAGCTTGTAACATCGATATCGTAACATTAGCATGGCGGAAAGTGGCGATAGTCATTTATCCTGTCTGCAGAGCACTTGCTTACATTTTATTGTAATTTGTACAAGCAACTTGAAGGAGCTAAGGCTAATGCTTCAAGCTACTGAGATGTTTGACCAAGAGTAACCTGGTCGACGCGCTTCGCTAACCCACATTTCGTAAACGTTACCGTTGGGTGTTGATTGAAAAATGACCGGAACGATGTTCTTCTGATGCAATTAAAATATTAATTTATTCCATCAACTGATCCGACGAACCATAACGCCGGCAGTTAGCGCCACAGCGGTCAAAAATCCTTTTGCCCTTCTGGGTCCAACAGCTAACCAATAACAGGCAGCTACCTTTATACCTGACCCTCAGGTAACAACACAGCGACACCCACAGACACACAGAGTGAACTACAATTCATAACAACATATTTGGCTCCTTTAACAACTGTTTCTTTATTTGCACATTTATAAGTATTTAAGGTTCAGCTTAAAATCAAAAGTTTATTTCATTTGAACTTCACTATAATTTTCATTCCTGATAATTGTTTGCATATTTTGACCTACTATGGTTCTTAAAGTGTTTATTTAAACTTGCACCAGACAAATAAGCTTTGTTCCTGTTATTTATTTTGTTCATTTAAAATAAAACCTCTTTCTGTGCCAGTTGTTTGCCCTTTTAATGTGAACGTTTCATTTTGATAAAATTTTGGCTTCTGATGTTTTAGTATGACAAGAAAATCACAAGATTTTGTAAAATTATTTAAATGTATGTGTTTTTTGGACATTTGTACAGCAATGAAGAATACCGCAATAATATCGTTAACCGTGATAATTTGGTCACTATAATCGAGATATCAAATTTTCCATATCGTTACATCCCTAGCGCTGGGTGTTTTTTATAACTGGTTTAAAGCAGGTTTGGCAGAAACCCGCACAAAACTAACAGGTCCTGCCAGACTTTCAGCCGTAACTGAGAGTTGAGCTAAGCAATTTTATCGATTCTGCGATATATATCGATATTTTATTTCCCCAGAGAGTATCGATTTTTCAGCCGCGGGTATCGATATTCTAAGCTTCTTCCAAAACCCCCGTGTCCCACCTTTAAAAGCTTGCAAGCAACAATTTGCACTGTTTAAATAAATGAAACTATTTTTCTCAACACATTTTTTATTCGTTTTGTCCAGGATTTGCAAGCTGCCTGTCAGCCATATAATGTGTAATTGATGCTTTCAGTTCAATTAATTCAAACAAAGTCATTGGAACACTCACAAGATGTCACCAAAATCACTTTGTCCCTTTAAAATCTTTCGGAAAATGATGTAAATGTATTGTAAGATGAATATCGATATATATCGTATCGTGAGCCAAATATCATGTATCGCATCGTGAGATTAGTGTATCGCTACAGCCCTACCTGAGAGAGCTCGTTACTCTGTCAGCTGACCATCTGAGCTCCAGACGTCCACCAGAAATTCCCGGCCTCTTACCAAGCAGACACAGAAATAAGTAAATGTAGAAATAAATCAGTGTATGAATTCACTGGTGGATTTTGACAACAAAGCTGTGAGTTGAAGCAACATCCCGTCACCTGGTCTCCGCCCCCCCTCACAGGTACCTTCAGCCCGGTGACCCTGCTGCTGTTCTTCCTGCTCTACTTCCTGTTGGCCTGCTGGACCTACGGCGTCTCTGTTCCCAGCGGGATCTTCGTCCCGTCGCTCCTCTGCGGGGCGGCGTTCGGACGTCTGGTTGCAAACATCCTCAGAGTGTGAGAAAGCCGTACTCTTTCAAACCTGGCAGACGTGGAAACCAGTCAACGTTGTTAAATTTATCAAACCGAATAGCGTCACGATATCTCTGTCTGGAGTTTCTGAGGTCAAAAATCAGAGCGAGTGAAGACTGGACCGCGTTTACATGGACAGTGAAACGTTTTGTGACTGAAGTCTTCTTGGGGATTTGTTGGTTTTTTGAGTCGAGTAGATGTTACTGACTCTGACTCTGTCCTCTGGTAGGAAACTGGGGATGGAGATCTACTCTGGGACGTTTGCGCTCATCGGAGCCGCCGCCTTCCTCGGAGGTGTGGTCAGAATGACCATCAGTCTCACCGTCATCCTCATCGAGTCCACCAATGAGATCACGTACGGGCTGCCCATCATGATCACTCTCATGGTAACGCCATACTTCTCTACCGTCAGTCAACGAGCTTTTAGTCCATGTTCATGTGAAAACGAGTCAGAGTTGGTTTGGTTTATCTGCTCCTGGTATTTTGTGCATCACAAAAATTTAAACTTTAGAAGCTTCTGTGTTTTGTTTTTCTTTAGTGAAGGCAAACTCAAATGTTCATTTTTCTCTTTACTGATGAAAAGAAGGAAAAATATCAGTTTGATCGCCCTGTTGCATCACAGAAAGATGGTGAAAGTTTTATGTCATTTATAATCTGAAACACCTGTTGAGGGACATAAATGACTGATCCTTTACATTTACTGATAAATCCAAAACATCTCATTCCTGAGCTCAGTTCTCCTGACAACAAAGAATATTTCATTCCCGTTCTGTTGCACGTGGACGGTTCTGATGCCTGGACTGTTTCCTCCCAGTCTGCCTTAGCAGAGGACAGTTGGGACCTTTCTCTTCGCTTATACTTTACAACATAAAACTTTAGAAGAGTTGGAGATTAGTGAGGGAACGTGTGGGTTCTCTGATTAGGAAAAAGTTGTTTCAATCAAATTTCCAGGATTCTTAGATCACTTGAATTGAGTTAAGAAATAAAACAGCCATCTGCACCAGTTATTCACAATAAAAATAAAATCAGGATGTTAAAGGAATGGATCAGGACAACAGCAGATATCTAATATTGGAAAACAATATTTTAGGGAAGATTTTTGATCTTCAAATGGTTGTGTGTATCAGGCTGCTAGAAAACCGTCCTCCAAAGACAGGAAGACCCCGATCGTACACTTTCTCTTACCCGTTAACACTACCCGCCACCCGTCCTCCAAAGACGGTAACCCGTCCTCCAATGACGATAACCAACCTCCAAAGACGATAACCATCCTCCAACGACGATAACCGTCCTCCAAAGACGATAACCGTCCTCCAAAGATGATAACCGTCCTCCAAAGACGATAACCGTCCTCCAATGACGATAACCGTCCTCCAAAGATGATAACCGTCCTCCAAAGACGATAACCGTCCTCCAATGACGATAACCGTCCTCCAAAGACGATAACCGTCCTCCAAAGATGATAACCGTCCTCCAAAGACGATAACCGTCCTCCAATGACGATAACTGTCCTCCAAAGACGATAACCATCCTCCAACGACGATAACCATCCTCCAACGACGATAACCGTCCTCCAAAGACAGTAAGGCCCCGATCGTACACTTCCTCTTACCTGTTAACACTACCCGCCACCCGTCCTCCAAAGACGGTAACCCGTCCTCCAACGACGATAACTCGTCCTCCGAACGACGATAACCCGTCCTCCAACGATGATAACCGTCCTCCAAAGACGATAACCGTCCTCCAAAGACGATAACCATCCTCCAACGACGATAACCCGTCCTCCAACGATGATAACCGTCCTCCAAAGACGATAACCGTCCTCCAAAGACGATAACCGTCCTCCAAAGACGATAACCATCCTCCAACGACGATAACCATCCTCCAACGACGATAACCCGTCCTCCAACGATGATAACCGTCCTCCAATGACGTGACCGTCTTCCAACGAAGATAATCCGTCCTCCAAAGACGATAACCCGTCCTCCAAAGACGATAACCCGTTCTCCAACGACGATAACTCGTCCTCCAACGACGATAACCCGTCCTCCAACGACGATACCCGTCCTCCAATGACGATAACTCGTCCTCCAACGACGATAACCGTCCTCCAACGACGATAACCGTCCTCCAACGACGATAACTGTCCTCCAAAGACGATAACCGTCCTCCAACAACGATAACCCGTCCTCCAACGACGATAACCCGTCCTCCAACGACGATAACCGTCCTCCAAAGACAATAACCGTCCTCCAAAGACGATAACCATCCTCCAACGACGATAACCGTCCTCCAAAGACAGTAAGGCCCCGATCGCACACTTCCTCTTACCTGTTAACACTACCCGCCACCCGTCCTCCAAAGACGGTAACCTGTCCTCCAACGACGGTAACTCGTCCTCCGAACGACGATAACCCGTCCTCCAACGATGATAACCGTCCCCCAAAGACGATAACCGTCCTCCAAAGACGATAACTGTCCTCCAAAAACGATAACCCGTCCTCCAAAGACGATAACTCGTCCTCCGAAGACGACAACCCGTCCTCCAACGACGATAACTCGTCCTCCAACAACGATAACCCGTCCTCCAAAGACGATAACCCGTCCTCCAATGACAATAACCGTCCTCCAATGACGATAACCCGTCCTCCAAAGACGATAACCCGTCCTCCAACGACGATAACCCATCCTCCAATGACGATAACCGTCCTCCAATGACAATAACCGTCCTCCAATGACGATAACCGTCCTCCAATGACGATAACCCATCCTCCAAAGACGATAACCCGTCCTCCAATGACGATAACCGTCCTCCAATGACAATAACCGTCCTCCAATGACAATAACCGTCCTCCAATGACGATAACCCGTCCTCCAAAGACGATAACCCGTCCTCCAATGACAATAATCGTCCTCGAATGACAGTAAACCATCCTCCAACGACGATAACTATACAAAATTGTAAACTTGAAGGCCTCTGATCTCAATACTGAAGAAGTCATGTTCAGAGTCTAATTTCACAGCTTGGCAAAGACAATTCTTATCACAGTTTGGCTGAATTGAAAAAACAGGAGTAAAGACTCATGGCATCACCGTTGCCACAGTCACTGTTTCTACTCTAGTACCATTCTTCAGCACAACTCACAGGAATGAGTTTGTGTCATCCCAGTTACAGAAGAGATGCAGTTGTGGAGGATGGTCTTAATACTGACAACTTCCTGTTTCGTTTTGTTTTGTTTTTTTTGCTGAATTTGTGCTGACTGGCTAGGTTGCCAAGTGGACTGGAGATTTTTTCAACAAGGGCCTCTACGACATCCACATCCAGCTGAAAGGAGTTCCACTGCTGGAGTGGGAGACCGAGGTCGAGATGGACAAGTAAGATTTGTTCTGTCGTTCACCCACTTCCTGCCGTCTCAGGTCGCCAGTTTGACACGCACCGGTTTCACCCGTTTAACCTGTTTCATGTAAAGTTTTGGTCACCTGTCTCCGTCTGTCCAGGCTCACAGCCAGCGACATCATGGAGCCCAACCTGACCTACGTGTACCCCCACACCCGAGTCCAGTCTCTGGTCAGCATCCTGCGCACCACCGTCTACCATGCCTTCCCCGTCGTCACCGAAAACCGGCAGAACGAACGGGATTTCATGAAGGGCAACATCCTGATCAGCAACAATATCCACTTCAAGGTCTGAGGTTTCAAACTCCCAGTTTAAAGCTGAGAAACTGTGTTAAACCACCCAGTCAGCTGGTAGCGTCCTTTTTCCCCTCCATTTAAGCTTGTTGACGGAGGAGGAGAAGGTTGAGCAACAAGATGAGATCATGATTGAAGTCTTTCATCTCTGCGTACGATTCTGTTTTGTTTGTACAGCGTCTATTATAATGCAAATTGTCTTTAGGGGCTTCACAGAGACCCAGATCACGACCCCCGAGCAAATATCATTAACTAAAATCATAATATCAAATCCTAATCAAAGAAAATGGCAAAAAAAAAAAAAAAAAAGCTCCCATAGCAGAAGAAAAAAATCTTTAAGCCGAAACTAAAAAGTGTCAAGGAAAAACTCCCCTTTAAGTGGAAGAAACCTTGAACAGGACCTGGATCATATGGAGGGACCTTCCTGCTGAAGACCAGCTGGGTGAAGAAAGAAAAAGAGAGGAGAGACAAGGACAGAGAGGATGGAGGACATACATCCTGGCATTACTATATTAGACAAAAAGATCAATAATAATTATCTATTAACTTTAGAACTAATAATTCCCTGCACTTCTATTCTGTGGTTCATGTCAGTGGTCTGGTTTATAAGTGTAAGTCTTTTTTTAATGACTCTCCCCTGTAGAAATCCAGCGTGGTGTCCCGTGCGGGGGAGCAGCGGCGGCGATGCCAGTCCATGAAGTCGTACCCGTCCAGCGAGTTGAAGAACGTTTGTGATGAGCAGAACGCTGTCGTGGAGCCGACGGAGGAGGGGGAGGACATGCTCCAGCAGATGCTGGAGAGGAGGTGGGACATACAGTTTATTGTCTGGAGGGAAACGCAGAGGTTCACTAATGGCCCTTTTCCACTAGTACCTACTTGGCGCGACTCGACTCGACTCGGCTCAGCTTTGGAGGTTTTCCACTAGGTCATAGTACCGGCTCGGCCGTCCTTTTTTCGTACCTACTTGGCTGGGGTTCTATCCGGGCTGAGTCGGGCCGAGAATACAACGTCACCACGCCGCGGGCCATTGATTGGCCAGAGAGCAACGTCACGGATGAGCCTTAAGCGACTCCTCCACACCCGCCATATTTAAAACTCGGCAACAACAAACTCAACAGCGATTTTACCCACATCGAGGTGGTACTGGACTACAGTGGAAAACCACTGAGACCGAGTCGAGCCGAGTCGAGTCGAGCCGCGCCGAGTAGGTACTAATGGAAAAGGGGCATAACTGCTTTTTGCACAACAGGGGCTTACATGCACTAAGAAACATGTGCGTCTTTAAATCCAGTCTTTAATCCAGTAAATAAGAGTGTAGAAACTGTGCAGCCTTGGAAAGGAGGGTTTAGTGTTTTCTTGTGTCTAGGCCCCAATAGTACACTTCCTCTTACCCGTTAATACTAGCTGCTACACACTAGCAGCTACCGACTAATTGCAGGTTTAGGAACCTCTGCTAACCGCTAATGCAATCTTCCACTCCCTAAAGCCGCTACTCATTATGCCGACTCCCTTACTCACTTTGTAGTTGTGGCAATGGGCGTGTCTTTTGCCCTTTTCGCAAACTCGGTATCTTGCGATCGCGGGTTGCAGGTATCTGCTACCTGCATGTTGGCGCGTATAGGAGCGCGTCCAAATGGCATCAATGTGCATCCACCTGGTCACATGTGGACGTGCACAAACGTCTCCACCTCTGGAATTAACTCTTGTATAAAAAGCATGATTTGGCCTCAGTCGAACCTCTGAGAAAATAGCAGAGATCGTCTTAAACGGCTTCCTCGCCAGTTAAACCACAGATGACCAGAGTGTGTTTACTGGGAGGACACCAACTATTTGGGACTTTCAGGTAGCCGTTAGGAATTGTCTGAGTAAAAATATTTATATGTATATATCAGTGCAGAGGAGGAGGAGGAGGAAGGAAGAGGAGGAAGCTCTACAGCAGAGTCCCAGACGAGCTGCTGCTCCGACCTGGATGAAAAGACACTCCATAGAGGTTAGCGGGTAGCGCAACCTGTTCTTAAAGGCAATGGCTGCTGACGCACTGATTGGTTTAACAGGTGGAACGCCCTAACCACTCCTATGGATAATGTAGCTGGTAGAGCAGATGGGATAACGGGTTTAGCAAGGTGGAAGATTGCGTTCTTTGTGGGGGAATGCCCCTCCCGCTACCCGCTATCCCTTAGTAGCGGCTTTTAGCAGATCTGGTGGCAGATCGGGCCCCTGATGTCAGACCTGTGAAAGTCGGAATGAGGAGCAGGGGTTTTTTGACCCCCTCACCCCCCCACCCTGCACCAAACTGTTTACCAACAAATTATTTAGCTAATCCGGCCTCCATCATCTTGTTCGAACAACCATAACGTTCTGTGATTGCGTTGCTGTCCACGTACAGGCACGTTCCCTACCCCAACCTGTACCCAGACCAGTCCCCCAGTGAGGAGTGGTCCATGGAGGAGCGCTTCAGACCGCTCACCTTCCATGGCCTGGTCCTGCGCTCTCAGCTGGTCAACCTGCTCATCCGAGGGGTCTGCTACTCTGAGAACCAGTCGGTCAGTGGTGCACCCACGTACACGGACGTGCCGCCGCATAAATGACCTTCCATGACCGATGTCTCCCTCTGACGCAGAGCGCCACGCAGCCAAGGCTGTCGTACGCAGAGCTGACTGAGGATTACCCGCGCTACCCGGACATCCACGACGTGGACCTCGCCCTGCTCAACCCCCGCATGATCGTGGTACGAACGCTTTCGCTAACCCTAACCCTAACCCTAACCCAAGTCGAGACGAGTTAGATTTTGAGCCGATGAATGAGACGATGCTGCCTGTGTTCCCAGGACGTCACCCCCTACATGAACTCAAGCCCGTACACGGTTTCACCCAACACCCGGATCTCCCAGGTCTTCAACCTGTTCAGGACCATGGGCCTGCGACACTTACCGGTGGTCAACGCCGTTGGGGAAGTAAGTTCTCATCTCAAACAGCTCCCAGGTGACTCTACGCGTCACCGTACGCTTCTGATCAAACGCTTGTTCGTCTCTTTCAGATTGTTGGAATAATCACGAGACATAATTTAACCCACGAGTTCCTTGTGGCTAAACTGCGGCAGCACTACATCACTATCTGACCCGACTCTGGACAGTCGGTCAGCGCTCTGCTCGGTCTGGTTTTCAGCCCTTGTTTTACTCTGTTCTCAGACATTCACACATGCTCACGTGTGCCATGTCACCATACAAACATTCCTGTGGTCCAGTAGGGAACATGTCTCGCTTCAAGGGCAGAGTCTCACCGTAATCATTCCTTTGTCCATCCAGACATCTGCTTTGATGACATTCAGACTGTGAGCAACAGGACTGAAGGGTCACTGCTGTCACGACTAATAGCCTTCAGGTGAGGGTGTAGTCACAGACACCCCCCCCCCCCCCCCCCCCCCCCCCCCCCCCCCGTGGTCAAAACTACAAACATAAAACAGGAATGTTTGACTAAATATCAGCTTCAAGGACATCTTCAATGAATTTAGTATGTAGCTCACGGTCCAGCCAGAACTTTACATCTGGAATTGGAAAAAAAAAAGTTTGTTCTGTCAAACCGACGACATGTGTCTTTAAGTGTGATCATGTGATAAGTGTGAGTCTGGACCAGGGGTCTGTTATAGGGACTGTCCCAGGGTCTGGACCAGGGTCTGTTCTAGAGTCTGGACCAGGGTCTTGACCAGGATCTGGACTGGGGTCTGTTCTAGAGTCTGGACCAGGGGTCTGTTCTAGAGTCTGGACCAGGGGTCTGTTCTAGGGACTGTCCCAGGGTCTTGACCAGGGTCTGTACCGGGGTCTGTTCTAGAGTCTGGACCAGGGTCTTGACCAGGATCTGGACTGGGGTCTGTTCTAGAGTCTGGACCAGGGGTCTGTTCTTTGGTTTGTTCCAGGGTCTGGACCGGGGTCTGTTCTAGGGTCTGGACCAGGGTCTGTTCCAGGGTCTGGACCAGGGTCTGTTCTAGAGTCTGGACCAGGAGTCTGTTCCAGGGTCTGGACCAGGGTCTGTTCTAGAGTCTGGACCAGGGTCTGGACCAGGAGTCTGTTCTAGGGACTGTCCCAGGGTCTGGACTAGGGGTCTGTTCTAGGATCTGGACCAGGGTCTGTTCTAGAGTCTGGACCAGGGTCTGGACCAGGGGTCTGTTCTAGAGTCTGGACCAGGGTCTGGACCAGGGTCTGTTCTAGGGACTGTCCCAGGGTCTGGACCAGGGTCTGTTCCAGGGTCTGTTCTAGGGTCTGTTCCAGGGTCTTGACCAGGGTCTGGACCTGGGTCTGTTCTAGAGTCTGGACCAGGGGTATGTTCTAGGGTCTGTTCCAGGGTCCGGACCAGGGTCTGTTCTATGGTCTGGACCAGGGTCTGGACCAGAGTCTGTTCTAGGGTCTGGACCAGGGTCTGTTCTAGGGTCTGTTCCAGGGTCTGGACCAGGGTCTGTTCCAGGGTCTGTTCTAGGGTCTGTTCCAGGGTCCGGACCAGGGTCTGTTCTATGGTCTGGACCAGGGTCTGGACCAGGTCTGTTCTAGGGTCTGGACCAGGGTCTGTTCTAGGGTCTGTTCCAGGGTCTGGACCAGGGTCTGTTCTAGGGTCTGGACCAGGGTCTGTTCCAGGGTCTGGACCAGGGTCTGGACCGGGGTCTGTTCTAGAGTCTGGACCAGGGTCTGGACCAGGGTCTGTTCTAGGGTCTGTTCCAGGGTCTTGACCAGGGTCTGGACCAGGGTCTGTTCCAGGGTCTGTTCCTGGGTCTGGACCAGGGTCTGGACCAGAGTCTGTTCTAGGGACTGTCCCAGGGTCTGGACCAGGGTCTGTTCCAGGGTCTGGACCAGGGTCTTTTCCAGGGTCTGTTCTTGGGTCTGGACCAGGGTCTTTTCCAGGGTCTGTTCTTGGGTCTGGACCAGGGTCTGGACCAGAGTCTGTTCTAGGGACTGTCCCAGGGTCTGGACCAGGGTCTGTTCTAGAGTCTGGACCAGGGGTATGTTCTAGGGTCTGGACCAGGGTCTGTTCCAGGGTCTGTTCCTGGGTCTGGACCAGGGTCTGGACCAGAGTCTGTTCTAGGGACTGTCCTAGGGTCTGGACCAGGGTCTGTTTTAGAGTCTGGACCAGGGTCTGTTCTAGGGTCTTGACCAGGGTCTGGACCAGGGTCTGTTCTAGAGTCTGGACCAGGGGTATGTTCTAGGGTCTGGACCAGGGTCTGTTCCAGGGTCTGTTCCTGGGTCTGGACCAGGGTCTGGACCAGAGTCTGTTCTAGGGTCTTGACCAGGGTCTGGACCTGGGTCTGTTCTAGAGTCTGGACCAGGGGTATGTTCTAGGGTCTTGACCAGGGTCTGGACCTGGGTCTGTTCTAGAGTCTGGACCAGGGGTATGTTCTAGGGACTGTCCCAGGGTCTGGACCAGGGTCTGTTCCAGGGTCTGGACCAGGGTCTCCTCCAGACCAGATGTCCAGAAAGCAGTTGTTTTCCAGTTTGACAGTTTTGAGCCTTTAAAGTCAATAAAGGTCAATAAAAAGACGGCAGTGACTCTGTTGCTCACAGTTTGAACCAAACTACCAAAAACTAACCTGAATCAGTCGCTTCACGACGGTTGTTTTATCTTTGTCATCATTGTAACTTTAGCACTTTTCTTTTCTGTCTGAACGTTTTTTTTGTTTTAATTGATCGGGTTTTGAAAGCAGACTGATGTCGTGGCAGCAGCTGAACAAAGACCTCAGTAACTTTTCTCAAGTGTGCTTCCTCATCATGTAAGTTCACCTCTAACCACTGCAGCGGTCTCTTAGCCTTTGGGCATTGTTTTGCACTAACTGTATGTTGTAATCATTAACGTTGTGTTGAACGATCTTATGTTTCCAGAACTCTCGTTCTGGTTCATCATTTCAACGTCATTCCTGAACGTGAGCAAATGCAAGTCAAAGGAAGTGGACTACGAAGTTCCAGCGTATGTCAGGGCGAAAGATTATTTTCATCCATGTTCATGCATATATGAATGTCAAATGTTTCTTATTTGATTTTAGCCTTTGCTTTAAGTTTTATTTAAGAGAGTATTTTTTATACTTATATTTTAATTTTATGATTTGTTGCCTGTGCTGTGAAGACTCAGTCATGCAGCTTGTATTATGAATGAACGGACGTTTTAATTGATATTATCATTTATATGTATGAGGATGGCTGAGCCGTTATTTTGAATATTTTAGTTTTTATTTTCTTAATTCCAAATGTACTTCACGGCAGACAAGACGGAGGATCTCCAGAGAAACAGCACGGGGGAAGTGAGGGGCTGTTTCCTGGAAAGCTACTGGAAGTTCAGTCATTTGGGAATTAAAAAGAACTGGCACATCGCAAAAAAATTTAAAAAAAAGGACCAAGTCTGTAATCTCTGGACAGAGTAAACAGAGAGTCTCTGTCTTGTGCCTTCATTAGTGTTCAAATAAAGCTCCTGGTGTTTTGTCCATCATACAAAGTGTGTATGCCTGGGTTTTGTTTTTTTGTTGTTTTTTTTTTTTTTTTAAACCTTGCAGTGCTGATTCAGTTCAGTTCAGTTCTCCTAACTTGTACAGTTCCAGATCTCAACGGTCATCTCAAGGCAGTCAATTCAATTCAATTCAGTTCAATTTTATTTGTATAGCGTCTGTTACAATGTCAATTGTCTCTAGGCGCTTACAGAGACTCAGTTCATGACGCCCGAAATATCATTAACTAAAATTATAATATTAAATCCAAATCAATGATAATGACAGGTAAAACAAAACTCCCACAGAGGGAGAAAAAGGAGGAGGAGGGGAGGAGGAAAGGGAGAAGAGCAGTAGAGACACCACTCAGCAGATCATGTTGGCGTCCCCCTGCAGCGTAGGCCTATAGCAGCATAGCTATGACGAAGCCTGTGATTAAGACGAGCTACTCTAGTCTGAGCTACTACAACTATGGCTATAACTATTAGCCCCTACCACTATTGTCAGTGCATTTACATGGGAAGTTTAATTCCTCTTTAATTCAGAATTAAAATTGAATCCGATTTAAAATGATTAAAAATTACCATGTAAACACCTAATTCCGAATTAAACTTAATTCCGAATTAAACTTGAAATAAGTGGCTGGTTTATTCTGATTTTAAATCCGAATAGAATAATTCCGCGGTCATGTATACACTCATTCCGCTTTAAATTAATTCCTGTCTTCCTGCGCATGCTCGTTCTCTTCCCCATCTGTCACGATGACGCTTATATTCCGCGCTGGGCTTGTTTTCAAAGTAAAGTTTCAAGATGGCAGCACGCAGTAAATGGTGGTCAAGAGCAGAGACGATTTATTTAATAAATAGCTTGGAGGAACTGGAAATAATTAAAAGAACAGATGGCAGAAAACACAAAAGCACACAAGAATGCTAATAATGTAGTCCTCCATGTTGTGGCTAATCGAGTTAATTTGTTTTCTTCCGGCAGAGGTAAATACGTAAAGACGTCCGCCCCCCCTATCCAATCAGAACCCTTCCCAACCCCCAGACCTTAAGAGGAATTGGATAAAGCCGATCAAATGTGTTTTCCATGTAAACCTCAATTTGGAATTACTATTTCCATGTAAACTCAAAGGAAAATAGTTTAATTTTGAATTATTTAATTCTGAATAATTAATTCCGAATTAAAAAACATAATGTAACCGTGGCCACTATAGTTTAGACTAACTGTAGATATAATATATAATATAATGGGACTAGATAAAGACAGACAGCATCAAGTCTTCAGTTTGGTGCAACCAAAGGGGTCAGTGTGACGGTTGGAGGGAAGCATTGGCTCTGAAGTTCATCCTGGGTGTGTTTACAGCTGTAGTTTACGAAACCTGAGAACCGTGAATCTACTGGCTGGAGGCGTCGGAGGGCGCTGAGTTAGAGTGGGAGTCAGGACAAAGCAGGGGAGGATGCTGATGGATCAACTTCAGGCTAAGAACAGATCACCACTGACCAGCACAGTTCATGGTAGCAGCTCACTGCTGTAGCTCCAGCTTTTTCTTCTTCATTCACAACATTGCTGTTTGAATTATTTTCCATCCCAGTTTGGATGCTGTGCTGCTTGAGGTATTTTATTGGTTACTTTTTCTTTTTTTAACCACCTGTTATCATGAGTAACCATAGCAACAAGTGTTGTCTTCAAGCAGGAGCAGCTGATCGAATGATCAAGAACCCAAATGGTGTCCAGACCGAGACACCTTGACCATGTAAACACGGCTGCTTTGAATCATTTAGACTCGCCAATTCATCAGGTGCAAAGTACAGATAGTTTCCATGTTCCTTCTGTATGTAGATGATGACGCCAGTCATCTCAGCAGGTCCAAATCTCAGCAGGTTCATATCTGCAGCAGGTCCAAATCTCAGCAGGTCCAAATCTCAGCAGGTTCAAATCAGCAGGATGGAAGGATGGATTGATGGATGGACGGACGGATTGATGGATGGACGGATGGACGGATGGATTGATGGACGGATGGACGAATGGATGGATGGGTGGATGGATGGATGGATGTACAGATGGGTGGATTGATGGATGGATGTACAGATGGATGGATGGGTGGATTGATGGATGGGTGGATGGATTGATGGATGGATGTACAGGTGGATGGGTGGATGGGTGGATTGATGGATGGATGTACAGATGGATGGATGGGTGGATGGATGGATGGATGGATGGATGGATGGATGGATGGATGGATGGATGGATGATGGATGATGGACAGGGTGGATGGGTGGATTGATGGATGGATGTACAGATGGATGGATGGGTGGATTGATGGATGGACGGGTGGATGGATGGATGGGTGAATGGGTGGATTGATGGATGGATGTACAGGTGGATGGATGGATGGATGGATTGATGGAGGGATGGATGGGTGGATTGATGGATGGATGTACAGATGGATGGATGGATGGGTGGATGGATGGATGGATGGATGGGTGGATGGATGGATGGATGGATTGGATGGATGGATGGATTGATGGATGGATTGATGGATAGATGGATGGACTAAGTGGATAATCATTTAAATGGATACTTGTTACTTTTGGTTCCAGCTCTGTAGATGCATAAAGTCAGGGTTTTTTAATCTGTCAGAGGTTAAATTACAACAAAAGTGGATTCAGGTTATTGTCACTGGTTTCCAGTATTCAGGGCGCTGGTTTCCAGTATTCAGGTCTCGCAGCTGTTTTCTAAATTATGAACCAGTGACAGCGGAGTTTTCCCACTAAATGAACTAAAAAGTCTGAAAGCCTGAACAGAGATGACTGTCAACCAGTAAAGTATGTCAGGTTATAAAACAAGAAATAAACTAAGATGTCCAGGGGTTAAAGACACACATAGGCCTGCAACACACAGATAAGGTGGATATCTGTGCAATATGATATGGTTATAAGATTAGAGGGTTATTTTCCAAAAAGTATATTGGGGCAGGGGGGTACGAGGCAGAGCCCCCCCCACATAACCAATCCCAATTTAACCCCTGCATATACATACTAGATGGTTTTGCTAGATGATGGTCCTAACCATGGATGTAAATGCAGACAAAAAAAAAAAAGAAAGAAAGAAAAACAGCCCCTTTAGGATCATCTTACCACCAGCGGATCCTATTTCCAAGCTGCTGCTGCTTTTTTATTTATTCATTTAGTTTTTTAGATTAAAACTGCAGGATCATTCAGGAGATGTTTTAACCATATTTCCAGGTGCAAATTATTTTCCATCAAGTGTTTCCTGGTGCTGCATGATGCAGTACATCATTTGACCATTCAGGTGACTGTAAAGTGTCTGCTGTCTCGTCTCTGTGATGAACCAGAGACATGTCCAGGTGGACCCTGATGGTGGATTATCAGTTCTAACTTTGAAGACATTTCAGTAGCATGATGACTTTCTGTTTACCTCCAATAAGACATAAACAATTTATCCCAAAAGTCAGTCAAAACCCAGATTAATATCTCAGAGCAGAGGTGAGGTGGTGTTAGAGGTAACCATAACTTTGTCTGGTTTTAATAGAATGCATTCATTGTCTGTGTCAACTGTTTTGACAAAAACATAAAATTACATCAAATTTTGGTGATTAAAAGTGTTTCTTTTTTCAAAGTAGAAGACATTACTTGAAATAGTAAGAAAATATGTGTTACATGATGTATAGACCTGGATGAGCTGCAGCTTATATACGGAGCCCCGTTTGGGTCATAATTCAATGAATAAATGAGTCTATTATTATGAAATACAGGCATTTATTATTATGAAATACGTATCCATTATTATGAAATGTTTCCCATTATACATGTTTATTATTATGAAATATTTCCCATTTTTATGAAAAAATGTAATTATTATGAAATATATGTTTTATTATTATTTAATCTTACTTTAATGCATAATAGTTTATTTCAGAATGGCTTTTTTTTAATCTAAGAATGAGTTTTTACATAATTGCTCCTTTGTCATAAGTATGAGTTTTTACATAATAATGACATTTTGCCACTGGGCGGGACCAGTGGTTGACCTGCACGCTCATTGGCTGATCCTTCTCCATTCTACGCTCTGACATCGACTAGTTTTGTCCGTGAGGTCCCGTTAGCAGCGGCCCGTGGCGTCATCAAGGTGTGCTCCTAGTCCGATTGTAGCTATGGCAGCTTGGGGAAACCTTGACCATATTCACTGTTCTGTTGCTTATGCCTGAATGAAGGAGCAGCCAATCACATAAATGGCTCCGCCCTCTCTGCTGTGATTGACACACAAATCATTCTCATAAAAATCAAAGCCATTATTATGTAAAAGCTCATTCTAATGAAAAACGAAACAATTATCATAATAATGGGAAATATTTCATAATAATAAACGCCTATATTTCGTAATAATAGACTCATAATAATAGATTCATTGAATTATGACCCAAACGGGGCTCTATACTCATAACCCTAACCCCGAGAATATAAACTGAAATGTAAATCATATAGTGGCGCCACCTGGAGGCCTGCCAAGGTAATTACTCCAGATCTACACCAGAATGGGTGTCTTCATGATGGAGCAGCAAAAACTATAATGTTGTAACAGTAAAACCAGCTGCACGAGGCTGTAGCAGGAAACGTTTATTGGGTTATTAGGTGTTACGTTTATACATTTACCGAATTGGCCCTAATATAGGATGACTGATTATAAGACGACCCCTATTTTTCAAATATCATATTGGGAAAATAAAAATATGATGAAGGCAATAAGGTTATTCATAAAACAACTTTTTATTGTAAAATTACTATAGAAAAAAAACATTCTGCTGTATTGTTAAACATTTTAATGATTTAATCTTTTTTCGGAAGTATAGTACCATACTTGCGTGTCAGATTTCCATATTATTTAAGATCAAGGTATAGTGCTATATAAACTGTGATCTCTTCAAATCTGAGAATATGTCTCTGAATAAGCTACAACCATGTAGTTAATAACTGCATAACTATTGAAGTCGAGTTTTATTCAAGAACAACATAAATAATTCAGTCTGTAAAAAACTAATTCTGGACTCCAACAAAACTCTCAAAGCCCTTTGCTCGAGTCGGCTGCGTGGTTCCTCCATCCTCACTGGTTACCTTGGTGCATCTCCATCTAGTGGCACAGATGTGTAATTACAATAGAAAAGTCTAGTCCTCGATTATAAGACGACCCCCACTTTTGTGAATATGATTTCTAGAATAAAATATCATCCTATATTCGGGCCAATACGGTATATGTATAAATGTACGTAGAATGTGATATTTAAAACTCTACACACATAAACCAACATGTTGTTTGACACACGACAAATCAGGACACAAGCTGTGATGAATTATTGTTTTTTTTTCTACATTATTCCTGGTGAATTGTAAGCCTTGCATGCTGTTTGTATCTAACTTGTAATCTTTATTTCTATTTCATTATTAAGCTACAGAGCAGCAGTCACACTAATTAAAGGAACATTCCCCAGCTCTTTTATTAGATAGTGAATATGAACATCCATTAGGGAGCAGAAAGATGTGAGTCAAAGCTGCTTTTAGGTGTGTTTGCAGCAGCACGACCGACGTGCAAACTGCTGTCAATAGATGCAAAAGAAGGAAAGTTCAAGGCCTCCGTTCCCATAGATCTGGATTAGTTCTTGACACAAAGGCCGGGAACGCCGACCGGAGCTGTGGCCGTAAGGTCGTCGGTGCCTGTCGCGGCGGCAATCCCAGAACTCGTTGGTGGACACCAGCAGTGAGGGATGCCGTCAAGCTGAAGAAGGAGTCCTATCAGGTCTTTTTGGCATGTGGGACTCTGGAAGCAGCTGACGGATATCGGCGGGCTAAGCGGAACGCGGCCTCTGCGGTTGCTGAGGCAAAAACTCGGACATGGGAGGAGTTTGGAGAGGCCATGGAGAACGACTTCCGAACGGCTTCAAAGAAATTCTGGTCCACCATCCGGCGTCTCAGGAGGGGGAAGCAGTGCTCCATCAATACTGTATACAGTGGGGATGGGGAGCTGTTGACCTCGACTCGGGACGTTGTGGATCGGTGGAGGGAATACTTCGAAGACCTCCTCAATCCCACCGACACGTCCTCCAATGAGGAGGCAGAGTCTGGGGACTCAGGGGCGGACTCTCCTATCTCTGGGGCTGAGGTTGCCGAGGTGGTCAAAAAGCTCCTCGGTGGCAGGGCCCCGGGTGTGGATGAGATCCGCCCGGAGTTCCTCAAGGCTCTGGATGCTGAGGGGCTGTCTTGGTTGACACGCCTTCGCAGCATCGCGTGGACGTCGGGGACAGTACCGCTGGATTGGCAGACTGGGGTGGTGGTCCCCCTCTTTAAAAAGGGGGACCGGAGGGTGTGTTCCAAATACAGGGGGATCACACTCCTCAGCCTCCCTGGGAAGGTCTATTCAGGGGTCCTGGAGAGGAGGGTCCGTCGGATAGTCGGATCTCGGATTGAGGAGGAGCAGTGTGGTTTTCGTCCCGGCCGTGGAACGGTGGACCAGCTCTACACCCTCTTCAGGGTCTTGGAGGGGGCATGGGAGTTCGCCCAACCAGTCTACATGTGTTTTGTGGACTTGGAGAAGGCGTTTGACCGTGTTCCCCGGGGATTCCTGTGGGGGGTGCTTCGGGAGTATGGGGTACCGGACTCCCTTGTATGGGCTGTCCGGTCCCTCTACGACCGGTGCCAGAGTTTGGTCCGCATTACCGGCAGTAAGTCGGATTCGTTTCCAGTGAGGGTTGGACTCCGCCAAGGCTGCCCTTTGTCACCGATTCTGTTCATTACTTTTATGGACAGAATTTCTAGGCGCAGTCGAGGTGTTGAGGGGATCCGGTTTGGTGGCCTCAGGATTGGGTCTCTGCTATTTGCAGATGATGTGGTTCTGTTGGCTTCATCGAGCCGTGATCTACAACTTTCGCTGGAGCGATTCGCAGCCGGTTGTGAAGCGGCTGGGATGAGAATCAGCGCCTCCAAATCTGAGACCATGGTCCTCAGCCGGAAAAGGGTGGAGTGCCCTCTCCGGGTTGGGGATGAGGTCCTTCCCCAAGTGGAGGAGTTTAAGTATCTCGGGATCTTGTTCACGAGTGAGGGAAGGATGGAGCGGGAGATCGACAGACGGATCGGCGCGGCATCTGCAGCGATGCGGGTGCTACGCCGGTCTGTTGTGGTGAAGAGAGAGCTGAGTCGGAAGGCGAAGCTCTCGATTTACTGGTCGATCTACGTTCCCACCCTCACCTATGGTCATGAGCTTTGGGTAGTGACCGAAAGAACAAGATCGCGGATACAAGCGGCTGAAATGAGCTTCCTTCGCAGGGTGGCCGGGCTCTCCCTTAGAGATAGGGTGAGAAGCTCGGTCATCCGGGAGGGGCTCAGAGTAGAACCGCTGCTCCTCCGCATCGAGAGGAGCCAGATGAGGTGGCTCGGGCATCTGGTTAGGATGTCTCCTGGGCGCCTCCCTGGTGAGGTGTTCCGGGCACGTCCCACTGGGAGGAGACCCCGGGGAAGACAGGACACGCTGGAGGGACTATGTCTCTCGGCTGGCCTGGGAACGCCTCGGGGTCCCCCCAGAGGAGCTGGAGGAAGTGGCCGGGGAGAGGGGGGTCTGGGCTTCCTTACTCCGGCTGATGCCCCCGCGACCCGACCTCGGATAAGCGGAAGAAGACGGTACGGTACGGCTGGGAACGCTCCTTCCTTCCTTTTTGCCAGTAAATGTTTACCCTCCATACCATCTAATGATGAACCTGCGGTTTTCTGGAACCTTCTGGAAAGGACTAGAAGCTATGTTCTGACATTAATGTAAGGAGTCAACACTTCATATTAAGTTAAGTTAAGTTAAGATGACAGTAGAATAACATTTAACTGGTTTGTTTTATTACTTCTTAATGTTTTTAAATCATGTTGTTAATATTTTACAGTAATTATAAACATATTAAAAAAAAAGATCGAGGATTTAAAACATATTTGTTTAATTTTAATGACCTCTCACGGTCCACCTGCAGTACCGCGGCGGCCCACCAGGGATCCGCGGCCCACACTTTGGGAATCACTGCTCTAAGTGATCATCAAAATATCCATATGTGCTCCTCCGGGCCCACAGATGTCTCTGTCCTCGCTCATCAGTTCACCTCTGATCAATACCAGATGACAAAAGTGCTTATTCCGCTGATGGCAAGATGACACTCCCTTTAACTCGGCGACAGAGTGGATCAGCAGGACGGACGCTCCGCCCTGATTGGCTGTCAGCTTTCACTTCCTCCTCTTGTCACGTGATCAGCGGCAGCCGCAGCGGCGGATCCGACAGACGCTCCACTGCTCTCCGGTCCCGGGTCCAGGACCAGGTAAGACAAACCGGTCTGGGCTCCCGTTTACACCTTCGAGATGAACTTTTAAAGGCTCCGTTTCGCGTTTTTATCGTAAAGCGACCGAGAACAAGGTCACAGTTGTTGTTGTTCTGTAACCAGAAAATGGAAGAAGAACAGGAACTTGATTGGATTAAAGTTTAAAAGCCGGGAGCTCCTGCAGGAAAACTGTTCTTTAATTTGAAAGTATGTATGTATATATATATATATATATATATATATATATATATATATATATATATGTGTGTGTGTGCGTGTGTGTGTTTGTATGATAATGTGCACCAAGTGAAAATCTCCTTCTAAGTTATATCATTTTATAATGCGCATGTCAGCAGTTCTCTTTTATCATATCTGTATCATACTTCTGTTCAAACACGATGACTCACTACAAAATGCACAGAATGTTGCTTGAATTTAAGTAAATTTACTCTTAAAAAAATAAGCTGTGCAGGCTGCATTGGTACAGACATGAGATATATTTGGGGCTCTTAATTTTTTATTTTTTTCCCAGATTTGTGCAACCGACAGTATCTGTTCTCCAACACGATCACACAAAGATTTCTCCCACAAAGAGAAGAGATGCAGATGTTAGACCTTCTCTGAGAAGGGAAGTGAGGCGTTCAGTAACAGGCTGAGAGCTGGACCGGAGTCGTCTGTTAATAAATAACTTTTATTCATTAATACAAAGCCCATTTTAAGAGGGTTTGTGAGTACGTTTCATCAGATCCCTGATGCCTACGCGTTTCTGCTCCACTGTCTTCCTCAACACTGTTGTAAATAATCCGTCTAGACCAGCCTTTCTCAACCTTTTTTCAGTCACGACACCTTTCAAAAGTGAATAAAATCTCAAGCCACCCCAGAGTAAAATATAATCCAAAGCCACACTGCATCGCTCCGACTGTAAATGCATACGTCCCGTTTATTTAGTTTAAATAACCTGAACAGGATAAATGCACCAGAGTAGGCCTCAGCAGGAAAGCTTCTTTTCATCCGTGATGTGCTTGCTTCCATCCATCATCCTTGTATTGCCTCTTTTTAGCCTTATCGCTAGCAGCTACCTTTGGTACCTATGGAGCAGATTCAGAGCAGGTGGATGAAGGCTTGATGAAGAAGTCGGCTCCTCTGTGATGTTCCGTTCCTGTGGGGCTTTTCTTTTTAGAAAACCATCCATGATGCTGCTAAAAAGTTCTCTTTGCTATCTGTGAAATAAAATTCCAGCGGTTAAATGAAACTACGACGTAAGCCAACTGAGCAGTCACGTTGACCTTACGCTGACCCCGTACTGACGTTGTTAACATTGGGAAATGGGCATGTGAGACATATTTTTATATTCATTTCATGTTCAATTATGTATCTTAATTATTTATTTATTCATTTATTGGCAAAAAGTATGTATTTATGTATGCATTCATATATTTATACAGTGGTACCTCTACTTATGAAATTAATTGATTCAGGAAGTAGTTTCGCTACCTGAAAATTTCGTAAGTAGAGACGCGTTTGCCCTAATCCGTTCCAAGCCCCCCAAAATTCGAACATTATTTTTTTTTATAAATTATAAATGATACATGAAATGACATGAAAACCTGTAAGAAATACATGTTAGAACTAGAAAAGCACTCAGAGAGCGCAGACCTCCACTAAACACAACAATTATCGAAAATTTGAAAGTGATGCAGAATCCAGGATTTCTTCCGGATCACACCCAAAATGAAATCAGTTCTTCCTTTTCACATTTCTGACAACTCCTGAAAATTTCATCAAAATCCAACATTTAGAGTTATCTTGAACATCATCGGACGCATCGCTTTTAAACCGAGATACAGAGCCGACAGCTATGTTTACGTTCGGTAAACTCTGGGAGCTGCTAGTAGCAGCGCTACTGTATTGTTGCCTTTCGTAACCTGAATATTTTGTATGTAGAAATGTTCGTAAGTAGAGGTACCACTGTATATGAAATGTCAGAATAGGTCATTTTTTTGACGACACCCCGGTTGAGAAAGGCTGGTCCAGGCAACAAACCAAACTTGTCATCGTGAACTGATCCGCAAGCTGCCTGTTGTGTTTTCTTCTCCTGAGAGAAACCATGTCTGCCATGCAGCTGGAGGAGTGCCGTCAGCACATCCGGGCACAGCTGGACAACGTCGTGGACTTCTGGCTCAAATACTCTCACGACACCGTGCACGGGTACTGAACTCACGCAGTCTGTGGCGCCGTGCCCGTGGCCCGTGTCTTTGTGGCTAACACCTCTTGGCTTGGCTTTTCAGAGGCTTCTTCACCTGCATCGGGAGGGACGGGAAGGTGTACGATGAGCTGAAGTACGTCTGGCTGCAGGGCAGACAGGTACGTCTGCAGGCGCTGCATGGATGCTTTAGATGCTGCATGGATGCTGCATGGATGCCTCAGCTTGTTTCTCTCACAGGTGTGGATGTACTGTCGCCTCTATCAGACCGTGGATCGCTTCCGCAGGCCCGAAATCCTTGAGGCAGCAAAAGCTGGTGAGTGTGAGCGTAAGGCTGGACTCGTTTGGATCTGACACAAATGCAGTTCTGTGGTCCAGAATATTGACAACCTGATTTTAGTTTCTTCATTAACAGCAGTCTGAGCTTACTGTTTAAAGAAATGATCATTTCGTTCAGACGAACAGGTTCTATAACTTCAAAAAGACTTTAAAACTCTTCAGCTTGGTTAAAAAAAAAAAAAGGAAAAAGTCCTGGCTCCAAACACGGCTCAACACTGGAAGCTCATCAGTCTTGAGTTGGGCCACACTCCACCTCTGTTCATTCAAGCCAGCAGATACATAAACCAACGAACGCGCGCATAACCTCCCTGACGGAGGTCAAGACGTGGTCGTTACTGAACCATGTTTGGTTTCATCATTAGTCCTCTAAAAGATGGCTCAAGTCGGTGTTTTATCTCCAGAAGAACAATTACCAGTGTTGTTTATCTGCACAAAAAAAAATCAAAAGGGCCCCAGTACGGAGCTTTGAGGAACACCACCAGTAAAAGAAGTCAGTGAAGAGAATACGTTTCCCCCCCCGTGAACTTTACAAGCTCAGTTTGATCAGTTAGAATTGAGTGGAAGCCAATTCCCACTACGGGATCTCATCAAACCAATTATCTTGAAAGGGACAGTTGACATGTAGCTAATGCTTTTAAGCAGGCGGGTTTGAAAGTAAAGTCTCCCACCAGGGACTCAATCTTCTAAATCTGAAAAATGGATCCAAGAGGAGGTGCAGATGCACAACTCCTCTCAGGTCGTTTGAACCTCAATGTGCTGAGAGGTCTTTGAGTGTTACAGGACACGTATGACTGGAGAAACTCTGCCCTCCTCGGCTTTAAAAGGCCGGACGTCAGATGTTGTTGAGCTGCGGTGTTGAATCGGTTGTGCTTGAGCGCTGACATTTCAGACACACTTCCGCCACAGATGGTGGAAGGACATTCTAGGCGCTGGTGATTAATGGCGGTCACGGCAGTGTTTGCTCTGCTCTCGCTGGTGTTCGTTACTGAAGCATGTTTGATGGAAACACTGGTTCTGCAGTTTCAGCATAACTGCCAGGGACAAGTGATAAGTACTGCAACAACAGTAGATTAGGGTGAGGACATGAATATATGTGGGGAAAAAGAAACAAACCAAAAAAAAAAACAAACCCAATTGCTCTTTTAATCAAAGTGAAAAGTAAAATGTTGGACTAAACAGGATATTCCTGAAAAAAAAAAAAATTAATTCAGTGAAATAAAAATAAAGAAATAAAATGTGTCTGTAGAGATTCCCCCTTTGTCTTTCTAGTTACAAAGAAATTGAATGGTGTATATAAGGAGTAAAACTCTTCGTGAAACGCTTTGCTGAATTGAAAACATGATATATGTCTATATATCTACTAGGGCTGGGCAAGTTAACGCGTTATTATCGCGTTAACGCATTAATTTATTACAGCCGACTAGCCGACATTTATTTTATCATGCGTTAAAGCATGTTGCTCACATGCTTTTGTTTTGAAAAGTCTGTTACTGGCTGCTGCGGAACCGGAAGACAATTGTCAGGTAAACATGTGAAAAAAGCTAAAACAGACATGGAGAACGGTAAAAATCTGTACACTTTACAGTTCAGGTAGCAACTCAGGTAGGAATATTAACAATTCTGTCTAAAAAAAAAAAATTCTGGACAACAACAAAACTTTGTCGTCATTCCTCCATGTTCCATCAGATCTGCTCCATGTGTTCACTGTCCTGCTGTTCTCTAGCTGGTCACTGCAGTGCGGCTCCATCTAGTGGCACAGATGTGTAATGACAACAGAAAGTCCAGTCCTCCATTATAAAACTAATTCAGTTCTGTGGCTCGTTTTTTTATTTCGTATTTTTGATCCAAGTCTAAAATTGAAATATTAAAAAACAGGCATTTTTTCGTTTTTTTGTGTTAGATTAAAAAATGAAAAACTTAATAAAATGTCACATTTTTATTTTTATTTTTTTGATTGATTGATACACGGATTGGTAAAGTTACTGAACTTTAACATGGACATTTTCATTTTAAAGTTCTCCCAGATGGAGGATTCAACAGAAACAAGGTTATTTGTAACAACTGACAAGTTGAACTCCCCGTTAAAAGTTTCTGCTGTTACCATAATCATTTTGTTGGATTTTGTTTGTAGACTTTTTTTTTTAAAAAAACAGGATGACATTAATGCCCTGGTAGTGGCAATAAGATTTACTTTATTTAACATTTTTTAAGATAAGATTTACACTAAATATGTGTTACTGACAAGTGTTGATGTTAAAAGTGTTTGAACAACAAATGTTATAGCACTTTAGTTCATATGGCAGCAGAACATTTAAATAAAAGTGCATTTTACACTACTTTTGAATTCATTTTGATTTTCTGTATACAATGTGATTAATCATGATTAATCAGGGAAATAATGCGATTAATCGCGATTAAAAATTTTAATCGTTGGCCCAGCCCTAATATCTACACATATGTGCATCTGCCTCGTAAGGAAATCTTGCTTATTTCAGCAAGACGATGCCCAAGTAAAATAGTACACATGGCAAACATGTCCCATCTTTTCTGAAACCCCTTGCTTCACACTCTGAATGTGTTACTTATAGGTTAAATATCGAGGGTTAATATCATTTGCAAAAATTGCATTCTGCTTTTATTTTCATTCAACACAACATCTCTTGGTTTTTGGAAATGAAGTTGCACACATGACCAGTTATGGAAAACTGATTTGACAGCTCCTATAACAGTCCTGCTGTGTTCATTTAGCTTCACGTTTGTCTGAGTTTCGAATTAAGTCAGTGGGTTTCTTTAATGTGTAGATGCAGCCAGCAATCTGGTCATGACTAAAAATACCTTCATTGATTTATGCTTTTGTGTCTCACTAAAAATCTCACAATCATTTATCTGTTTGCATCTCAGGAGGGGCATTCTTGAGAAAGTTCGCCCGTGTGTCCAGTAGCAGCGGTCAGTGGAAATGTGCTTTCTGCTTAACACGAGATGGCAAAGCAGTCAAAGTTCAGAGGACCATATTCAGCGAGTGTTTCTACATAATGGCCATGGATGAACTGAGCAGGCTCACTGGTGACAAGGACATGCAGGTACAAAGGGTCTCTTACTGCACAGGACAATGATAAGCTTTGTTTCTATCAGCCTGTGTTTGAGTCCAGAAAGCCTGGTGGTAGATGTGAGATCAAGTGTAATAAATTATTTCTGGGTTCCCTGGAGCAGCTTTAGTAGCGGTTGATGACAAGAGATAACTAAACTGATTTCATCATTAGTACCTCTAAAAGATGGCTTAAGCCAGTGTTTTATCTCCAGAAGATCAATTACCAGTGTTGTTTATCTGCACAAAAAAAAAATCAAAAGGACCCCAGTACGGAGCTTTGAAGAACACCACCAGTAAAATCCGTTTCCCCCCGGAACTTTACAAGCTCAGTTTGATCAGTTGGAATTGAGTGGAAGCCAATTCCCGCGACGGAAACTCATCAAATCAATTATCTTGAAAGGGACAGTTGACACGTAG
Organism: Hirundichthys speculiger; assembly: GCA_018398805.1. Classification (NCBI taxonomy): domain Eukaryota; kingdom Metazoa; phylum Chordata; class Actinopteri; order Beloniformes; family Exocoetidae; genus Hirundichthys; species Hirundichthys speculiger. The sequence continues at coordinate 657,888 of JAGFBZ010000120.1, forward strand.
CTAATGTTTTGCTAATGGAAAGGTTTTCGGTGTTGGCGTGTTCTCCCACGGCATATCTGCCCTCCTGTGTGTTTTAGCTGGAGGCAGAGCAGATGATGGAGCAGCTGATCTACTGGGTTCAGGTGGACCCGTCAGGCCTGGGCCGGCCCCAGCTTCCAGGAGATGCTCCCACGAGCAGCATGGCAGTTCCCATGATGCTGCTGTGTCTGGTCCAGCAGCTGACCGAGGGCCGGGAGTCGGTGGTGGTTCAGAAGTACAGGGAGCTGGGAAGCTGGTGTGTACGTCAGATTCTGCAACACATCCAGGTATTTGGCCACAGAGAAAGACTGAATACTCCAAATATAACCGACTGCTTAGTATCAAAACCTTTCTAGTTCAAACCTTGTGGATATTACGAGCCTGATATCCATTGTTGTCAGGCAGCTAACAGGATTTTTACATGAACGGATTATTAAAATCACTCCCATTACATCTGCGTGCATGATGTGAAATGAATTAAAGGGATCAATACCCTTTTTAATCCCTGAAGGAAGATTGTATTGTTTTAGTAGAAATTATTGAGGATATTTAGACAGATGAAATATTAAAAAAAGGAGTAAATGACAAGCTCTTGGCAAGTTAACCCTTTAAGCACCAATATCGCAATATTGCGACAAGAAACATTCTTGACTATAACAGGCTGTATCTATAAATGTGAAGCCGAATCTTGTTATTACTTTTCACCAGGAGATGGCGGACATGTGCGCCTGTAATCTGAGCAGCATTTTTGGTGGTGGTGCTATTCAAAGTTTTAGCGTAAAATGAGTTCGAAAAACACCCTCCGGCACAGAGATGCGCGGCGCAGCAGTGGTAGAAATGCTGAGCGTTTTTTTATTTACTAACGATGTCAAGACGTCGGTTTACCATCCACGAAGTACTTTATCTGTTCTTTGAAAGGGAAATATTGAAACCAAACTCCAGATTTCATGATTTTATGATGTGATTGTCCCTGAAATGAAAGCTTTCATTGTACATGGGGCTGCAGGAAAAATCTGAAAATGAGGACTACCGGGCAAGTTTGGGCAGGTGATGTTACAATAATCAAATTAGATGACAAATCTACTTCCATTCCAAATTTTGGTTCATATTGAAGATATTTCTCATTTACAGTATGCCTTTATCTCAAACCACTTTAAAGTTATAGCCTTTTGAAACCTTGATATCAAAATTGAACATTTTCCAATATGGCTACCACCTTGTGACGTCATAATATGCAAATTAGATGAATAATTTCACTCCCATCACAGACTTTGAGTCATACTGAACAATTTTCTCATTGACAGTATACCTTTATCTCAAACTGCTTTCAAGTTAGACCCTTTTGAAATCTTGATATCAAAATTGTATATTTTCTTGAAAAAACTCCAGCGCCTAAAAGGTTAAAAGTGTCGCAGAGAGGGAGTTGTGGTTGAAATCTGCAGAAACTGATATTAAACCCTTAAAGCGTTGTGTTTACAGCCTGGTAACAACTGAGCTGATGATGGTAGACGCAGTGTCGGAAGGTAACACGAGTAAACTCTCACTAGATTTGATAGAAACTTCCAGCCAACAGGTGAATGTCTGCGGTGCAGAGACGCTCATTCACATTCACATGTCCAACAGCATCTGTTGTTAGGAAGCCCTCCTTAACCCCTTCATTAGTTCTGCGTCTGCAGTCTCTGTCAGACAGTTTTACCTGTCGAGAGGCATTTCACCCTGGAACGTTTTCCTGTAGCCGTGAAATGTTTTTTCCGGTGTCTTTCGTCAGCACTCCCAGTTTTTATCTCTATTTCACTTTACACATTCTCACATTCCCCATGATGACTGAGGGAAGAAACTGTTTATACCTCTTCTTCCTTGTTCTTCCTTTGTTTCTGCTCTTTCACTCAACAGGATTTTCTTCCTCCAGGCGTCTTATGCCCCTTTTCCACTAGTACCTACTCGGCGCGGCTCGACTCGACTCGGCCCCGCTTTGGAGGTTTTCCACTAGGTCATAGTACCGGCTCGGCCCTCCTTTTTTCGTACCCATTTGGCTGGGGTTCTATCCGGGCTGAGTCGGGCCGAGAATACAACGTCACCACGCCGCGGGCCATTGATTGGCCAGAGAGCAACGCGACTCCTCCACACCCGCCATATTCAAAACTCAGCAACAACAAACTCAACAGCGATTTTACTTTACCTGTAATTGTCTACTTCACAAAACGAAGAATGGCCGGCAAGTCTACTCCATGGTCGAATGACGAACGACGTCCTCCATTGTTATGGTCGCAAACGTGACCAGAGTTGCCGCATATAAAACACGTCACTGCGTTTCAGGCCACCTTACCATGAAGGCCCCACCCACATCGAGGTGGTACTGAACTACAGTGGAAAACCACTGAGACCGAGTCGAGTCGAGCCGGGTCTAGTCGAGCCGCGCCGAGTAGGTACTAATGGAAAAGGGGCATTAGTCTTTGGACGGCTCAGTCAGCTGCTCCCACATGTCAACAACAGCTCTGCTGTCATGTTTATTCACCGCAACAGATGCTTAAAGAGAAGTAGAACTGCCTGCAGAAATCCCTCAAGCGGTAACACATGCTGCCTGAGGGACTTATGCGGAGTAGTCGGGATGTAGAAACAAAGTTTAACGGAAAAACATTTCAGAAAATCTCGACTGCAGCACCAGTCTAGATCCTGGCTGGAACTGTCAGCTTTCTCCAACAGGGAACATCTCATCAAAAATACTTGTCAAACTGGCTGAACTCTTTGCAAAATTTCATGTCAAAGGTCATCAGAACAAAAGCTAAAGAGGTTCAGAAATGCAAAGACAAACCTAATCATCTCATGATGAGCAAAGCCCTGTTTTGGCTAATTATTTACATGCAGTGACACGTTCATGAGATGCCGTTGCAACATGGGAACAGTCTTCCTGTTGCTGTTACCTCTGTGATAGTCGCAAGAGATAAGACACAATAGTCCTCTCTGTGACTATAAGTGATATCAGGTAGGACCACAGACTCTGTATGAAGATGCTCAATGGGTCACAGACGAGGACTTTCTGGACTGGACTTTCTGTCACATGTCCTATAGACAACACTGACCAGAGGGTGGCGGTCCCGCCCAGTTCAACCGTGGGCACATATCCGGCAGACTTGGGGTGAATTCCAATTCCTCCCTTAACCCTCAATCTCAACCCTCAATCTCAAAAAGGTTGAGGGACGAGTTTGAGGGCTATATCGCCTTCAATATTGAGATTCTCCGGCACCACCCTTGGAAGTAAGGGCTACCCAGAAGGCATTGCGTATTTTCGCCAAGACGTCTTCGAAAAGGATGGTGCCAAAAAAAGTTGTTTTCTTGACAGACTGGACATAGCTTTGGTGTAACACCGCCCCCCACAGTCTGAAGACGTAACTGCATTCAAGGAGTGTCCCATTTCTAAGTCACGAGATATCCCTTACTCTTACTTTGGAGGGCCAAGGTTGAGGGCCAAAGATTGAGGGTTAAGGGTGAGGGTTTAGACTGAGGGTTAAAGGCGAGGGTTGAGATTGAGGGTTAAGGGCGAGGGTTGAGATTGAGGGTTAAGGGCGAGGGTTGAGATTGAGGGTTAAGGGCGAGGGTTGAGATTGAGGGTTAAGGGCGAGGGTTGAGATTGAGGGTTAAGGGCGAGGGTTAGATTGAGGGTTAAGGGCGAGGGTTGAGATTGAGGGTTAAGGGCGAGGGTTTAGATTGAGGGTTAAGGGCGAGGGTTGAGATTGAGGGTTAAGGGCGAGGGTTTAGATTGAGGGTTAAGGGCGAGGGTTGAGATTGAAGGTTAAGGGCGAGGGTTGAGATTGAGGGTTAAGGGAGGAATTGGATTTGGGCCTTTGTGTTGCTTATTTATGCAGTCGCCGGTCTCACAGGTGAAGCCAGTCCAGAAGCCTCTAGTTTCCTGACACGTTGTTCAGAAGCTAGAAGCTGCAATTTTATCAACTCCGTACTTGAGGATTTCTCTGGCAGTTGGGTGTTTGCTGTCCTCCAGATAAAACATTTCTTTCTTTGCATCCTCCTGCAGAGGGCTGGCACTGCTATTTTGGAGAACGTGTCAGCAGATGGAGCAGAGCTGCCAGGTTGTCAGGGCCGACTGCAGAACCCAGGTAACGAACATCCCGCCGCCTGCCGACGGCAGTCCCCGTCGGTATCTGTGGGAGCTGCAGTCTTTTCCTGTTTTTAGTTGCTCACTTCAACATCTTCCGCACTTGTTTGCTCTTCCTGCTGACTCAGGTCACGCCCTGGAAGCAGGCTGGTTCCTGCTCCAGTATGGCGCAGAGAGGGCCGACGCCGACCTCCAGAGAACCGCCGTCGACAAGTTTGTGGAGCTTCCGTACCGGTGCGGCTGGGATGAGGAGCACGGCGGCCTGTTCTACTTCCTGGACGTGGACGGTCACTGCCCCACGCAGGTTAGCCGCTCAGCTGCGCTCAAACATTTCTGCTTATTAATGGGGCGCTTCAGATGAAGTGGGTATGGGTCCAACACCGCTCTGTGTGTCTGAGCAGCTGGAGTGGAGCATGAAGCTGTGGTGGCCTCACTGTGAGGCCCTCATCGCCTTCCTCATGGCCTACGCTCAGACCAAGAAGCCCGAGCTGCTGGAGAGATTCTTTCACGTTTACGAATACACGTTCAGCCACGTGAGTTGACGAGAAAACTCCACCTTTTGACTGCCTATTTCAGCTGAGAGCTCCTTTTATACAACTTCCTTTCAGGGATCATTAAAGCATGATTGGATGTTTCAATAATTACCTCCTAAAACCTAAACTCTTTTGGAAAACTCTTGTTTTATTTGAAATCATTGACTGACTCCTCAGTAGGGGTGAGTATTGGAAAGGACCTCGCAATAAGATATGTATCATGATACTTGGTTCATGATTATCATGATATCATGATAATATCATGGTATCATGATACTTGGGTCATTATCACAATATCATGACAATATAGTATCATGATATCGCAATATCGTGATAATATCGTATCATGATATTATTGCAATATTGTGATACGATATATCACGATATTACAATATCACGATATATTGCGGTATTCTACCCAGTTAAGATCAAAATTAAAAGTAGAGATGAAAAATCAATTTGCTGTATATGTTCATCAGATGATATTGATCATTCAGAGGACAAATTGAGTCAAAACTATTTGCTTCAAAACAACCTATTTATTGTTTATTATTAGCGTTACTGCACATTTAAGTATACATGAATTTTCCTTTAAAAAAATATCATTATTAGAAGCTGAAAAATCGATATTATATCGGGCGGCCGAAAATCGCGATATATTGCCAAATCGATTTTTTTTCACACCCCTACTCCTCAGATCACATATGCTGTTCTTATTGGCTTCAGAATTTTTTCAACAGAATATAAATGCATTCTTGTCTGTTTGGGATCAGATCAGCCTCCTGCTACAGAGCTGATGTCCCAGCTTGGTGGACAAACTCTGAACACCAGGACTCGGCAATCCTGCATGTGTCAAAGCAACTCTATAAACCACAGGCAAAACCACTGGAGGCCTCCAATTAAAATATTAGAATAAGAAACGCACTAATTGTAGTGTATTATAAACTGTAAAACTGCCAATATTTATCGGGCCAATAACAGGAAATTATGACATCATCCCGATAAGTCCGATATCATGACGAACAGCCCCGATAACATATATTTTTGTCAACATGGCAGTGCCTCGCTCCCTCTGAGCCTTGAATGACCGGCAGTGAATGTTATGTTCAGTAACGTCGGCATAATCAGAAAAACGATTTCTCAGTAAGGAAAATCAAGAATACCCCCTCATGCCAGAAAACAACTCGTTAATTCAGTCATAATTTTGGTAGTTGCTGACTTGAATTGATATTCTCAGTATTTTTCCACTTGTTACACATAAAAATAGAAAAAAATAGATAAGGCCGAAAGAACGACTAGAAAACGGGGGAAGGGAGGAATTTACGTTACACCTTGAATGCAGCATTGCGGCACAGCGTGCTGATTTAAAAAAAAAAAAAAAAAAAAAACATGGCGGCGATTGTATGCAACTTCGTTAAAGTTTCAGAAGAAGATAGTTTGGTGGTTATTTGTGACAAATGCTTCAAGCGAAGGAGGGAAAAATAGCACAAGCTTTAATAAGTCAAAGTTTTGAAATCGTGCTAACGTGAGCTAATGTGAGCAAGCCAGCAGCAAGTCTCCGCTCCGCTCCGCAGAGTCAAAACTGCTTTTGGTTTTGTTCATAGTATTGATGTAATGATATATCTGTGTGTTATCGGGTATCGGCCTTGAGGAGCTAAAAGTTATCGGTTATCGGTTTTTAAAAAACAGTTATCGTGCCTCCCTGAACGGCCTTTGTGAGTGTGCACATGTTACTCGTTGCATTGCACTGCAGGCTTCATGTGACGTGTGTTTGAATTTCAGTTTCCCGATTCCAAGAGCGGAGAGTGGTTTGGATACTTGACACAAGAAGGGAAAGTAGCGCTGGATTTTAAAGGAGGTCCCTTTAAAGGTAAGAATCCAGTCGAGGTGTACGGCACCACTTCAGGAAAAAGAAACTAACTGCTGCAGATTGTCAAATTTGTTAAGATATTAAACCCTTTCGTTCACTGAAAAAAGTAAAAAGACAGATTTTATTCCATCTGCATGTTCTGCTCATCAACAAAGATGTCCAGCTTTGATTTGTGGACGGTCAGAGTTCAGGCCTCGACTCTTTGGTTATTTCTCAACCAACATCCTTAATTCAAAACTTAATATCCAAATTTTATAGACAAATGATACTATTTATAGATAGTATAGATAGGGGGTGTGCAGCAGAAAATAACTGAGAACCACTTATATAAGAAATATTTTTTTTCTTTTCAAGGCACAGTAACTTTATTTTCCTGCTTTGCTGCATGTGATCAGATAGCAGGCGTCTCTTCTCTTTTTCAGGGTTCTTCCATGTTCCTCGCTGCCTGTACATGTGTGAACGAATGCTGGACGATCTCCTGGCAAACAAGGACTGAACGCTCAGGCATCCATGCTCCTGTAGAAGGGACCGAGTCCAGTGTCCGTGCACCAAATCAAACCAAATCATGAAGTGAAACATGTGTAAACTCCATAAATGTGTTACTGTGAAGGTTCTTGCTTCTTCTTCTCCAGTCACTCAGACATTTGTTGGGAAACAACTTTCCAGCGCTGCAGCTGGTTTTTCTCTCTTTAGAAGATGCTGCTTCTGCTCAGACAAAATCATATTTTTATAACTTTGCACGTGTTTGATGCCTTAATTTCTTTCTCCTTAAAGGTGATAGGATTTTCCTTATTTTATGATCATTTGTTCTTTGATAATGCAATGCAAGTATGTGATAAAAGTAAGCAGACCTCAGATTGATTTTATTAAATTTTGATTAAGCGTCTTTTTGATTAAATTTCACTCTTTCACATCCATTTAAACTAAGAATGTCCATGTAAAACGATGTTATTTACACTTGAGGTCTCTGGCATTTGTAATACAGCTGACATGATTAGTTTCTATTAAAGCAGGTCTCGTCTCTGCGTGTGATGATGTGCTTCAATCAGTTTTACCATATTTCATAAGTTTAACTCTGCATTTTTATTAATGAGAAGGTTATCATTGCTACTTCAGTTTAGTGTGTGTAGTGTCAGAACCACGCCTCTCTTTTGAGCTGCACCTTATTTGAGAGCTGTCCAACAGGTTTGTGCTTCCATACACACTTAAAGTTCTACAGAAACTACTCAGTAACCCTCCAAGCACATTATTGCTGCTTGAGACTGATTTTTTTGTACTTCCATTTGGGAGTCAAGCATCCACGCAACCCAGTCAACAAGACATCTCTGGCAGTTTTGTTCTCACGTGTTTACACTTCGTTTGACTGCCGTTCAGCCATGGACGCTCAGGTTTAAACACTCACCGGCCACTTTATTAGGTTCACTAATTCAGTTTCTTGTAAACATTAACAGCCAATTAACCAATCAAGTGGAAGCAACTCAATGCATTTGGGCATCTAGATGTGGTCTAGACCAGTGGTCCCCAACCTTTTTGCAACTGGACCAGTCAACGCTTGACAATTTTACCGGGGGGCGGGGCTTCCTCGTTCCATTACGCCAATAACATAACATGAGTATAGACCTTTTCGACTTGAAAATTGTGGACATGCGCCCCCTTAGTGGCCCCGCCATAACTGGAGTGTACGGTGCTCCACCAACTAACCCAAACACAGCAGCGTGGAGCATCTGTTACTGATAACACAGACATGTCTTGGATTGATGATGTTAGGCAGTGGCCTCCAGTTACAGATGAAGGTAGTTTATCGCTGTTTTTAATGATTGGTTATGGAAATAGCATGATCTATTCCCATAATCAAACACTAAAAACTGTGGGAATACGTGGAAAATGCAACGCTGGCTATAACTAACGTCAACAAGCCATAAAGATTATGCTACTGTAACGTTAACGCTAGCGGTAAATTAGGCTATGTGTTAATGTTATATTTAATTTATTTTATCACTCTCCTAATTCATTCATTCATTCATTCATTCATTGATTTATAGGCTTGTGCTAGTGCCGAGGGCTACAGTAGCGTCATACTGCTGTTCTTTCGGCCAGAATCGTCCGGGACTCTCAGCGAGACTATAAGTAGTACGAGATTGAATGTTAACGAAAACTCACCCGGCTGTATTCATTTGGAACAAAGTCCTTTCTGTTGATATTTTTCACCCACGTCTTCCTAACTTCTTGTTCTGCAAACAAGGCAGTCTTCGTGCAGTAAAGGCTTGTGTATTTCACATACTTTCTTCTTCCATTGTTGAATTTTCACACCATTGTTGGCACAGTTTATGACGGAACATTTATTCCCACTCGACCGACTCGACATTATAAAAATATATATTTGTAGAAAGAGAAAAACACTGGTTAATCTGCGAGCCGGTGAAAGTGTCGCTCTGTAGCACAACCCAGCAATGGCGGACGGGGTACTTCCGGGGGTCTGGCCCGAAAAGGTCTATAACATCAACGTCTCTGGTAACATCCTCTTCAGCCATTAAATAGATAACAAAAAAAAAAAATCACTTAGAGCGGGCTTGGTACGTGGGAATCACCTGTTGTGATAAATCCATATTTCAGTAGGACTCCTGGTAAAAACTTTCCTTTTCTTGGAAGTCGTCGGCTGTTCTTCTTTCTCTTCACTGTGCATTTTCCCCTTCACTTTCCAAAGATGTCTGTTTCTTACTCATTTTGCTAGCCGGGTTAAATTTTGGCGCTCAAGTGATGGAGATGTAACCGAGAGAATCCGGTCATCTTTCAAAATAAAAGATTTTTCAAAATAAAAGCTCGTTCAGACTCATATACAGTGGTACCTCTACTTACGAAATTAATTAGATCTGAAAGTAGTTTCGTAACCTGAAAATTTCATAAGTAGAGATGTGTTTTCCATGTAAATGCCCTAATCCGTTCCAAGCCCCCCGTAATTCGGACATACATTTTTTTAATCAATTCTAAATATTACATGAAATGACAAAAACCTGTAAGAAATACATGTTAGAACTAGAAAAGCACTCAGAGAGCGCAGACCTCCACTAAACGCAACAATTCTCGAAAATTTGAAAGTGATCCAGAATCCAGGATTTCTTCCGGATCACACCCAAAATGAAATCAGTTCTTCCTTTTGACATTTCTGACAACTCCTGAAAATTTCAAAAAAATCCATCCATAACTTTTTGAGTTATCTTGAACACAGACAGACAGATAAACGCCAGCAGAAACATAACCTCCTTGGTGGAGGTGAAAATTGTTCGTTTATCTGGGTTGCTGGGTTACGCTCATGCAGACAAGGGGCCCTCCAAGCCAGTTGGATGCCAGGAAGATGCTAAGTGATAGCCAATGGCAGAGCAGCTCGGACGCACCGCTTTCAAACCGAGATACAGAGCCGACAAGTACGTTTACGATCGGAGTAGCTACTCGCTACTCTGGGAGCTGCGTGTAGCAGCGCTACTGTATTTTTGCCTTTCGTATCCTGAAATTTCTTTCGTAACAAGAGACAACATTTTCCCGCTGAGGCGTTTCGTAACCTGAAAATTTAGTATGTAGAGACGTTCATTAGTAGAGGTACCACTGTAATAAAAAAAATTTAAATAGCTATTTTTTTTGTTGCGTGGCCCGGTACCGGTCTGAGGCCCGGGGATTGGGGACCACTGGTCTAGACGACTTGCTGAAGGTCAAAGCAAGCATCAGACCAAAATCTTCTGTTGATGAGGTCAGAGGAGAAAAAAGGTAGACTGGTTGAGAGGTGATAGAAAGGCAACAGTATCTGAAATAACCAGTTGTTACAACCAAGGTCAGCAGATCTCTGAACACACAACACTGAAGCCTTGAAGCAGATGTTCCCCAGCTGCAGAAGACCACACCAAGCACCACTTCCTGTCAGCTAAGAACAGGAAACTGAGGCTACATTTGTGCACAGATTCACCAAAGCAGGGCAATAAAAGCTTGGAAAAAACAGTTGTCTGGTCTGATGAGTCTTCATTTCAGCTGCAACATTCAGATGGTCAGAATTTGGTGTCAACATCATGAAAGCATGGATCCATCCTGCCTGGTATCAACGGTTCAGGCTGCAGCTGCTGGTGTGATGGTACCAACTGATCCTGGTTTAAACACCACAGCCTACCTGAGTACTGTTTCTGACCACGTCCATCCCTTCATGACCACAGTGGTACCATCTTCTGATGTCTCTTCCAGCAGGACGATGCACAAGGATCATCTCTAACTGGTTTCCTGAACATGACAGTGAGTCCACTGTACTTCAATGTCCTCCACAGTCACCAGATCTCAGTCCAGTAGAGCAACTTTAGGATGTGTTGGAACGGGAGGTTGTCATCATGGATGTACAGCAGCTGGTGATGCTGACATGTCAATGTGGACCAAAATCTCTGAGGAATGTCTACATATATATTCAGTTCAATTCAATTTTATTTGTATAGCATCTGTTACAATGCCAATTGTCTCTAGGCGCTTTTTACCCAGAACATGACCCCCGAGCAAATATAATTAACGAAAAATATAATATTGAATCCTAAACAAGGATAATGGCAGGTAAAAAAAACTCCCACAGAGGGAGAAAAAAACAGTGTCAAACAGTGACAAAGGAAAAACTCCACTTTGAGGAAGAAACCTTGATCAGGACCTGGATCGAATGGGAGAGGATGCTCCTAATCTTAAATGACATATCCTGATCAAAAATGACTCCAAGTTTTTTCACAGCTGTGCTGGAAGCCAGCGTAAACCCAGTTAATCCATTCCTCAGGTGTTAGGGACCAAAGACAATAACCTCTGTTTAATCTGAGTTTAGAAGCAAAAAGTTAGAGGACATCCAGGACTTAATGTCATTAAGACACCCTTGAAGTTTAGCCAAAGGTTTTACTTCCTCTGGTTTCATGGATAAGTACAGCTGTGAATCATCAGCGTAGCAATGAAAGTTTATGCCATGGCTCTGGATAATTTTTCCCAAGGGCAACATGTATAAAGTGAAAAGGATTGGTCCCAGAACTGAACCCTGTGGGACGCCATAGCAGACCCTAGTCCGTGTAGAAGAAACGTCATTAACATGGACGAACTGGAACCTGTCAGAAAGGTATGACTTAAACCAGCCTAATGCTGTCCCTTTAATTCCAACAGTGTGCTCTAATCTATGCAGAAAAAGGCCGTGATCAACGGTATCAAAAGCAGCACTGAGGTCCAGCAGAACAAGGACAGAAACTAATCCATTGTCTGAGGCCATGAGGAGGTCGTTGGAGACTCTAATCAGCGCAGTTTCTGTGCTGTGATGAGTTCTAAACCCTGACTGAAACACCTCAAATAGATCATTTCTATGCAGGTGTTCTCCTAACTGGCTAGCAACTATTTTTTCCAGAATTTTAGAGATAAATGGAAGGTTGGATATTGGTCTATAGTTTGCCAAGATGTCCGGATCAAGAGATGGTTTCTTTAGCAAAGGTTTTATAACTGCACTGTAGAGAGAGGTTAATCTGATCCAAAATTGACCTACCAATAAAGGACATGACATCTTTGAGCAGTCGAGTTGGGATGGGGTCCAACAGGCATGTAGATGGTTTAGCTTTGCTGATAGTTAATTATATTAATGGTTAGTTCCTATATCTGGCAAAACCTGGATATATAAGCGACTTAATCTTGCAGCAGATGTTATTTTTCCTGTGTGTAAGTGTGAGTGCCTTCACCAGCCCTCTCCGTGAAAGGGCTGCGTGGCTGCAGGTTTTTGTTCCAACCATGCAGAAACACAGCTGACTTGTTTCATTCAATCAACTGAACTGGTTCAGACCTTCAGTGAAGACAACTAGTTGATTGACCAAAACAAGTGCTGCTGCATGGTTGGAACAAAAACCTGCAGCCACACGGCCCTTTCACGGATCAGTTTGAGACCCCTGCTCTAATCTAATATGCTTTATTAACTCCTAAAACCCTGTCTTTCTCAGAAACTAAAATCACAGACAGTTGGAGCACAAAAGGTCCGGACTGATAAAGACACTAAAGAAAAGACATAAGACAGATACTGATGATGTGGTGTGTAGTATGTGTGTGTTTGTGAAGTTTATCACCTTATATTCACACCAGCAGTAAAGCAGTTCAGTAGTCAGACAGAGATCAGTAGGGCTGTAGCGATACACTAATCTCGCGATACGTTACGATACACGATATTCGGCTTGCGATACGATATATATATATTATATATATATATATATATATATCGATATTCATCTTACAATACATTTACATCATTTTCTAAAAGATTTTAAAGGGACAAAGTGATTTTGGTGACATCTTGTGAGTGTTCCAATGACTTTGTTTGAATTAATTGAACTTAAAGCATCAATTACACATTATATGGCTGACAGGCAGCTTGAAAATGCTGGACAAAATGAATATGAATAAAAGAGAAATATAGTTTCATTTATTTAAACAGTGCAAATTGTTACTTGCAAGTTTTTAAAGGTGGGACACGGGGGTTTTGAAAGAAGCTTAGAATATCGATACCTGCGACTGAAAAATTGATACTCGATAAAATATCAACATATATCGCAGAATCGATAAAATCGTTCAGCTCTGGTAATGAGGTCTATGGAGAGTTTTGATAAGTTGAGCCCAGAATTCAGTGTCAGCAGCAATAGAGAGAACTCTTTTTCCCCATTTTATAGACGGGAGAGACATAGTTTGGTCTGAATATACCATTATTTTGGAGAGGATTTTTCTTCTGTGGATATTCATTAAATCTGTAGCTGGAGGAGGGAAGATGTTGGTTGTCTGATCTGATGGAAATTTTTAGCTTGAACCGATGATTTCAGATGTTCCAGAAACTGACTGTCCCTTGATGCCAAACTGCTGGACCAGATGATACCAGACTGCTGGACTGGAAATCAGTGATGCCATTTTCTTTGAGGCGATTGTTTTTTTTTGTTGCTTACAAAGTCGGTGTTGCTCCAGATGGGTGTGAAAGTAGTGTTAAGTTTCTGATTTTATAGAATTTCCACCAGCCGGTCAGAGTAGAAGCTGTTGTCATTAATTTGAAGCATCGATGATGTTTGATGTCTAAGATTTGAAATTCTTTACGCCTTGTTTCTTTGATGTCCAACCAGGTGTCCGACTGACTGGGCTGAGTCCATTTGCAGATATATTGGAGAGTAATGGTGGAAAAGTGGAGCTTCTAAGCCTCCCTGAAAGATTTAAACCAGGTGCAAGTAGGTTGAGTTAGCATCATTAAGAATAAATAAGAAATAAATAATAATTACAGAAGGCCCATCCTCCAAATCTACTTTTGGATATTCTAGGAACGACGAGTAATCCTGCAGTCTGAGAGCAGAGAGCTTGTAGGTGTGATTGAGGGTTTTGTGTAAAAAAAAAAAAAGGAAAATGTGTCAGCATAAAGGCTGATCTTATGATGCATTTGAGCTGTACGGGTTCCTGTGACGTAGAGGTTCTGACAAATGGGTTCACATATAATGAATAAAGAAGTAGAGTGGAAAACGTAAAGCTCTGTGATGATGGTAGCAGTGGCTGTTGCTGAGTTGTACAGGACCTTGATCCAATTAATAAATGATTCCCCAATGACAAATTTTTGCAATGTGGGAAAATTTCAAATTGACTCAGTCAAAAGCTTTTTCTGCATCTAAAGTGGCTACAATAGTCTTCTTGTTGTAAAGATGAATAATGAATTGTGTGTTTCAGGAGGCTTGTCGTCCTTTAAAAAGCCGGTTTGATCTGGATGGATTATGTTTGGGGTGAGCTTTACTGCTGATTGTTAAGTCAACATTTAGAGAGCGATGGGACGGTAAGTTGTTGGAAGAGTTGGGTCTGTGTTGGGTTTGGGGAGGAGGGAAATATCTGCATTCACGTATGCTGTAAATCTTGAGTTTTGTTTTATTTCAGCTGTTGCTCTGATGAATAGTGAATATTCCAAAAATGTTTTGTCGAACCTTAGCAGGGTAAACCATCAGGTCCTGGTGATTTCTTTTTTGGCACACGGGCGGTGGAAAGTTTGTTTTCTGTAAGTGGTGCAACCAATTTGTTCTTTGTTGGGGAAGTTCAATGTCACTGAAAAATGAGTCGATGGCATCCTGTCCTGTGTCATCAAATGAGTACAGTTTTAGCATCAAAGTCTGAATATTTATGGGATAAATAAAGTATTTTTTCATTCATATTTGATTAAACTGTTTTGGTGAATTTGTAGGCTTCCTTGCTGAGCCCTTAAAAGTGGGAATCATTGTGTTTCCTTTGTTTTGCTTGATTTGATTTGCCAAATATTTACCTGATTTATTGTCGTGGTGAAATTTTCCTCGTCATCAGAGTCGATGGAAAAGGAATTTAGTTTTTTTGTTTATCTTCTTCAGTTGAACCTGATGTTTTCTTAATTACCTCTGCCAAGGAGGTTATGTTTTTGCCAGCGTTTATCTGTCTGTCTGTTTGTCTGTGTTCAAGATAACTCAAAAAGTTATGGAATGGATTTTGATGAAATTTTCAGGAGTTGTCAGAAATGTGAAAAGATTAGATTAGATTAGATAGAACTTTATTAATCCCTTGGGAGGTCTCCGTCAGCGAAATTGTTGAAGAACTGGAAGGAAGAACTGATTTCATTTTGGCTGTGATCCGGAAGAAATCCTGGATTCTGGATAACTTTCAAATTTTTGATAACATTACAGTCAATGGGGCCAAAAAAATTTGTTTCTCAATATCTCTGTTAATTAATCATACAGTCTCATGGGAACCTCATAAAAAATTTCAAAGGCTGATCCGGATTGATCTGATCCAGGGCGCCTTTTGATTTTATCTTCTGTCCATGTTTTAGTCACATGGGGGAATTGCGCTTTAGTGGTATTTCCAGTTATTAAATGAACAAGAAAGGAAGAAAAAATGGTGGTCTAAAGAATTTTTTTTTCCAATTAAGAATATAAGACATTAAACAAAGCTCTGATAAGGTATTATCAACTAATTTCTTCCTAAGTGAGCTACATAAGTGCGATAAGAATTTACTGTTAATTGATTGCAATGCGAAAAGATGAGCAAAAGCGCCTCAACTTCCAGTCCCGGAAGCACAAGAATACAACATGATTTGATGCTTCTGAGAGTTCAAACTTTCCCTTTCCCTTCCCGCCTGTTAAAGTGACCATATTGTTCTACACTCAGTATATTTCCCAAAGACAATAATTAGTTAGCTAACTGAATAGCTAATTAGCTAACTAGCTAATTAGAGAGATGATTATACCTCAGGCAGAGCTCACCTCAGATCGAATTCCTGAATGAAAGCATTGCGTGTCAACACTATGACCTTTTAAGCAAATTCTCTTATACAACACAGAGAGAGTGATCTTACAAAGTTCGCAAAACCCTGGGTCTGCAAAATTTGATAAATCCCATTTCTTGTTCATTCCAGAAACAGACTCTGGTATTTGGTATTCTACAAAGCTTGGTTGTAACAACTGGTTATTTCAGTTGCTGTTGCCTTTCTATCATCTCCAACCAGTCTGCCTATTCTCCCCTTAACTAATCAACAGAACACTTTGGCCCACAAAGCTGACACCCACTGGATATTTTCTCTTTTTCAAACCTAGAGATGGTTGTGGTGAAAATCCAGAGATCTTTCCGAAATACTCAAACCAACAACCATAACACGTTCAAAGTCACTTAAATCCCCGTTTTTCTCATTCTGATGCTTGCTGTAAACATCAGAATGGGAAAAATAGGGATTTAAGTGACTTTGAATGAAGTGTTTTACATGTCTAAATGCATTGAGTTGCTGTCATGTGATTGGCTGGTTAGAGATTTACCTTAACAAGCAACTGAACAGTTGGAGCTCATAAAGTGGCTGGTTTGTATCAGTGGTAATAGAAAATTAGAAAAAGTTACTGAACTATTTACTTTGTATTGTGAGTGTGCGTGTGTGCTCTGTATGTGTGGGAGAGAGGGACTTGGTTTTTATTATCTGTTGTGATCCTGTTTACTTTTAGTTTGTGAAGCACTTTGTGTTGCATTTTTAATGTATTAAAAGTGCTATATAAATAAAGTTTGATTGATTGAAAAAAAATACGCGGAAAAAATAAGATAAAGGAAAAAAAGGAAAGAGGAGTTGCTAATATACTTCAAACGAAACAAATTAGGACTGTATTCTGTGTAATTAAAGAATGCGCATTTCAAAAGTACGTCACTTGCAACGGTTTCCACATTAAAAAAAAAAAACGAGATTTTTTTACATGGAAAAAAAATGGTGGAGTAAACCGGAAGTTACAAGTAAAGAAAATGGAAAAGCAACGGAAGCCGACATGGAAACAGAACTCATTCGTTGTTTCGAGCTACCAGAAGAAAAATGTAAAGAGGAAATAAGAGTCAGTACGACTTAAAATGCATTTTGTATTTTAGGTAGCAATGAGGAAGTTACAGGCTCGTTATTGATCGGTTAACAACCACAACAAGGAGAGCTACGGTGTCGTGACGTATGCAGGTCCTCGTAGTCATGGACGTCAAGTAAACACACCAGGAATTATCCGGTCCCCTGAGGTCTTTTCGGTGCTTCTTACGGCCGGTCGGGAACGATCTAATCGGTGCGTCTTCATTTAACGGCAAGCGAGATGGATGCGGTTCACAGGTACAGTGGGACAGTTAAACGCGCATGAACAATCTGTTTCCTCTCTTGGTGTGTGGAGCTCCGGGGATGGAAACGTGAAACATTCCTGTGTTGGCTGCTGCCTAGTTTTTGGTTAAATTTCAGTCGAGGCACCGTAACGGCTGGACCGGTGAGTTCAGGAGACCGCCGTCCAGCGACGTAATTTACACTGAACGTACATTTAATTCAAAATAAATTAATGTATTGCCTTTTAGGAATGTACTATAAAACATGTAAGCACAAAATGGAGGGCTTAGAAGTGAGGACAGGTGCTATAGATTGCTCCTTTCAGAAAAACTAGGCACCAAAATCCACTTCCTGACCAGTAAAGAGTCACCACCTCCATGTTGGTAAGAAAATAGGTGAAACTCTCCCTCTGGGGAAAAATACCTGCAATGATGAATATACCAGAGGGGACAGAATACTAGTCCTACTTACTAAAATCAATTTAGAAGGTTGCTGAAACTACTGAAATTGGGCTAAACTCTGGACAGAAGTAAATGTTATCACATATGGCATGTGATAAGTTATAACATCACGATAACATCTAGAGGTGGTCCAACCCAATATCTGTTGATGTTATCTGTGGATTTTCAGAATCAGATGATGAAGTTTACTGTTGTTGGAATCTTAAAAAGCAATGCATTCTCCGTGGATAAATGTTTTAAAGACTTGATTTACTGAACCATCATCTGCTATTACATTAAAAATAAATAGGGCTGGGCAAGTTAATGCGTTTTTTATCGCATTAACTCATTAATTTATTAACGCCAACATTTATTTTGTTGCGCGTTAACACATGTTGCTCACATGCTTTTGTTTTGAAAAGTCTGTTACTGGCTGCTGCAGAACCGGAAGAGAGTTGGCAGGTAAACATGGAAAAGCTAAAGCAGACATGGAGAACGGTAAAAATCAGTGTACTTTACAGTTGGGGTAGAAACTCAGGTAGCAATATTAACAATTCTGTCTAAAAAAAAAATTTAAACTACTTTGTTCACGACGATCGCGTCATTCGTCCATGTTCCATCAGATCTGCTCCATGTGTTCACTGTCCTGCTGTTCTCTAGCTGGTTACTGCAGTGCGGCTCCATCTAGTGGCACAGATGTGTAATGACAACAGAAAATCTATTCCTTGATTATTAAACAACCCCTATTTTTGAGAATAGATAAAATATAAAATATCGTCCTATGTTTGGCCCAATACATTAGTCTGATCAAGGACTTATTCAACAGCAGATGGGTGTCCTGCAATGCTGGAAATGAGCATCAGAAGATTCTGAGCTCGTCATGATCTGAGGAGAAAAAGACTGATGTCAGACGCAGAGCTGGAGAGGCTTTGGTTCATCTACATTCATGGAAAAAATTATTAGACCACCCTTGTTTTCTTCAATTTCTTGTTAATTTTAATGCCTTTTAATGACAATTATAATGATAACAACAAAAATAGCTCATGAGAGTTTAATTTAAGAACTAAGAACTATTCATTTTCCATGGTTTTCTTGATAATAACCAAAATTACTTAAATTCTTACACAAATAGCTATGGCATTGTACCGCCAAAAACACTACTTTTAAGCATTCCATGTTTTCTTTTCTGTTTGCTTTAAACACATGATACACAAAGGAGTTAATATTTGATTGCATAACCATTGTTTTTGATGACTGCAGCCATGCGTCTTGGCATGCTCTCCACCAGCTTCTGACATTGTTCTGCTGTCACAGCAGCCCATTCCTGTTGGACAAATTCAAACAAATTTTCTTTGTTTTTGGGCTTGTGGTTCTCCATTTTGTGTTTGATGATTTTCCACAGTTTTTCAATTGGATTAAAATCCGGTGATTGAGCAGGCCAAGGCATGGTGCGAATGTTGTGGTTCTCCATCCAGGTTTTAATTGACCTTGCCGTGTGGCAAGGGGCATTGTCCTGTTGGAAAATCCAGTCATTCGAGGCAGTTTTTCAGCTGATGGAAGAAGACTGTTTTCAAGGGTAGTCCTGTACATGACCTGGTTCATTCGGCCTTCACACAATTGCATTTGCCCTGTTCCACTCAGACTGAAACAACCCCAGATCATGGCTGATCCACCCCCAATGATTTACTGTAGGGGCAAGACAGTCTGGGTTGTAAGCTCCTCCAGGCTTCCTCCTAACCAGTAAGTTGGCTGGAGTGGGCATCAATTCAAAATTGGATTCATCACTGAAGAGAACCATAGCCCAATCATCAACAGTCCAATCCTTGTGGTCTCGAGCAAAAAGTAACGGGGCCTTACCTCTGCCTTTCATTGATGAAGGGCTTCTTGCGTGCTCTGTGTGACTTCAAACCAGCTTCAACAAGTCGGTTTCGAACTGTCCTTGCCGAACAAGTCACATTTCTCGACAGTGCCCACTCATTTTTAAGGTCCCTGGAGGTCTGACGACGATTCCTGACACAGGAATGGATGAGTGCACGGTCATCTCGTGGGGTAGAAAGACGTTTCCTGCCACGGCCAGGTAGCAATTTGGTAGTGCCATGTTCAGCTTGTTTTTTTTTTTGTTTTTTTTAGTGTAATGAACCTTTGTAGTGCTGGCTCTTTGTGGCTTTTCTTTTGTTTTAGCTTACGGCTTGAATGTAAGCAGGAAACCACTCCAGGCCTTTGCATGTGCAGTGCTGCTTGTGACATGAAATGGCCTCTTATATACCCTGGGAATCAATTAAGCTAAAGAATGTCAAATAGGACATAAAGTATTATGTGACGAGCTGCATTTTTTGTTGCGTTCATTGTATTATACGTTTAGTGGTACCAGATATTAGAATGAACAAGAAATTGAAGAAAATAAGGGTGGTCTAATAATTTTTTCCATGACTGTATATATGAGCTGAGTTTTCAATCAGATTTACACAATATTGTAAATATTATAGTCTGTGATTCCAGCGCTGCCATGATACCTGAACTGCTGCACAAAGACATTTCAGGGTCACGTAAACCGTACAATTAAATATTAAAAACAAATACAGTCCCGTGGCCTGTTTGCTAAAATTTAAATATTAAAAAAAGAGGCTTTTTTTTGTTAGAGTAAAAAATGAAAAGCAAAATAAAAAGTCTCTTTTTAATATCTTTAAATTTTTGATTGACAATTGAAAATGGAAAAAAAATAATACACAGATTATTACGAATTGGTAAAGTTACTGAACTTTCACATGGACATTTTCATTTTAAAGTTCTCCCAGATGGAGGATTCAACAGAAACAAGGTTATTTGTAACAACTGCCAAGTTGAACTCCCCGTTAAAAGTTTCTGCTGTTACCTCAGAAATTACCTGTTTTAATGTTCTGATTGTGGCTCAGGATTTTGTTGGTAGACGTTTTTTATTTTTTATAATAACAGGATGACATTAATGCCCTGGCAGTGGCCATAAGCTTTTATTTTATTTTACATTTTTTAAGATGAGATTTACACTAAATATGTGTTACTGACAAGTGCTGATGTTAAAAGTGTTTGAACAACAAATGTTATGGCACTTTACAGGGGTGTCAATTTTCCGCGGATTTTCGAGTTATTTTAACATCCTGGGGTTCATTTTTGTGATACGTGTAAATCCGGTTTAATATTTTCAAGGGGGGGGGTACCCTCCATGAACGTGATGTGAATGCCTCGTCCCGGCTGGACATCACAAGGTCCTGCTTCTTGTCCCGCTTAGCAATGTAACCTCCAAGTACACATGAATATAGAACGTTGGTATGACAGGAATAATGGATCAATCTGATCTGATTGGTTCTGGGCAGGATTTACTGACCGTCCAAGTGTCATTTAAAGGGCCGATTTCTGAAGTGCTCAGTTTGCTTATTAAGGCAATTATATGATAATTAAATTTTTAAAAAAAATCTCCCGACTCCGACCCCCTCCCCTCTCAAAATAGAAAACTCCTCGGATCTACACGATTCACGTAGGTCACCCTTTTTTACTTTAAAACGGCAAATTTCGCCGAAAGGTGGGGGATTTTCATGCCTGAAGTATTAGTTATTCGGTGTTTAGAGCTTTTTGTGATTAAAAAAAAAATTAAGAAAAGCTAATGTTCAGAGTTACAGGCATCAAAAAGACATGTTGAATTTAACAAGCTATTTTCTATAACTGCTTACTAAAGTTTTGGATCCATGTATCTTGTCAGTGATATGTTTTATTGTTGAAGTTCAGGAGTGACTGAATCACTAGTCATTCTGAATTTTTCCCTTTTAATAGGCAAATTAATTGTTTCATAACAATTTCTTTTATTTTTGATATCTAACCTCAGCCTTATGCTCAGTGTATTCTCGCATTAGCAGGAATAATTAAACTTCGTGGCATTTTTATCTTTTATTTTCTGTTTAGGGAAAGCTTTATTAAATAAATAAATTATTTATTAAATATGATGTTGAATCTGATTATGTGGCATTCAAAGTAACAATATGGACAACTTGATGTTCCCTACTTGATGCTTCCCAAATACACAATGCTGCGCTCAGAATGCCTCCTAAAGCACCCCGAGAGTGCTTAGAATTTTCTCGAGCCTCCCCGCTTTGCGACCCACTTCAGAGTTTTTTCCAATTTACCGTTGACACCCCTGACTTTAGTTCATATGGCAGCAAAGCATTTTAATAAAAGTGACCTTTACACTACTTTTGAATTCATTATCTGATTTTGCTATACAATGCGATTAATTGTGATTAATCAGGGAAATCATGCGATTAATCGCGATTAAAATTTGAATCGTTCCCCAGCCCTAAAAATAAATAAATAAATTGCTGAGAAAAGAGCCTATTAATATCAATGTTGATATCAGATCTATATATTCCCTAAGACATCGAACCATTTCTTGCGGCCATGATCTTTTGTAAAGATCTAGAATTTCATTGTTTGGGAAGGGTACCACTTAATTAACAATCTGAGTCAATCAGAAGATCTAACCATCGATCATCTGGTGGACAACCACTCTACCTCCTGAGCCAAAGCCTGGAGCTTCTTTGTGAAACTGAAATATGTATTCTTGTTGGGGTTTTTTCTCTCCTGTTCTTTTTGCTCATTTTTTTTTGTCTCCCTTGTATTTTTTTCTGTCTCAGTGGGACCGGTGTCTTCTACCAGGCAATGCCTGCTGTTGGAGCTGATGGAAAGAACATAATGAAACTGATTCCTGTCCAGATGGTCAATGGACAGTTTGTCCAGACTCAGATCAACAAGCCCAAAACAGTTTTGGCCCCACAGAAAGCTGTCACGGTAAATAAAGCCTCGGGCCCTGTCCACGTGGCCGAAAAGGAAACCAATCACTCTGCAGCCCAGCAATTTATCAGGGAGCATTTCTCATTTGTGAACGGCCGGCCCAGTCAGGTCACTTTAGTCCTCAGTAACTCGGCGAACAAGCCTCCGCTGCAACAGCAGACTGTGAATTTAAAGGCCAAAGCTCCTCAACAGACGACAGCTGCTGCAAATTTGGTGAAGTCCGTCAGGCTTCCAAGCCAACTTCCTGTGACGGTGAAATCTCCAGCGCTCCCAATAGGGCAGTATCTGCAGATTCCCCCCAATGCGCAAGTCCAGAGGGTCCCGGCGTCCCAACTCCCCCCAGGAATCAAACAGCAGATCTTTACGTCGTCAGCCAGCTCCTCAGTGGACTCGAGCTCACCCAGCGTGGTCCTCGTGTCGCCTGTCACCACCGTCAGTCAAATCCCTGAGCCCGGCGGCTCTTCAGCTCACACAGACAAACTGCTGTCCAAAACATCCAGCGCAGCTTCATGTGTGCTCCCTCTGAGGGGGGTGAAGCCTCAGTTAAAACTCATCCCAAAGTGTTCGCAGAGGCCCAACAGCCCCACGCGATGGGTGATTGAAGAGGTGGACGGTTCTTCGCCAGAAAATCTGAGGCCTCTTAGCTCTCCATCCGTCCCTTCCGATGTCCCCGCGCCTGTGGCCGAGAGAGGACACGTTGTCAAACAAACCACCTCTCAATCAGTTCAAGCCAAGAATGTGCAAGGTCAAGAAAATGCTCTGGTGGTGTGCAACGGCAAGGTGTTTTTTGTGGCCAAAAATGGCATCTCAACATTGAAATCCACAGCGGCAAGAGAACGCTCAGAGGTCAAGAAAAATATCCTTCCTTCTTCGTATCAGCTGTCGGCCGCGCCTCAAACCAGGCCCTTGCTCAGAAACCCGGCTCCAGGCAGGTCAAATGAAGTGATCGATCTTTGCGACGACGACGACGAGGCTCAGGAGGACCCACGTCAACAAGCCTCTCACTGGGATGAAGACAATGTCATATTTGTGTCATATATTCCGCCCAAATCCGAGTCCAGCTCAGCAAAAGACGTGATGCCAAAACCACCCGTTGGACTTGGAGAGCAAACGGACCCGGTGGCCTCGAGTGGCTCCAGCTGCAGAACCGATGCTTCGGCTCAGAGAGGAGGCCAGAGCGTGGCCGCCAGACAAGATACGCGCTCAGAGATGAGCCGGCAGAGGGCGTCCACCCAACATCTGGACAGCATGCATGTCCATGCGTCAACAGCAGATCCAGCAGGTTCCAGGAGCAGAGGAGAACGAGCTGAAACAGAGGAGAGCGCTTCAAGAAGAGAGGAGAGCGCTTCAAGAGCAGAGGAGAGCGCTTCAAGAGCAGAGGAGAGCGCTTCAAGAGCAGAGGAGAGCGCTTCAAGAGCAGAGGTGAGGGCTCTGCACATATTCTCTCATGTATTTGACAGAGGTTTCTGTGTAATATTACAGAATATTACATCTTTGAAGAAATGAGAAAAACAAACGGGGAAAAACGGAACAATTAATAGTTTAATTTTCCCATTTATATGTTAATTTATTCATGTGATTAATGTACTTGGTTTAAATATTTTATAAACATATGTAAGCAGTAGGAGTGTGAAAAAAAAATCGATTTGGCGATATACAGTGATCCCTTATTTATCCCAGTTAATGGGGACCCCCTGCGAAAATCAAAATCGGTGAACTGGAGCCAGAGC
The DNA here is from genome assembly GCA_018398805.1 of Hirundichthys speculiger. Classification (NCBI taxonomy): domain Eukaryota; kingdom Metazoa; phylum Chordata; class Actinopteri; order Beloniformes; family Exocoetidae; genus Hirundichthys; species Hirundichthys speculiger. The sequence goes on from JAGFBZ010000120.1 coordinate 682,026, forward strand.
CCCCTGAGCCTCAATAATGTGTTTAAAATATGTTTAAAAACTGCAAAAAAGTAGCGAGGCACTGCAGCGAAACAAGACAAAGGCTCAACTGTGGTCTTTCTGTTACCTTCACAGCCTCTGGGCTCTGAACCGTAGTAAAGAAACCACTTTTTCATCTAACCCCGTTTTCATTCTGCCGTCCCACGACACACACACTACATTACCCATAAGGCCACACCATTACCCATAAGGCCACCTTCTTAAAGGGGCCAGGCTGGCTCACAACATTTCTTTGCTGCGCGAGAACACGCACAACATCCTGTGATGTTTCCGCAATTTTTCTTGATTTTTTTGTTTATATATTATATATTTCTGAAAAAAAATCCACGAAAACTAAAACCGCGGAACTGAAAGTGCGAATTGAGGAGGGATCACTGTATCGCGATTTTCGGCCGCCCGATATATTATCGATTTTTAAGCTCCTAATATCGATTTTTTTTTTTAAGGAAAATTCATTCATTCACTTAAATGTGCAAAAACACTAATAATAAACAATTAATTGGTTGTTTTGAAGCAAATAGTTTTGACTCAATTTGTCCTCTGAATGATCAGTATCATCTGATGAACATATACAGCAACTTGATTTTTCATCTCTACTTTTAATTTTGATATTAACTGGGTAGAATATCGCAATATATCACGATATCGTGATATCATATCATGACCCAAGTATCATGATACATATCGTATTGCAAGATCCTTGCCAAGACTCACCCCTAATATGCAGTAAGTACACTCAAGGAAAAAAGAAACGCACCACTGCTTTTTTACCACATTTTCATTTGGTTACTTATTTTTAATGGAAATATTGCATGTGCACATCAACCATATACCTGTCCCTGATATTCAGACCCAATTAATCAATGCTTGTGACAGTTTCAATAGCAATAACATGACCAAACAATAAAGCATCACAGTAAACAAAAACACAGTTATTTGATTCGATTGTCAGTAATTAACATGACCACCATTCGCCTCAAGGACACTGATAATTGATGGGTCCCAATGGTTTCAGCAGTTCTTGTTGCTGGTCGAAACCTGTCACGGAGATGTGACAGCCGATTCGCTCGGTCCTGTGCGGCCGTTGTGACATGTGGTCGACCAGATCTTGGACGGTCATTGGAGGATCCAGTGGTCTGGAAACGCTCAGCAAGGCGTACAACAGTAGAGTGATGGACTCCAAACACCCTGGCTACAGCCCGTGTGCTCCTTCCAGCTTGAAGCATGCCAATGGCACGATCTCTCTCTGGTTGCTGTAGTCGTGGCATCGTGAACAAATGTGCCTTTTATCCATTTTGATGTCTTTTCATAGGGAATGGTTGTGCACAATTGAGGACAGGTCCAATTCATCTCTGAGTTTTACTCATGACCCAGACATAGGTGATTATACAAAACTACAATTGTTATTGCTGATCAAAATCAATCAACCGGAACCAGGAAAACAGTGATTTCATTTTGACTCAAAATTGTACTAAACTCATTGTAGTCTGTAATTTTTCACTGTCTATAATATTTTTGGAAAAATTGAGAAAACGAAAATGGTGCGTTTCTTTTTTCCTTGAGTGTATTATAAGAAGCTGCTTGGTCCTTAAAGACTTTATCTGTGAGGAGAAGTGCTGATGTTAAGTGTTTGAACAACAAATGTTATGCCACTTTAATTCATATGGCAGCAGAACATTTAAATAAAAGTGACCTTTACATTACTTTTGAATTCAATATTTGATTCTCCATATACAACGCGATTAATTATGATTAATCAGGGAAATCATGCGATTAATCGTGATTAAAAATTTTAATCGTTGCCCAGCCCTAGTAATAATACTTAATGGAAGCATATAAAAGAGTCCAAGCACTGGATCCTGTGGGACACCATGACCAATGCTGGTGTGTGAGGGAGACTTTTTGTTCACATGGACAAACTGGAATCTATCTGATAATGATGACTTAGAGCAAGTTAATGCAGTTCTTTCAGTCCAATAACATCCTCAAGCCTTTAAAAGAACTTTGTGATTAACTGTATCAAATGCTGCAGTGACGCCTACCAGGACAAGTTTGGACACAAGTTCACTTTCTTGAGAAAATTATAACTTTCGCCAATGCCATTTCTGCGCTGGCGTGATCTGAAACATGATGGAAAGTCTCCAGATCATTTCTGACACCACTGAACCAGGCTGTCTCTGCTCCTCGGCTGCGCCTGGAAATTCTGTTCATCAACATTGTGAACAGAATTGGTGACCAAGGGCGGCCTCGGCAGACCCAACTCACACCTGGAACGAATCCAACTTCCGGACCAAACTGATTGACTGGATAGCCTGTAACAATGGACCCAGCATCCCATAATCCCAGTGCACCAACCACAGGACACCCTGAGGGACATGGTTGATCCTCTTGGAGCTGACCGTAAGTCAAGTCCATGGCCTCAAGAACATCTGAGGTTTTAACCGCCGAGGGTTCGGTCCTCTTGGTTTGCCGGTACCGTCAACTGTTTCTGAAGTCCCACAATCTAACCAAGATTGATAAGACTCTTTCTTGAGCTTGGAAAAACATTTTATATTTATGTTTGTTTCCATTTTTTTTTTAATTCTTTTAGAGATTTGTTATTTTGTGGCACTCCTTGTTCCATAGTTTTCAAGCCACAGCAGGATTTGAATCAGCGTTCGAGCTAATGATCATCCTGACTAATCCCTTTCCCAACGAGGGTTCGAGTTTGTTTCAACCAAATCTGTTTCCTTTTGTCTCTGGCTTGACTTCAACTTCTTCACGTTTGGTAATCAGTGTCAGGGTAAGAAGTGCAAGTTCCAAGCACATAAACTCCCCCTCTGTGTTTTTCTTATTTCTTTTTTTCTCTCTTTTACTTCCAAGAGGATGTGGAAAGATTTCAATCTGGCAGTCGTTGCTGCTGAGGAGGATTGCAAACAATTACAGTGTCTTGGAGCAGCTTTCTTACCACAGGCGGTGTGGAGGGTGTGATGCAGAGAAATACTGGGCCAGATGTCTGTCATGTTCGGACAAAAGTCATGAACGGGCCTTTTCAAGAGTTGTTCAGTTGGTTAGTCTCAAGGGGTCTGGAAGTGGGTATGAGCATGCACAGTCCTTTGTCTTGTGGATTTGTGATAGACCGGTGTTCAAGGGGTACGCCATGAAGCAAGTTCAACAAAGCCAGGCTCTCTTTGATAGATCAGAGACAGAGACTCTCATAGACTCTTTAAAAGTATCAAGATGAGGCTATCAGAGTGCCGCAAAAATGCTGCTATCTTTATTTGATAGGCAGCAGCACCAGTTGTAGCACGTTGCATTTGGGGGTTTGTGCAGACTTGAGAAAGTAATGTGCCAAAAGCGGTGGTACAGATCATTCGTTTCACATCATTTTATGTCCTCAAACAACCATGGTGTACTATTGAGAAGCTACGGAGTAAATCAAAAGCAAAGAAGCTACACATCCATCCCTTCACGGCTGACGTGGCGTGGCTGAAATATCTCCCTGTGCAGAGAAGATGGAAGACAGTGATTTGACAGGAGCAGTAGGACAAGGCGGGGAAGAACGTCGACGTGCTGAACCTCACATGGAATCCCAGCCGATATTTTGTCCATCATTTCGACAAGGAAAAGATGAACACTTGACGGCTATGACTGGTGATCGCGTCTGCTTTGTCTGGAATAACTGGGGGAAGCCACCAGAGTGGGGAAGAGACGAGAAAGACATAGTTCTGCAAATTTCCAGGTGCATGTAGGTGCTGCCAACCTACACGTCATGTTCTGCAGTACTTGGGTAGTCTCTGTTGGTTAGAGCTGAGCGATTTTATCGATTCTGCGATATATATCGATATTTTACTTCCTCAGAGAGTATCGATTTTTCAGCCGCGGGTATCGATATTCTAAGCTCCTTTCAAAAACCCCCGTGTCCCGCAGGGGTGCTCTTCCTGCACTTTGCAGGAAGAGCCATTAAGTCCTCCAGCTACTCTGCTGAGATGGTGCAATTTTAAGATGGCTTAAATGTTGCTCCAATGGACTTGAATTATTGGCTGCTATGGTTCGTTTTTATTTAACCTGGTGGCTAAAATGGCTAGTAGCTACCTCATATGTTCAGTATCAAGCCAAAAAAGCTGCCAAAGAAGGCCACTTGATGTACTTTAACTCTCCATTGTGCCCTTACCTTTAAAAGCTTGCAAGCAACAATTTGCACAGTTTAAATAAATGAAACTATTTTTCTCAACACATCTTTTATTCTCTTTGTCCAGTATTTGCAAGCTGCCTGTCAGCCATATAATGTGTAAATGATGCTTTCAGTTCAATTAATTCAAACAGTCATTGCAACACTCACAAGATGTCACCAAAATCACTTTGTCCCTTTAAAATCTTTCAGAAAATGATATAAACATATCTTGAGATGAGTATCGATATATATCGTATCGTCAGCCGAATATCGTGTATCGTATCGTAACGCAAGATTAGTGTATCGCTACAGCCCTACTGTTGGTAGATTGTAGTCATGTACAGTGATCCCTTATTTTTCGCCATTAATGGGGCCCCCCTGCGAAAATCAAAATCCACGAACTGGAGCCGGAGCCCCCCGAGCCTAAATAATGTGTTTAAAATATGTTTAAAAACGGCAAAAAAGTAGCGAGACTCTGCAGCTTAACAAGACAAAGGCTCAACTGTGGTCTTTCTGTTACCTTCACAGCCTCTGGTCTCTGAACCGTAGATAAGAAACCGTTAGTATTGTGCTATTTTTGGCTCATAATTAGCGGCTAACAACAAAAAAAGAAAAAGTCCGGTTTTCTCTGCATGGAACGGGAACTTTATTCTGGCACTGCAGGAACTTGTAACATCACACAGGTTGTATTGTTGGGCTCCTGTCGGTTAACAGAGAATGTAAATCTATATACGCTGGGCTGCTGTTGATGATCACTACACTTTTCATCTAACCCCGTTTTCATTCTGCCGTCCCACAACACACACACTACATTACTAGGGATGCACGATAACTGTTTTTTTAAAACCGATACCGATAACCGATAACTTTCAGCTCCTAAAGGCCGATACCGATAACCGATAACACACACATATACCTAAGATCATTACATCAATAATATGAACAAAATCAAAAATAGTTTTGACTTTTTACATGAACAGATATTTATTTTTTCCAATGAAAAACTATTGTCAAGCCTCTCAAACATTTTCTTAAAGCTATCAAACAAACCTATTTGATATCTCACATTAACTTAAATAAGGTTCATTACTGACTGATATAAAAAATAAAGGCTCCTTGAACTGATGGAAATACATGCATCAAAATTACAAACTGAAAAAGATCAACATTTAAAGGATTTTGGCTTGTGGTTCCATTTAAATAATAATTTTAAAGTAAATGAGGTTCAGTAGTTTTTATTTTTAATCTCATGGAAGCTTTAGATGAGAGGAATGAGGGAGAGCAGAGGGAGGGGAGGAGAGGCTGCTGCTGGCTTGCGCATGTTAGCATTAGCTTCCGTTAGCGCGATTTCAAAATTCCATGGAAGCGTGTTATGTTGTAGGTGGCCGATCAGGTTTTACGTATTAAAGCTTGTGCTTCCCTCCTCGTAGAATTCACTCAGAGGATTCGTCACAAATAACCACCAAACTATCTTCTTCTGAAACTTAAACGAAGTTCCGCAACGCCATATTTGTTGTGATCAACACAATGCATGCTGCATTCAAGGTGTAACCGTAAATTCCGACGTTTCCTCGTTTGCTAGTCGTTATTTCAGCCTTTTCTATTTTTTCTTTTTTTAAGTGTAACGTGGGAAAATACTGAGAATATCAATTCAAGTCAGCAACTACCAAAATGATGACCGAGTTAACGAGTTGTTTTCTGGCATGAGGGGGTATTCTTGATTTTCCTGATTGAGAAATCATTTTTCTGATTATGCTGACGATTATGCCGCTCATTCAAGGCTCAGAGGGAGCGAGGCATTGCTGTGTTGACAAAAATATATATGTTATCGGGGCTATTCGTCGTGATATCGGACCTATCGGGATGACGTCATAATTTCCTGTTATCGGCCCAATAGTTAATGGCCCGATAGATATCGTGCACCCCTATACATTACCCATAAGGCCACCTTCAGAAAGGGGTCAGGCTGGCTCACAACATTTCTTTGCTGTGAGAGAACGCGCACAACATCCTGTGATATTTCCACAATTTTTTCTTTATTCTTTATTATATTATATATTTCTGAAAAATCCATGAATAACTTAAACCGCGGAACTTAAACCGCGAACTGGCGAGGGATCACTGTATTTCAATTCTCCTTACGCCATATAACAATGACACAAACGGGGCTCAACAACATACTCAGAGAGCAGGTTGTTCTGACTTTGAATATCAGCGGACCAGGACAAAGTTTGTGGTAGGTTGTAACAAAATCTGAAAGCTGGTCCTGTTGTGCCTCCATTGTCCCCACACTAACACGACACAAAAAGTTCAACTAAACATGCAAAGCATCTTTAGAGGAACGTCATGGAGGTCGCCGGGCTGGGATATTTAACATTTTCCTTCAGCCAAGAACATGCCACACAAGTTGTTAATTTAACATGAAATGATGGTTTAAGGGTTGTTTTTGAATCAGATTCCCCACACGGCCAGCCATCTAATCAATTCTGCACTGAAAAGACTAAATGAACTATGATTTAATTAGGCAACTGGCGTGTAAACGCTCTGACGGACTCTCAAGATGACATCATTTATTCAACACTTAGGATCTTTGAGTTTGGTTATAATGTGAGACTTCACCATTCGGTGCTTCTGCTTGATGACGTTTAAATGCTGCTTCAGCATGATTGGATCTGAAATCCCACCAGGAGGAGAACCTCTGGCTTAGAGCTATGAAATGAATTTAGCCCTGGCTGTGATTACAATTTTGGTTCCCAGCAATGATGAAAATCACATCACAGAAGACCCCTCACGTCCCATCCATCACCACGCCCCACCCGTCAGCTGCTTGGCCCACGGGCCTCTGGACCAGGTCTCACAGCACCAGATGCTCAAACGGGCCATTCAGACTGGATCCAGACTGTAAAGGGTCACAGGACCCGCCCCCTCTGTTTTCCACGTGTCCCATGCTTTTATACTTTCAAACTTGTGGTCTGTTGTATTCTAATGCGATAAAAATGCGGAAACTGAGGTTGACGGATCGTTCATGTTTTCTGTTATCAGACAACAGTTGGCAAAAGAGTTGCTGCAGGCTTTTTCATTTGCGTTTGAAAATTAGACAACTGCGCTACATCTGTAAGCCGTGCATGTAGATGTGTGATTTATCTGCATGCATGGGTGTGTAACGAAACATTTGTATCTGTGTATCTGTTGGTTCCCCCTAATGCTTTTATCTGATGGGGCTTTTTGGCCTCACATTTCTAACTCAACCTTGTTTTTTTTCTTTTTTTATACTTCTACAGGGTTCTCTTCTCTAAACTTAACAGATCTGACAGTTTTTTTTTTTTGTTTAGCCCCTTCCCTTCTTTTATTCGTTCTTGATTTCACAACTGAGACTCCAAAGAAGTTTCACCGAAAGTCTCAGTTTCACTCTTCTTGATGTGATGACGCGTCTTCTTCTTGGTTACTTTTGTTGTGGTGTCCATTGAGTCTGATCATGCAGATGAGGAAGAATGGCAGTTTCTGTATCCGTTCATAGTTGAAAACAGCAGCAGAGACCAGGCTCATGCGGTTTATAAAAGAACTACCGTGTACGTGGAGTTGAGAACAGAAGTTTACACGCACCGTATAGAGATATATTCCTTTTTTTTTTCTCACTGCCTGACATTAAATCAGACTAATCTTTTCCTGTTTTAGGTCATTTAGGGTTACAAAAATAGTTTTGTTTTGTTTTTTGCTAAATGCCAGAATACCGACAGAGAGAATGTTTTAGAGGATTATTATTAATTTTGAGAATCCTGACTTATTCAGAGTCAGACGTTTACACATATTCCCTTTAGTATTTTGGAGCATTGCCTTTAAACTGTCTGACTTGGATCAAACGAGCAGAACTGAGTCGGGTTTGGACGCCACCTTGTTTGTACGGGCTTTTTCAGCTCTACCCATAAATGTTTTTTTTTTTTTTTTTTTTGCATATATATTCATGGCAAATGCCCTCCCCAGGGCATAAAATTAGAATTTTTACCAAGTAGCCCCTGGCTACCAGGTTTTTGAAGTTGGTAGCCAGCTAGCAATTTTGGTCGCCAGTGTTTTTCGTCGCCCCATACGTCACAGGGCATAAAATTAGAATTTTTACCAAGTAGCCCCTGGGTACCGGGTGTTTGAAGTTGGTAGCCAGCTAGCAATTTTGGTCGCCAGTGTTTTTTGTTGCCCCATACGTCCCCATAGACTGCTGACATTATCATGGATGCTCAATGGCTTCAATGGCCTCTAGCATCTGTAGTAGACATTTCTCCAGCACATCCTCAGTAAATCCATCAGGGAAACACTATTGTACTAGTGTGATATTATGAAACATCTGCACCACCTCACTATATCTGCCAGGAGATCTAAGCTTCCTGGAGAAAAACTGGAATCTGCATGAAAGAAGCTACAAGTTTGGAAGTCTGTTTAACAGTCATGCAGTAGCTTTTTTTGCCCACATGAAGTCCCCCAGTGGTTTGACATTTTAGACTCCTAGTATGTTACACATACTTGAAACAGACTTACTTGTACTGTCAACACTATGAACATTTGAATTTTCAACAGCCAAAATATGAACTCAGATCACCTAGCAACAATGCAAACACAAATTGAAATGATCATTTATAAAAAGCAAATGTACAAAAGTTACTTGTTCTATGCTGCATGTGAGTTATATCATGTATATTGTTGTTTGTTTTTACCTCTGTGTGTATGTCTTTGTCAAATGGATAAAAAAAAACAGCTAATTCAGCTATTTTTTCATTATATTAAACATAAGATAAAATCATCTCATGTATCACCTTTCAGAACGAGGGAAACAGAGTTGTACAGGCAAATCCCATCCCCTGTCGTCTTAATGGGTCTCAACTCTTTGTATTTTGACGTATTTGACATATTGTGTCAATATGATCAAGAATAGCTTGTGGGTCTACCTATATAAAGTATATATGGTGATAGAAAAGTTTTGACAGATCACGTATTAAAAACCCCTATTATTGCCCACTATCACTACATTTCAGAAGCATTTACAAGCATGTGTTGTAAGGTAGTCTGGCCCTTTAAGAAGGGGAGTAGCCTGATGGGCAGGCATGGACTGGCCATCGGGCGTACCGGGCAATGCCCGGTGGGGCCGAGCACTCTGTGGGCCGGCCCCAGGTTTAGAAAAAAAAAAAAAAAAAAAAGTATATAGTTTTTATTGACCGCGACGGTAACGGATGGTAGTCGCTCATAAAAATCTCCGGGGGGCGACGACGACGACACACACTCAACAAACTCAAGAAGAGCACTGACAGCTAATCAGACAAGCGCTCCAGTGCTGCGCTGATGTGACGCAGTATGAACGTTATTTTCTGCTGAAGGGAGGGGGTGGAGGGGGCCGGGGCCTTGCGAAGACACGAAGTGGCCCATTGGTTGATTTTCTTGACGGACATTGGGCTACTCCAATGAAATTTCTCAGCTGTCGTTGGCCCGCCCCTCCCATCCCCTGACCAAATTTTGCCGTTTGGCCTGACCGGAGAGTGTGGTGGCTTGTGGATGGTATGGAAATGGAGAAAAAAGCACAAAAGCGAAGGGAGGAGCAGAAAAGCTCAGAGAACGGAGACAAAAAAATTTAAAGTGGATGCAGCAAAATGTGCCAAAATCACGGAAATGTTTTCAACCACAAGCTCGGGGGCGGGGGCCGCGGGGCCTCGAGTGAACAGGTGGTTGTCGGAGAAGAAGCGGACGAGAGGGGAGAAGGAGGAGGATGAGAGGAGAGAGATGAGACCCAGCAGCAGGGCAGATTGAGGTCAGAATAGCTATTTGGAGGTGATCACCTGTGTGTGTGTGTGTGGGTTTAGTCTTTGTTGTCAAATTGCTTTGAGTAGATTTGGTGTCCAATTTACAGTGTTAAGTGTGTTAAAATATTAGTGAAACATTGCTTTGCTGAAATGCATGATAATAATTGGTAGACAGAAGTAACACTAGTGACACTAACCCCCTGCTTCTCTTTCTCTGTGTTTAGTCAAGCCAGAATGTTGAAATGGGAGTGGACGAGTCACAGGGAGATCAGGCAGTTTTAGACTTTTAGCTGCCCTCATTCCACAAACAGGCGGAATTCTTTGAGTTTCATCCTCAACAGGATGCTACAAACCCTGTCGTCCAGAGGCTCTTCAATAGAACAGATGACATGGCATGGAGAGTGTATCAATTTTTTCTAACATAGTTACTCTCTTTCATGTAGGCTACTGCACTTTATTTTATTTTTGAACTTCACTATGTGCACATAGTATACACACATGCAGCATGTGCTTCCGCATATCGTATAAAACCGGCATTTTTTGATCCCCGGCGTATGGGGGGCCGCCAGGGAATAAAAATGCCCGGGCCATTTTTTGGTCCCAGTCCAGCCCTGCTGATGGGTAATGTAGTTTGTGAGGTGCAGGTGGCTGAATGGAGCAAGTGAAGTGAGCATGAGCAGCGGCCGAGTGTTATGGATTTACATCCTCCGTTGACTGACAGGAGCCGAAAAATACAGACTGTAACGTTGTCAGTTCCTGAATAAAGTGCCATTCTAAGCAGAGAAAACTGGACTTTTTCTTTTGTTTTCACTGGCGTGTTAGCTGCTTGTCACGAGCCTGGAATAGCACAGTACGGCGGTTTCCCTACTACAGTTTGGAGACCAGAGGCCGTACGGTAACACATGAAAGAGCATTTTGATGTGATGCGATGTACACCCAAAACATGGCCACTTTTCGCCAAATAAACTTTCGTTTCTAAATTATTTAGATGTGTTTGCCTTGGTGACACATGACAAATATGCAGAAATCATAGAAAAAAATCTTTTTTAGAAGTTCTAAGTTGATGGTGGATTTTGTGGCCCTCGCCACTGGCGACAAGGCAGAAAAAAATGGTCGAAATGGTCAAATTTTGGTCGCATTTGGTGACCAGTTGGTCACGATTTTATGCCCTGCTCCCCCTTTTTAAATAAAAAAGGTAGCTGTATATGCATTTTGATTGTGCAGCAGAAGCTTTGTTGAGTCCTTCACCAGCCCTGATTCTGTCAGAGAGGACTAGTCTCAGTGAAACATGATGGACAGGACAGACTGTAGACAGTGATGGCTGAGGTGTGTGCATATTTTCAATGTTCAGAGTGAAAAGTGGCAGAAAACCATGTTTTCAGTGAGATTGTGTACGTGAGACCGTCCTCAGTCTGCTGCCCACGTCTTATCCTGCACTGATGCATTTTCAAATATATTTACTCATTTATTTCTCATTTGTCCAGAGCTCTCCGCGGGCAGCAGAGCGCCTATCTGACCACCTGCTGAGGAAGATGTTCGGGATCACAGCTGACGTGAGAATTTGCCTGCAGAAGGCTGATGACAGAGCAGGACCCGGGTCCAGAAGATCGGTGACAGGTGATGAGAAACCAACGGGGCTTTTCAAAGACAGTGAGCTCTCTCTGCAGGACTTTTGGGGTCGTCAGCAACCAGACGTTTACTGCGGTCCCGTCAACGTTCCGGGCGTAAGAGTTTCAGCTTTTCCCCGCAAAAGCATCACACCTCTGAAACGCTCACACCCCAAACCGACCACGCAACATCTGTCCGGACTGAAGGAGAACTGCTGCCGTTCGGGTCAGGGTTCCCTCCACCAGACGTGCTGCTCCGGATCTCTGGCCATCAGCTACGTGGAACCGATAGACGAGGATTTCCCGGACGAAAACGACAACCCCAAGTCACAGGACGCCACCGCCCGTCCGCAGGCTCAGCCGTGCACCGACGTCAACACGAGCACGCGGCGGGTGGGCCGGACCAGGAAGCGCACCATGTGCCCGTGCTGCGTCCCGCCCGCACTGCACCCCGTCGTGAAGGCCAGCGCCAGGTTCGAGGAGCCGGAGGAGTGGGCGCCGACCACGGAGCAGACGGGTAAGAGACCGGGGCGACCCAAGGCTCAGAGAAGAGACGGGAGGACGTCTTTACGGGTCGGCGTGGAAACCAAAAGCAAGCAGAACTGCAAGACCCCCGAGATCCCGTCCGGCAACTGGCTTGGAGTTAAACAGGCACGAACAGAGCGAAAGACTCAACGAAACTCTGGGAGAGAAGGAGGCACAAATGAGAAAAGGTATGAGTTGAGACAAAAAAAATAAAATAAACCAAAATACACGCCAAAGGATGTAAAGAAGCCCAACTCCTCCCATCTCTGCTGACATCACACCAGAAACACACTAACGTGCCTTTATCAGATCGTTTCTGAGACGTTCTTATGCATCTTTTGGAGTTTATTTTGGATTCTGGCTGACATCACTTTACAGAGGATTTCATCGTCGAAGCACATCCACTTTAAAAAAAAAATAAAAAACAACACCTGAGTGTTGCTACAAAAAGAACGTGTTTGTTTCTAGTAAACTATTTGTGACTGCTTGCAGTAATGTGAGGATTAACCAGGACTAACATGACTGAGTTCAGAGGGAAACTTTCCCCAACGAGTTCTTTGATTGTCTGCAGTGGACGTCCAGGTTACATGTTTTGTTCCTGTTTTGTTTTTTTTTTTTTTTTTTTTTAACCGAACGTTTCACGCGGATTCGTTTAACTACAAATGTGAGGAAGTGGTGGGATCGCAGCTTGAATAAAAGGCGACTGGACTGGTTTTCCCGGTTCTTGAGGACGTTTGACGTCTCATCTAGAACAGTGATTCCCAAAGTGTGGGCTGCGGCCCCCTGGTGGGCCGTCGCGGTACTGCAGGTGGGCCCTGAGAGGTCATTAAAATCCTCAATCTTTTAAAATATGTTTTTAATTACTGTAAAATATTAACGACATGATTTAAAAACATTAATAAGAAACAAAACAAACCAGTTAAGTGTTATACTACCGTCATCTTAAGTTTATATGACAAGCGTCACCTTATTTGTTGACCTCTTACATTAATATCAATCATGGTTCCTTGTCCTGTATGTTGATCACAGTTGTGATTAAAGGTTTCAGTGGACTGCTGAGATGTTTCACATTTCATATTGGGCCTTGATATTCTGAAGTTTGGGAATGGCTGATCTAGAAGGTTTCCTGAGTTCAGACTGATTGGTGGGGACTTTCAGGTTCCATGAACGCCTCACCAGTCAAAGCAAGAGTCAGTGAACGGTTGAGGAGACTCAAGGCACCGTCTCTGGTCCGCATCCTCAGTCTTTGGAGGTAAAGGTGAAACATCTCTAAGAACCAACAGACCAGTCCAGTTGTCTTTGAGTCACAGTTGTCATAACCTGGGTGACTGTGACTCTTAAGACTTGATGTTCAGCTCCTGAAACTAACTTTTAAAGGGTCCTTTGATGAAAACTAATGTACTGTGGTTTGTCAAACTATTAACATGAGCTGCCACTAGAGGGCAGCACTGACATTTAATCCGTTTAACAGTTCCTGCCTTTATAGAGCCTCAGTTCTAAAGCCTGTATTAATACTTTATCTGTTACTGTTTTCTATTTTAACTTGTCGGTTGAACCATCACATATCAGAGGTCTGAATGTTCCTTCACAGCGAACAGCACTGAATTCAGTTTCAGCATTGTCCTCTTGTGTTTGTCTCCAAGTTTCTGAGCGTTACACACTCAGTAGAATATTAATTACATTCCAGTAATTCACCACCTTACAGTGTCGATCAGACTAATTGCGACCCCCCCCCCAACTGAGAGGAACTGAAGTGCTGAGGAAATGTAAAATAAAGATGAAATACTTTAATAGTTTCTGATGGTTCTTGTGCTGAAGGTGTTCAGTCAGAGAGAAGAAATGTTGCACGCTTGTCAAGTGGAGTTTGGATTTTCTGTTAAACCGTGAAGATGTTAGATCAGTTGGGTCGTCCATGAGCTGATCCAACATTTCTCCTCGATATGGATCAATTTCTATGAAATACAGTTGAAACCAGAAGTTTACATACATTATAATAAGACACATTATCCTTTTTTTTTTTTTTCCTCATTGTTGGTCAGACTGAGCCTCACAGCTAGAAGGTTCCTGGTTCGAACCTTGGCAAGGGGGGTCATGGATTGAACCTCGGGGCCTTTCTGTGTGGAGTTTGCATGTTCTCCTCGTGCTTGCGTGGGTTTCCTCCGGGTACTCCGGCTTCCTCGCCACAGTCCAAAGACATGCATGTCAGGTTAATTGATAATTCTAAATTGCCCGTAGGAGTGAGTGTGAGTGTGAATGGTTGTGTGTCTGTGTGTGTGACCCTGCGATGGACTGGCGACCTGTCCAGGGTGAACCCCTGCCTTTCGCCCGTAGACGGCTGGGATAGGCTCCAGCAGATCCCCGTGACCCTTCAAGGATGAAAGGGGTATAGAAAATGGATGGATGGATGGTCAGACTGAACACTTCCTGTTTTATGTCAGTTAGGATTACTCCATCCATCTCCTCAGTATCTGGTATCGTTGCCTTCAAACTCTCTGACTTGGATCAGATGTTTTATTCTTCCAGAAGCTTCTCTCAATAGTTTGCTGTATTTCTGGTCCATTCCTCCTGACAGAACTGGAGGAACTGAGTCAGGTTTGGAGGTCTCCTGTTCAGCTCTGAGCACAGATATTCACCAGGTCTGTGATCAGAAGCCTCTTAGTAACTAATCTGGTGGTGCGTTCAGGGTCATCGTCCATCTGAAGACCCATTAGTGTCCAAGCTTTAACTTCCTGGCTGGTGTTTTGAGATGTTATTTCTCCAGAATGTTCTTTCCTCATCATGTCATCTATGTAGTGAAGTCCACCAGTCCCTCCTGCAGCTAAACACCCCCACATCATGATGCTGCCACCGCCGTACTTCACAGTTGGATGGTGTTCTCAGGTCTTTCTCCTCCAGATGTAACGATGGTCATCATGTCCAAACAGTTCAGTTTTAGGTCCATCAGACCAGGACATGTCTCCAGAAATGAAGCTCTTTGTCCCTGTGAGCATCTACAAACTGTAATCTGTCTTTGTTCTGTCTCTTCTGGAGTAATTCTCACAACAATTGAATCATAGGCAACTGGACTTAGACAGACTTAGTCTTCTTGACAAATTTAAGTCCAGTTGCCTATAATTCAATTGTTGCGAGAATGAAATTGACCTGGATAAATGAGAATATCCACAGACTTCTGGAGTAATGTCTTCTTCTTGGCTAAGTGGAGGTCCACAGTTGTCGTCCTGATATCTTGGCTGATTTCTTTTAATTTCATCCATGATGTCACAGAGGGAAGCCGTGAGTTTGAGGCGTTAAAATACATCCACAGGTGTTCCTCCATTTAACTCAAATGTTGTCAATTAATCAGAAGCCATGACATCATCAAGATCTGGGCTTTCCCGGGGTATTTAAGGGCATAGTAACCTGAGTGTATAAAAATTTCTGGTTTCAACTGACTTTCTTTGTGCTTTTGTCAAATGCTTTAACTGTTTTTTTACTGTCAAACACTGTGGACTGATGATGTTTCACTGTAGACCGTCGCTGCCAGGCAAGCTGGCCATTTTTTTTTCTGTTGCTGAAGTTAAGGAAATACTTTTTATATATAAAGGATAAACTGGATGTATAGACGATGGCTGGCTTGTGATTTGTTGCACCTACAGATGTTCCATTATTTAAACAATGTGAATGATTAAAATATCTGTCATGTTTTATAGGTTTAAGCTGCTCTTGTCAGTTTGACCCCGAGCATTAAAGATTATTTTGACACGGAGGCTCATTAGTTTACATATTTTGTTGCTGACAGAAATTAACTTGGCCATAGTCCTCCAGTTAAGAACAAAGTTCAAACACTGTTCAAACCTTTATTACATCTTACAGGAATGGTGACGTCATTATCTGCAAATCCACTGGTACAGAACGTACCGAGCCAATGCAGGACTGGGACAAGCTTCATGAGATGATTTACTGAGGAGCATCAGAAAGTCACTATTCAGTAGAGCTGAGTGATTTTATCAATTCTGCGATATTTATCGATTAGGGCTGGGCAATGATTAAAATTTTTAATTGTGATTAATCGCATTATTTCCCTGATTAATCAGGATTAATCGAATTGTATACGCAAAATCAAATAATTAATTCGAAACTAGTGTAAAGGTCACTTTTATTTAAATGTTCTGCTGCCATATGAACTAAAGTGTCATAACATTTGTTGTTCAAACACTTTTAACATCAGCACTTGTCAGTAACACATATTTAGTGTAAATCTCATCTTAAAAAATGTAAATAAAATAAAAGCTTATTGCCACTGCCAGGACATTGTCATCCTGTTTTTATAAAAAAAATAAAAAAAAACTACAAACAAAATCCAACAAAATGATTGTGTCTCAGCACAATCAGAACATTAAAACAGGTAATTTCTGAGGTAACAGCAGAAACTTTTAACGGGGAGTTCAACTTGTCAGTTGTTACAAATGACCTTGTTTCTGTTGAATCCTCCGTCTGGGAGAACTTTAAAATGAAAATGTCCATGTTAAAGTTCTGTAACTTTATCAATCCGTGTATCATTCATTCTTTCCATTTTCAATTGTCAGTCAAAAATTAAAAAAAATTTAAAAGTGACATTTTATGACGTTTTTCATTTTTTAATCTAACACAAAAAAAAAAACGGGGGAAAAAAATTCCTGTTTTTTTTTTATATTTCAATTTTAGACTTGGATCAAAAATACAAAATTAAAAAACGGGCCACAGAACTGAATTAGTTTTATAATGGAGGACTGGACTTTCTGTTGTCATTACACATCTGTGCCACTAGATGGAGCCGCACTGCAGTAACCAGCTAGAGAACAGCAGGACAGTGAACACATGGAGCAGATCTGATGGAACATGGAGGAATGACACCAAAGTTTTGTTGCAGTCCAGAATTTTTTTTTTAAGACAGAATTGTTAATATTGCTACCTGAGTTGCTACCTGAACTGTAAAGTTCACGGATTTTTACCGTTCTCCATGTCTGTTTTAGCTTTTCCTTGTTTACCTGCCAATTATCTTCTGGTTCCGCAGCAGCCAGTAACAGACTTTTCAAAACAAAAACATTGTGAGAAACATGTGTTAATGTGCAATAAAATAAATGTCGGCGTTAATAAATTAATGCGTGAACGCGATAATCAACTTGCCCAGCCCTAATATCGGTATTTTATCTCCCCAGAGAGTATCGATTTTTCAGCCGTGGGTATCGATATTCTAAGCTTCTTTCAAAACCCCCGTGTCCCACCTTTAAAAGCTTGCAAGCAACAATTTGCACTGTTTAAACAAATGAAACTATATTTCTCAACAAATCTTTTATTCATTTTGTCCGGCATTTGCAAGCTGCCTGTCAGCCATATAATGTGTAATTGATGCTTTCAGTTCAATTAATTTAAAACAAAGTCATTGGAACACTCACAAGATGTCACCAAAAACACTTTGTCCCTTTAAAATCTTTCAGAAAATGATGTAAATGAATTGTAAGATGAGTATCGATATATATTGTATCGTGAGCCGAACATCGTGTATCGTATCGTATCGCGAGATCAGTGTATCGCCACAGCCCTACTATTCAGATAACCAAAATGGTTTAAGAAAAGCTCCTTTATTTTTATTGATTTGTTTAACCTTTATTTAACCTGCTCCACTGCACGCTGTTTTGGTTGTAAATCTGGTCTGGTTTTTTCCTCGACCGACGCTACACGCTTCACTTCTCTGATTGGTTGTGGTGTCCAGAGGCAGTTGCTTCTGCGTCTGTTTGCTCTCCTCCCTGGAGGTCAATTTTGAATCCTGAGGAAACAGACTTGATTCCTTGGACTGAAGAGGAACATAATTTGGTCAGCTGGCCAGACTGAATAGACAGATGATGAGTCAAGTTATTATTTAGGAATGTCATGTTGTTGCCACGTTTCCAAGAAAATTGTCCAAGCACTCGCCAAATGTTGTTCGAAGAGCAAATCTTGATGGATCATATGACTGATTTGACACCGGATGGCCTTCCTGATGCAATAGGGGATGAAACCAAGCATGAGCTTTACTTGCTGTCCTTCCTTACACAAGGATTGATAATGATACAGTTTTCCTGAAATGCTGTCGAATTGTACTGGACCGTCCTCA
Source organism: Hirundichthys speculiger (assembly GCA_018398805.1). NCBI lineage: Eukaryota > Metazoa > Chordata > Actinopteri > Beloniformes > Exocoetidae > Hirundichthys > Hirundichthys speculiger. The sequence continues at coordinate 700,242 of JAGFBZ010000120.1, forward strand.
TTTATCTGGGATTGGCTCTGTGGACACTGGTTTATGACAACGTAATGGTTGGGTTTTTGCAATGTAGACACGTGACAGAGGGCTTGGGATCAATCCAATGATCTTCTGACTGAAGAACAACTAACCACTGATGCACAGCCACCTCCAAATAAATACTAAAGACAACACATGTGTTTATAAGTGATTAAAATGCAGTTAAGCATGCCAGCTGCATATGGATTCTGCATGAAATGTCCAGTGGCTTCTCAAATATATACTGAGGTTCCTGTCCTGCATTGCAACTTTTATAGATCAGTAATGGCAAAGCTGTTTAATCAAAACTCAGTAGTTCAGGGAAATAAAAAAAAAAACTTTCGCACTAATGTGGACTGAAAAAAGAAACCCAGACAGTGGAGAAATAGAAAAGCATCAATCCCCTATTGTGCAACCAAGGCGCAGCGTCTGATCTTCCTGAGCGAGTCCGACGCTAAAGTAGGAAAAGCTGCAGTTCCTAGACTGACCACTAGGGACCGGCTCCAAAAGGTAGTCAATGGTCATGGTTACATGATGTTTTTTAATTCGGAATTAATAATTCCAAATTAAATAATTCCGAATGAAACTATTTTCCTTCGAGTTTATATGGAAATAATAATTCCGAATTGAGGTTTACATGGAAAACACGTTTGTTCAGCTTTATCCAATTCCGCTTAAGGTCGGGGGGTTGGGAAGGGTTCTGATTGGATAGGGTGGCGGACGTCTTTACGTCTACCGGAAGAAAACAAACTTAGCAACAACTCGATTAGCAACAACATTCCACTTATTTCTGACCTGGGTGGCGTCTCTATCTGCGAAACCTCCTTCATTTAACCTGGCCGCTACAACTTTGAAAAGCTCACAATTTTTATGTTTCCTGCCATCTGTTCTTTTAATTATTTCCAATTCCTCCAAGATATTTATTAAATAAATCATCTCTGCTCTTGACCACCGTTTACTGCGTGCTGCCATCTTGAAACTTTGTTTTGAAAACAAGCCCAGCGCGGAATATAAGCGTCATCGCGAACGACGGGCAAGAGAACGAGCATGCGCAGAAAGACGGGAATTAATTTAAACAGGAATGAGTGTATACATGACCGCGGAATTATTTTATTCGGAATTAAAATCAGAATAAACCAGCCACTTACTTCGGAATTAAGTTTAATTCGGAATTGACATTTTCATATGGAATTAGGTGTTTACATAGTAACTTTTATTCGGATTTAACTTTAATTCTGAATTAAAGAGGAATTAAACTTCCCATGTAAACGCAAGGATTGTCTGTCAACCACCATGTTAAAATATTCAACTTTACAGCTAAAATAAACTTTCACTACCTGGTTCCAAAAACCCTTTTGGCCTCCAGGTCATATCTGTGAAAACTTTGCAATGATTTAATTTTTTTTTTTTTTTAACCATAACGGGTAACAAAAAGCAAAAAGACTTGTATAATTGGGTGTGTGTTCTTCTGACTGATGAAGGCCATAGCCAATGGCTAGCTTTAAATAAAGACCTAACAGACAATAGTCATTTTTATTTTAAATACAATACTTCAGTTTTTATCTTGTGGTTGTTTCCTCTGTTTTTCTTCTTTGCACTCTCAGCTGGTCGGCTTCTCTTGAGTTCTTTGTGTTCTGTTTCCTGTTTTACTTTGAAGGTCCATCTGTTCTTTGTTATTTTTCACTTCACTTCCTTTTTGTTCATCTCCCTGATTGTTCGCACCTGTGTCTTCATTGTTCTCTCTGTCATATAAGTCTTGTCTTTTCCCTTCGTCCCTGCTGGTTTGTCTGTTGTCTTTCTGTCTTTCCACCCATCTTCCTGCCTTCCTGTCTCACCATCCCTCTGTTCTTTGATTTTTTTGCCGTCATCTGTTAAAGTCTCCTAGCCCCTGCTCCCCTGGATTTGGGTCTGAACCCCTAACCTCAACATGTTGTGATCTTAACTGTACCAAGGGATTATTGCAACTGGTTTTAGTTTTTCCTGGAGGGATTTGAAGGCAAAGCAAACCAGCCCGAAGCAGCTACGTTCACCACCAATCAAAGGCTCCTGGGCTGGGCTGACCTGAGGACAGTAGCTGGTGCGATTAGCATCTACATCTTGCAGCTAGCTGGGTCCTCTGGTCGAGACTTTCACCAGAACTCTAGACAACAACATCTGGAAAGAGTTCTGTCAGAGCTGAAACGAGAAACGCCCGTAGGATTGCCCAACCCACAAGCCCCCGCCATGAGGTGCTCATGGGACTAGGCTCCCTGCATGGCTCATCGTTCCAGCTCTGGCAGCACTCTTTTTGGGCGTTGTTTCGGTAGCAACATCTGAAACGAGGATACTTCCAGGCCCGCTGGTGGAGGGTGGAGGTCACGTGTTTCCGGTCTGGCAGTGCAGCTCCCTCTGCAAGAGAGAACATGTTTTTTTGTGCTTGTGTGTCATGCAGAGCTTTGCTAGTCCCCGTTGTTGTAGCCTGGTCTACTTCTTCTTTGTTGTATTCAAGTCGGATCGAACGTTAGATTTCTGCAATCTCTGTAAAGAACGACCGATCCTCAACATTTCAGTGCCAGCTCTCGTAAAATATACTTTATTTTGTCCGTTAGCATGTCTGAGCTATACACGGTAATAAACAAAGGGAAAGTTGGCACTGTGAGCTCCAACAACTGCGCAGCGGTTGGTGGCATAGTTACAGAGTCCGTGCATTTACATGGGAAGTTTAATTCCTCTTTAATTCAGAATTAAAGTTAAATCCGAATAAAAGTTACCATGTAAACACCTAATTCCATATGAAAATGTCAATTCCGAATTAAACTTAATTCCGAAGTAAGTGGCTGGTTTATTCTGATTTTAATTCCGAATAAAATAATTCCGCGGTCATGTATACACTCATTCCTGTTTAAATTAATTCCCGTCTTTCTGCGCATGCTCGTTCTCTTGCCCGTCGTTCGCGATGACGCTTATATTCCGCGCTGGGCTTGTTTTCAAAACAAAGTTTCAAGATGGCAGCACGCAGTAAACGGTGGTCAAGAGCAGAGACGATTTATTTAATAAATAGCTTGGAGGAACTGGAAATTATTAAAAGAACAGATGGCAGGAAACATAAAAATTGTGAGCTTTTCAAAGTTGTAGCGGCCAGGTTAAATGAAGGAGGTTTCGCAGATAGAGACGCCACCCAGGTCAAAAATACGTGGAATGTTGTTGCTAACCGAGTTGTTGCTAAGTTTGTTTTCTTCCGGTAGATGTAAAGACGTCCGCCCCCCCCCATCCAATCAGAACCCTTCCCAACCCCCCGACCTTAAAGCGGAATTGGATAAAGCCGAGCAAACGTGTTTTCCATGTAAACCTCAATTCGGAAATTACTATTTCCATGTAAACTCGAAGGAAAATAGTTTAATTCGGAATTATTAATTCCGAATTAAAAAACATCATGTAACCGTGGCCAGTGACGCAAACACGAATAAACACCAGCGACAGCATAGTGTCTGTGCTAGCTGCTCCAGAATAAATCAGGATTTAAATCTATGGGTGACGTCACAGAGGGTTTGTCCACTAATTATACCAGGGGTGTCGGACTCATTTCCACTGAGGGCCACATCAGCATCATCGTTGCCCTCGAAGGGCCAGATTGACAGCATGAACATAACAAAATGCAATGAAAATCAAAATAAATTAAACTACATCTTATTATAATGTTAAATAACCGTTTCTATATTTATTATGTATTCAAGTTTCAAATATTTAAGTCATTATTATATTAAACTCAGAGTTTGTGGTTGTAAGAGTATCCACTACCTTGGTTTCAGAAGCGGTTCTTTGTTTTTCTTGCAGGCTAAATTTAGCATAATTAGCTCCGTGTTTGCTGTCAAAATGCCGACGGAGATTATACTCTTTCACGACTGACACCCGCCTCATTACACAAAAGTTGTACTGTTATTTCACTTTGAGATACAAACTTGTAATTGTTTTCCCATCGTTCATGAAACTGCCTTCCTTGTGCATCAATTTTTCTTTTCTTGGACATGTTGGGGTTAGTTTGTAAAGGTTTTTCTTAAGTCCATCAGTTTTGAAAATCATCTAGCTCATAGCTACCGTTATCATTGTGGGTAACGACGAAATGCATGATGGGAGATGTAGTTTATTGTTAATAAGTGCTTTAAAGCGGCGTAAGCTTATGTTAAGTCTTTAAATATTGGTTTAAAACGCATATTGACAATAAACTACATCTCCCATCATGCATTTTGTCATTACCAACAATGATAACAGTAGCTATGAGCTAGACAATTTTACTTTTCTTGGACATGTTGGGGTTAGTTTGTAAAGGTTTTTCTTAAGTCCATCAGTTGTGAAAAATCGTCTAACTCATAGCTACCGTTATCATTGTGGGTAACGATGAAATGCATGATGGGAGATGTAGTTTATTGTCAATATGCGCTCTAAAGCGGCATAAGCTTATGTTAAGTCTTTAAATATTGGTTTAAAATTTAAGCCAATAATGCCCAAGCTCTTGAGGGCCACATAAAATGACGTGACGGGCCACATTTGGCCCGCGGGCCTTGTGTTTGACGCATGTTAATTATACAGTCAGGACAGGCTTTTATTTTGAAACGTTACAGTAGGAAGTCATTTCATTTTACAACCAACTGGAAATGAAACTAAGCACAACTTGTTAACCAGAGAGTGGTCGCCACATAAAGGTACGGACTGTAATGTAGCACTTGACATAGTCTGGTGTCGTTCAGACCGTTTTGCTGTTTTTTTTTTTCAAACCTACACCGCTTCCTTAATTTCCCCGTTTCGTCGGTTGCTATCTGCTTATGTGAATGTTTGCTAACCGCGTACGAGCTTGCGGTTTATGTTCCGTCTCGAAGCGAATAACTACGGCCAGGTAAAAGTCTTCCGCCGGGAAAAGTAAACCTTGTATTTACTTTTACTCTTCCCAACGAGTTAAACACCTCAATTTGTTATAATTATAAATTAATTTGCTGCTTCTTGGGTCAAGGACAAGAAGTGAAGCAGATGTTGTCCCGTTATAAGTTGTATTGATACCACATAGAGGTACAGATAAGTAGCTATAACACCTATTGATTAGGTAGCTAATACACTGAAAACCGAAGGACAGGCCTGAGATGAATGGAGGCTACACCAGACAAGAGCAGTCCAGCTGCAGACTTTACAAAGTTTAAGTTAGTTAACATTTAATGTCACGCATTATAAGACGTGCCAGTACAAGCTTTAAATCAAAACACGCCCTTACAGGAACTGCGCGCGACAGCGTAACAAGTATGGGAGTTAGGGGATTATATTTCAAAATAAAAGCTGTATAAATCAACTTGTGTTTATTTGGTTTAGCCCGTTAAAGTAATATGGTTTAATGAACCTTCGGGATGGAAATGTGAGGAAAACGTTTTAATTAACGGTTTATAGATGATAAAAGGTCTTAAAGGGTTTGTTATGTATGTAGAAGAAGTAGCCCGGATCTGGATTTAAACAAAAATATTGATTGAGCAAATAATTAGAACCAGTGCGGTTATCTTCATGGACCGTAAGGATATCTGTGTGTTTTATGTGTGTTTGTTTTCTGTGTGTGTGAGAGACTGTGACAGTGAGGGGAAAGTTGCTTTGCATTGTAAAAGTAGGGATGCACGATAACTGTTTTTTAAAACCGATACTGATAACTTTCAGCTCCTAAAGGCCGATACCGATAACCGATAACACACACATATACCTAAGATCATTACATCAATACTATGAACAAAACCAAAAACAGTTTTGACTCTTTAAATGAACAGATATTTATTTTTTCCAATGAAAAACTATTGTCAAGCCTCTCAAACATTTTCGTAAAGCTATCAAACAAACCTATTTGATCTCTCACATTAACTTAAATAAGGTTCATTACTGACTGAAAAAAAAAAATAAAGGCTCCTTGAACTGATGGAAATGCATGCATCAAAATTACTAACTTAAAAAAATGCATTTGACAATAAAAAATAATGCACAGTGCATGATGTACTGACACAAGTTAGACTTGTCTGTGTAAATAAACTGAAAAAGTGCACTCCATAGTAACAAAAAATTATGTTTAAAAGGATTTTTGGCTTGTGGTTTCATTCAAATGAATGCCCCTTAATTAAAGTAAATGAGGTTTGGTAGTTTTGGAGTTTTTTTTTTAGTCTCATGGAAGCTTTAGATGAGAGAGATGATGGCGAGGAGTGGTAAGGAGAGGGGAGGGGAGGGGAGCGAAGCGGAGGAGAGACTTGGTACTGGCTGTCTCATGTTAGCTCACTTTAGCTCACGTTAGCGCGATTTCAAAACTCCATGGAAGTGATGGTTATGTTTCAGGTGGCTGATCAGGTTTGACGTATTAAAGCTTGTGCTATTTGTTCGCTTGGAACATTTGTCACAAATAACCAGCGAACTATTTTCTTCTGAAACATTAACAAACTTCCATACAGTCGGCTCAGTGTTTTGTTTTTTTTTTTTAAATCAGCGCACTGTGCCGCAATGCTGCATTCAAGGTATAATGTAAATTCCTCTGTTCCCTCATTTGCTAGTCGTTCTTTCGGCCTTTTCTATTTTTTCAATTTTGTATGTGTAACATGTGGGAAAATACTGCGAATATCAATTCAAGTCAGCAACTACCAAAATTATGACCGAGTTAACAAGTTGTTTTCTGGCATGAGGGGGTATTCTTGATTTACTGAGAAATCGTATTTCTGATTATGCCGACGTCACTTGAACATAACATTCACTGCCGGTCATTCAAGGCTCAGAGGGAGCGAGGCACTGCTGTGTTGACAAAATATATATATGTTATCGGGGCCATTCATCATGATATCGGACTTATCGTTTTGACGTCATAATTTCCTGTTATCGGCCCGAATAGTTATCAGGTCGATAATTATCGTGCACCCCTATGTAAAAGCGTTGAGTGGTTCCTCAACTAGAAAGTTGTTATCCAAGTATGTTGCTGTTGTTTAAGACTACAGGAGTTGTCTCAGAAAATGTTAATGGCGTCAGGTTAAAGGATTCATTGGTAAAGGTGAACATCGTGGTGGCAACGCAGTAACAGAGTATTTATAGGTATAAAGCTTTTCTTGTCCGGGAACCACAAAGCTTTCTCTCACCGTCACAAACACAGTCTCACACATGCACAGACACATTTTTTAGACTGATTTACACCCCCAAGTCCAAAAAGGTTGGGGCGCTGTGGAAAACATAATAAAAACAGAGTGCAAGGATTTGCAGCTCTCATGAACTCATATTTTATTCACAATAGAAGATGAAGTGCATATCTGATGTTGAAAATGAGACATTTTTTTGCCATTTCGTGGAAAACATTGGTTAATTTTGACCTTAATTGTAGCAATACATCGCAAAAAAAGTTGGAACAGGGGGAGCAAAAGACTAGAAGAGTAATTGGCACAAATCCAAAGCAAATATAGGAGCATTTGACAGCTAATTAGGTTAATTGGCAGCAGGTCAGTTACATGACTGGGTAGTGCTGGGCAATATGACGATACATATCATGGGGACGATATAAAAGTGTGTATCGTGCCATTTCTCTTCTATGGTTTCTAACCTAATTTTATCAATTATTGCAGCAAATATGTAATTAAATAACCTTGCAATGATAAATTTGATAGAAACATATCTACTTCTACAAAGTAGCCTTTTATGTTTGCACTTTTATTCATGGTTAATGCCTTAAACAGAGTTCTCTTCAACCCTGATGTTTACTTTAGACACTTTATATTGGTTTGCAAACTTTGCACTACAAGGTTACAGATTTCAGAAAGTTGAAATATAATTTTGTGTTTATTTTTATAGCTGAACTTCAGTGCAAAAATGTGTTTTTTCCTCTCAGAAACTGTTGTGTACTTTAAAAAAAATGTGAAAGCTACTGTACCTCTGTACCTACCTGTTTTTGCTGCACTAAAATGTATGTTTGTGACAATTCAGCTAAATGTCCTTTCAAAATAAAGTTGAAAAGTAATGAAATTTTTGTCAAACTTTTCAGAGAATAACTGAAAACATACTTTATTATGGTATATCGTGATATATATCGTTATCATGATATAAAATAGTCCATATCGTGATATATGATTTTTTCCATATCGCCCAGCACTATGACTGGGTATAAAAAGAGCATTCCCAGTTAGCCCTAAATAGCATGTTTTTGGACTGTGGGAGGCAATCCACGCAGACACGGGGAGAACATGCAAACTCCACGCCCAAGACCAGCTGAACCGAGATCCAGCTGAACCTTCTTGCTGTGAAGACACGGTTCGAACCGTTGCACCACTGTGCTGCCCGTCAGACGCATGAAGCACACGTTGGTCGCTGACATCTTTTCATCCTTCAGAATCAGCTTGAATATCACCAGGAAGGAGGATCAAGCCACCAAGCAAAGTCACGTAAACATGTAGCCCAGGGAGGAGCTTATATAAAGCTGTCGTGCTCAGATAAACCTGCAAAATGAAAGAAACTATGACTGTAGACAGGAGGAGTTGTCAATTTTTCTCAGTGCAATCACAAATAAATCGACATGAAATTGTCTGTTAAGTAGCTTAAATCCTAACTGATGCACCTTTGTGTGTTCACAGGTAACACGCGGACAGCATGGATGTCTCTAACGACTGGGAAATCCACATCCCTGTGGAGGCGGAGGTGATGAACATCCCTCTGTGGAGTTTGCCAAACTCGGTACTGAGGAGGATTGGCCTCCCCGTCTCTGACCCCGACGCCTCCAGAAGACTCGGAGACTCTCCCAGGGTCATATGGATTTGTCCTGCCGTGGTTGAGAGAAAGAGCCGGGGGCCGACTCCGCACGAAGGAAACGGCGTGGCGGAAAGCGTGCGTTCGTTGCTGGGCGCGGAGTGTCGTTCTCGGCTGGATCCCATGCAGATGTCCTTCATCTCCCGCAACCGTGCGGCTTGGGAGGTCCTGAAGGAGCCCGGCAAACAGGCCCATCACAGCCGCCTGTTACCCCAGGGCTCAGCGCCGCCAGACGACCAGAACGCCGTCGTCATCTTCCACGGACGCATTTACCTGTGCATCAGGCGGGCCGTGCAGAGCCAGGGTCAGCCGGACGCACATGAACCGCGGTCTGCTGAGATGTCGCCTGATAGTTCAGAGAAGGTAACGTTGCACTTCAGTTGAGTTAAAGTACAGCGATAACTATGGGTGTGGAAAAAAAAATCTGATTTGGCAATATATCGCGATTTTCAGCCGCGCAATATAATATCGCTTTTTCAGCTCCTAATATTGGTTTTTTAGGCAAATAGTTTAATTTTCACATTTAAATTGTTTAAAATTTAAATGTGCAAAAAAACTAATAATAAACAATAAATAGGTTGTTTTTGAAGCAAATAATTTTGACTCAGTTTGTCCTCTGAATGATCAATATCATCTGATGAACATATACAGCAACTTGATTTTTTTTATCTCTACTTTTAATTTTGATAATAACTGGGTAGAATTAGAGCTGAACGGTTTGATCGATTCTGCGATATATATCGATATTTTATCGAGTATCGATTTTTCAGCCGCGGGTATCGATATTTTAAGCTTCCTTCAAAACCTCCGTGTCCCACCTTTAAAAGCTTGCAAGCAACAATTTGCACTGTTTGAATAAATGAAACTGTTTTTCTCAACAAATCTTTTATTCGTTTTTGTCCAGCATTTACAAGCTGCCTGTCAGCCACATAATGTGTAATTGATGCTTTCAGTTCAATTAATTCAAACAAAGTAGAGGTCTTCACGGGTCCACTTTCATGAACCTGAACTAGGGATGGGCATAATTAATCGATTAATCGATGATTGATCATTAAGAATTTGGTCGAAGAAATTAATTTTCGTCGATGAACCGAATGTTTTTTTTTTTTTTTTTTTTTAACAATCCGAACGTAGGTTATCAGTGCACGAAATTTGGCAGCAGGGGGCAACATTTCACCATCACCCTACTCTGGCTGGCCTCAGTTGTTACACGCGGGCTTCTGTAGGTCATCGCCTAATCATAAAGCGGTCGCGGTGAAGTGTGGCGTGGGACCATTTTTGTTTAGAAAATGACCAAGTGTACTGCAATCACTGCAATGCAAATTACAAATACAATTAATCGACAACGACAATGATGTATCACTTGAACAACGCGCATCCAAGCCTTGTAAAGGACGGTGGAGGCAGTTCATCATCAGCCTAGCCTAGCCTAGCCTAGCCTCAACTCGGTGTTAGCATGGACCAGAAGGAGCTGCAGTGCACATCGAGCACACGACAAGCGCATCTTTTTAAGAAACAAAAAGCCTGTAATACTGGCGCCTTGATATAAATTGTCCTTGTTAAGTAGTCTCCTCGATATCTCTTGTTTTATTATCGTTGTTTTTTTAAAGAAAAGAAACAGGAAATGTCACATTATTGTCGACCACAAACATCCGGTTCACTGAACACATCTGGGCATGCGCGGGCCATAGCAACCAGGTCAAAGGGGAAAACAAACGCCACGCCGATATCGAGAATATTTATGATAGTTTTCAATTATAAAAATGTTAATGATTAATCGATTTTTAATCATTAATTCTCCCGACGATCGACGAATAAATCTCGACCAAATGCCCATCCCTAACCCGAATGGACCCGTGAAAATTCAACCCGACCTGAGCTATTATCATAAGTCCAGGAGTTTGAACCTGAATGGACCCGCAATATTTGGACCTGGAACCGACCCGACCCGACCCGACCCGACCCGACCCGAGTCTTTAGTTTCGGATCATGAACCGAACCGATTTACCCGAATAGAACCGAGACAATCCAGCCCATAGTTGCTCATGTTAAAAGTTGTCTAGCGTTGAATAAAACTTGATTTTCTTACCTAAAGTTGTTCTTCTTCTACCCGGTTCAGTTGCTCCATAGGCTACGTGATGTAAACAACAATAAATCCAAGTCGTTATTCTCTTTGTGGATACAGATGCTGTTGGTAGCAACAGCTAACGTTGATAGCCTACACCAGTCAGGACGTGTCGTGAATATGTTCTCTCATCCAGCGTTGTCATGTTGGCGATCCGTTGTGCTTTACAGCTACCGGGCAAACCGCTAATAACACGCTACGGCAACACGATTGTTTCATGACAAACACACCACGTTAATGAATAATTAATTAAACTGCCCCGAGTCCTGACATTAGCTGCCACCGCCAATATCTTTACCTCTCTGAGTAAACGCGGACCCAGCCTGTCAGAGAGCACCGACTGGACCCGAGACTAACTGTACCGATTCAGACCCGAACCCGGAGTCACGTCCTTTGAATGGACCCGAGACCCGATTCGGGTCAGAACCTCGGGTTTTCGGATTGTCGGTTTGTTCCAAAGACCTCTTAAACAAAGTCATTGGAACACTCACAAGATGACACCAAAATCACTTCGTCCCTTTAAAATCTTTCGAAAAATGATGTAAATGTATTGTAAGATGAATATCGATATATATCGTATCGTGAGCCGAATATCATGTATCGTATTGTATCAAGAGATTAGTGTATCGCTACAGCCCTAGGTAGAATATCGCAATATATCATATCACAATAATATCATATTGTGACCCAAGTATCATGATACATATCGTATTGTGAGGTCCTTGCCAATACTCAACCCTAGCGATACACTAATATTGTGAGCCAAATATCATGTATCGTATCACGAGATTAGTGTGTCGCTACAGTCCTAGGTAGAATATCGCAATATATCGTGATATCACGATATCATATTGTGACCCAAGTATCATGATACATATCGTATTGCGAGGTCCTTCCCAATACTGACCCCTAGCGATAACGCAGCGAGAGGAAGAGATAGTACATTAGAAGCATCTAACAGTCCACAGACTCCTCTCTACCTTCACCAGAACCCTGGAAGGGGCGTGGGAGTTTGACTGGAGAAGCCACATGTGCTTAGTTGATTTGAAGACCGCCTACGTACGTTCCCGGGGGTAATCTGTTGGGGTGCGATTGGGGTGCAAGTTTTCAAATCAGCTCCAGTTTGATAAATCGATCCCCAACCTGACGTGAGCGCTTCCACTCTTCCAGGAAACTTTTATTTCTGTTACACAACAGCAGCCGTATCTCAAAGTGGTTTTTCTCCTTGACTGTAATTTCCGCTTGTTGAAAAGCGTTCCAAGAGACTTCGCTGTCTCGAGCCTACAGAAGTCTGGTTCATAAGAAAAGAGCAGCGTAAGAACAATTTCAGCTGCGCTTGGCTCGGTGCTGACTCTGGACCGGAGCGGTCTCAGGCGGTCTCGGCCAAGTGTGCAGCAGCTGGAGCGAGAATCAGATATGATCAGTTTCTCTGTCATCAAGGTCCTAAAACATTAGAGGGGTAATATAACCAATATAACTAGGGATGCACAATAACTTTTTTTTAAAACCGATAACTGATAACTTTCAGCTCCTAATGGCCGATAACCGATACCAATAACCGATAACACACACATATACCTAAGATCATTACATCAATACTGTGAACAAAATCAAAAATAGTTTTGACTTTTTAAATGAACAGATATTTATTTTTTCCAATGAAAAACTATTGTCAAGCCTCTCAAACATTTTCGTAAAGCTATCAAACAAACCTATTTGATATCTCACATTAACTTAAATAAGGTTCATTACTGACTGATATAAAAAATAAAGTCTCCTTGAACTGATGGAAATACATGCATCAGAATTACTAACTGAAAAAGATTAACATTTAAAGGATTTTGGCTTGTGGTTCCATTTAAATTAATACCTTTTAATTAAAGTAAATGAGGTTCAGTAGTTTTTATTTTTTAATCTCATGGAAGCTTTAGATGAGAGGAATGAGGGAGAGCAGAGGAGAGGGGAGGGGAGGAGAGACTCTTGCTGGATTGTGCATGTTAGCATTAGCTTCCGTTAGCTCACGTTAGCGCGATTTCAAAACTACATGGAAGCGATTGTTGTAGGTGGTCGATCAGGTTTTACGTATTGAAGCTTGTGCTTCCCTCTTCGTAGAATTCGCTCAGAGGATTCGTCACAAATAACCACCAAACTATCTTCTTCTGAAACTTTAACGAAGTTCCGCGCTGCCATGTTTGTTGTGATCAGCACAATGCAGGCTGCATTCAAGGTCTAACGTAAATTCCCACGTTTCCTCGTTTGATAGTCGTTATTTCAGCCTTTTCTACTTTTTTCTTTTTTATGTGTAACATGTGGGAAAATACTGAGAATATCGATTCAAGTCCGCAACTACTAAAATTATGACCGAGTTAACGAGTTGTTTTCTGGCATGAGGGGGTATTCTTGATTTTCCTTACTGAGTAATCGTTTTTCTGATTATGCCGACGTCACTTGAACACAACATTCACTGCCGCTCATTCAAGGCTCAGAGGGAGCGAGACACTGCTGTGTTGACAAAAATATACATGTTATCGGGGCTATTCGTCATGATATCGGACCTATTGGGATGACGTCATAATTTCCTGTTATCGGCCCGATAGTTATCGGCCCGATAGTTATCGTGCACTCCTAAATATAACCAAAAAAAAAAAAATAGTTTGGCTGCTGCGTAAATTGTAAATAAAAACAGAATGAAATGATTTGCAAATCATACGTCTGAAAGAACCAGGAGACCAGCTGGAAATACACGGTGACTGTAATCTGAAGGGAACATCAATGCACTGGCAGGTCTTCGTTTTGTAATCAATCATTTCCTGCTGTGGTAAGATTAAAAGACATAGATGAGGATTCAGAATCTTTTCAGCACCCAACTGAGATCCAGCAGTCCTGGAGATGGTTTGCAGCTTCCCTGGAGGCTCCAAGTATCTAATGTAATTTATAGTCAGTGTTGTAGATGAAGCTACGTGTCTTCATGTTGTCAGTGTTTAAGCACAGTGTTGCAACACCGTGGCACTGAGCGGTACTGGCCAGCCGCCGCCATCACTTTGCGCCTTTTGTTTCGTGATTCGGTGTGAATTTACTGATGAATAAACAGTCAATAAAGAACGGTAGTGTTAGCTTTTGAAATCAAGACGTGAAGGAGCAAAGCTCGCCCTCCTCTGTATGAGGAACTCAACTGGTTGCAGAACCTTCAAGAACAGTGGTTCTGAATTGTTTTCTGTTGCACGCCCCCCCCCCACCCCCACCCACCCACCCACCACCACGCTGCGACTGTAAAATTGTCTCTCCTCCTGGTGCCTCTTGAGAGTTTGTTCTCTTCATATCTCCTGCTCTGTGCTGTGTGCGTGCACGTCCATGCAAAAAAACAATAAAGCTAATACTCCCTGCACACACTGTGACAATGAGAGCGCCACTGCCCCCTACTGGAGCATATGAGCAATTACACTTTACTATAGTACGGCAAAAAATTCAGCTGTTGGCTCATGGTCTTGACTCTTTGCCAGTTTCTCTGTAGTTTAAATTCTCTGAATTTGAAGTTGGAATCTGTGCTGATCAGTTTAAAAAAACAAAACAAAACAAAAAAAACAAATGTCAGTTTTCACTGGCTCCAGCTGTGTTGGTGAGTTGTTGCACGTGTTGTACCACGTGAAGCCTTCAAGCATCTGAAAACCAAAAAGAGCCCTGACACGAGTCAAACGACAGTCACGACTGTCCGCTAAAGAAACCCGAGGTTGATGCGACGCCGACTTGTTTTTCTTCAGGGGATTCGACGTGACGGCAAACAGAAGGTGAAACCCGCCACCGGTGAAGTGAAGCAGCACGCGAGGAGGGACGCCGTGCCGAAGAGGAAAGCTGTGCCGTCGTGGCGTCCTCAGCCCTGCAGCAGCGAGCGCGAAGCGGACGGCCGCTCTGTCAAGGTCGCTAGAAGAGAGCAGGCGCTGGACGAGGCTCACGTCCAGCATCACGAGGAGCAGAGAGACGGCTACGGCGGTGCAGCCGGTGATTACGAGCTGCAGGAGCTCGGCGATGACGAGGGAGCGGACGGCGCCACCTGGAACCAGGTCTCTGGTTCTAACATGGAGACAGATGGCGGCAGCCCCACCTGGACGACGTGGGAGCCTCTGGGAGCCGCCGCCGCCACCAACACATCGCTGCGTGACTTTGACTTCAGCGAGCTGGCACGAGAGGAGGAGATCGCTCAGAAGATGGCCAACCTGGACAACCTGCTGTCTTCCTAATAAACAGCGGTGATGTAGACTCCCCTCGTGGTTTAATAGTAACTTTTCATGTTTTTTCAAAGACCTAAAGCTGTAGGTAAGTTCTGGTTCTCACTCCTTCTGTCTTTTGAGCACGTTAACATGCTTTTTTTATGTTCTCTGTTTTTATGTAATCGTAACCATCACACCCATACGTCAGCGTGAACTCTTAACATGTTCCCAACTCTCCAAAAAGGACACAGACTCTGAATCTGCAGCTGACGGTTATTTTCAGATAAATCTGAGTAGTGAATTAACAGATTTATAAAAACGTAGTGCAGTCTGCTACACTGAGGGTAATGTTTTCACTGAGCAGAAAGCTCCTGGGACTGACGGCAGGCGGTCAGAAGTTTCACACTAAGAATGAACAGATGAGCCTGGCCAAACTTTTTTTTGTCTGGTCGTGTGCACAAGATATGAAAAATAGTTGGTGCACCTGTGTTTGTAATTCAGTCCTCCAGCACTGTACTTAATGCATTTCTGTCGGCTGGTTGATCAATAAATTGCCAACCCTGCAATGATCTACTAGTTCTTTTTTTTTTAGTTTCTGACTGCACCTATTGTTCTCCTGCAGCCTTGCTGTTAAGGTTGGGATCTGGAAGTGGACGGGGTTCCTGTGGAGACGGGAATTTTCTGTAATTCCACCACATCCAGATATGTGTGGAAAAAAATGCTTGTGGTTTCAGCCAAAATACTTCCCGCCCCTGCCAGAGCGCCTGTTAGTGACCGAAAGAGAGATGGAGGGAGAGAGATGTGGAGAGAAAGATGGGGGTAGAGATGGGGAGAGAGAGATGGAGAGAGAGAGATGGTGAAAGAGATGTGGAGAGAGAGATGGAGAGAGAGATGGTGAAAGAAATGTGGAGAGAGAGATGGGGGGAGAGAGATGGAGGGAGAGAGAGCGGGGAGAGAAATGTGGAGAGAGAGAAATGGTGAAAGAGATGTGGAGACAGAGATGGGGAGAGAGAGATGGAGAGAGAGATGGAGAGAGAGATGGGGGTGGAGAGAGAGATGCAGAAAGACAGATGGTGAAAGAGATGGGGAGACAGAGAGAGAGATGTGGAGAGAGAGATGCAGAGACAGAAATGGGGAGAGAGAGATGGGGGAGAGAGATGTGGAGAGAGAGATGGGGTGGAGAGAGAGATGGGGGAGAGAGATGCAGAGAGAGAGATGCAGAAAGACAGATGGTGAAAGAGATGGGGAGACAGAGAGAGAGATGTGGAGAGAGAGATGCAGAGACAGAAATGGGGAGAGAGAGATGTGGAGAGAGAGATGGGGTGGAGAGAGATGCAGAGAGAGAGATGCAGAAAGACAGATGGTGAAAGAGATGGGGAGACAGAGAGAGAGATGTGGAGAGAGAGATGCAGAGACAGAAATGGGGAGAGACAGATGGGGCGAGAGAGATGGGGAGAGAAATGTGGAGAGAGAGATGGGGGTGGAGAGAGAGATGCGGGAGAGAGATGTGGAGAGAGAGATGGGGGAGAGAGATGCAGAGACAGAGATGCAGGGCTTAAAGTATTCCGGCACCGAGCCGGATCTCCGGTGTTTGACTATGATCTAGGGAAAAAAAAAAAAAAACACGCAGAGAAACACGTTATCTCTGAGTGGTCTTGAACGCAGCCGGCCGTTTTTTCTCCCGCAATCAGAAGAACGGAGGCAAAATTCAAGTGTCTCTGGGCCTGGACAGAGGAAATGGGCGGGGACCGAGAGCCGGTTGGGAGCTGGTGCCAGAAGCTAAGGAAGCCTGGTACCTTATTTTGTGTGTTGTGCTCCAAGAAGCTAGTCTATAGTAGCAAAAAAAAAAAAAAAAAAAAAGCTCTTCGCTGTCACGTAGGAGACGCCGGGCATAAAGCAGCTGTCCGCGGGCTCCGACACAAGCCGTTTACCGGAGCAACAGCCACAGCGAACGTAGCGAGCGGTCGTATTTCCGACTTGAAAATACCCGTGTGCTTGTTCTCTGTGGAACGTGACTTATCATTAACGGTCACTCAACTGCTCCTAGATCCGTGTAAAAAAAAAAAAAAAAGTAGCGGTTGATGAAATCGCTTTACAAATCTGTCCGTTTCCACTCAGCAGGCCAGTTATATGAACAAACATGACACAGCTCCAGAGTTCTAGAAACGTCTGTCTGATCAGCTCCAAGGATGGACATTTTCTCTGAATGTTGTTTAATCAACCACCCAAAACATGGAAAAATACTGAATGTAATGGTTCGCTTTTTTTTTTTAATGAAAATGCATTCATCTAATAATCTATTAACGGCCTCTGCAAATACACATTAAAGAGGACACGAGTCCAGACCCAATGGACTGTACAGTTCCTTGTGAAAGTATTCGGCCTCCTTAAACTTTTCAACCTTTTGCCACATTTCAGGCTTCAAACATAAAGATATAAAATTTCAAACTTTTGGTCAAGAATCAACAACAAGTGGGACACAATCGTGAAGTGGAATGAAATTTATTGGATATTTTAAATTTTTTCAACAAATAAAAAACTGAAAAGTGGGGCGTGTAATATTATTGGTCCCCTTTACTTCAGAGCAGCAAACTGACTCCAGAAGTTCAGTGAGGATCTCTGAATGATCCAATGTTGTCCTGAATGACTGATGATGATCAATAGAATCCACCTGTGTGTAATCAAGTCTCCGTATAAATGCTCCTACTCTGTGATAGTCTCAGGGTTCTGGTTAAAGCTCAGAGAGCATCATGGAGACCAAGGAACACACCAGGCAGGTCCCAGATACTGTTGTGGAGAAGTTTAAAGCTGGATGTGGATACAAAAAGATTTCCCAGCTTTAAACATCTCCAGGAGCTCTGAGCAAGCAGTCAGACTGAAATGGAAGATGTGTTAGAACGGCCAAGTCAAAGTCCAGACCTGAATCCAGTCCAGAATCTGTGGAAAGAGCTGAAGACTGCTGTTCACAAACGCTCTCCATCCAATCTCACTGAGCTCCAGCTGTTTTACAGGAAGAATGGACCAGAATTTAGTCTCTGGATGAGTTAAACTGATAGAGACAAACCCCAAGAGACCTGCAGCTGTAATTGCAGCAAAAGGTGGCGCTACAAAGTATTAAAGCAATGGGGCCCAATAATATTGCACACTCCACTTTTCAGTTTTTTTATTTGTTAAAAAAGTTTAGAATATCCAATACATTTTTTTTCCACTTCACAATTGTGTCCAACTTGTTGATTCTTGACGAAAAAATCTTTATGTTTAAAGCCTGAAATGTGGCAAAAGGTTGAAAAGTTTAAGGGGGCCGAATACTTTCACAAGGCACTGTATTTCCTATAAATTAATTTGTTATTGTTTTGAACAAAAATGGAGAAGCTGCAATTTATACGTTTTTTTTTTTCTTGTACAAATTGCCCTTTACTGAATTAAGTACCGTATTTTCACGACATACGGCGCACCTGATTAAAAGGCGCAGTCTCAGTTGGGGGCGCTATTTCTGTATTTAGCATATACATAAGGCGCACCAGATTAAAGGGCGCGGCCATGGTGAAACATGCCAGTATGTTGGGTTAAAGCACGTCTGCTAACGTGTTTATAAAAAGGCAGCAGGAGCAAGACTCAGTTTGGTTGTACTTTATTTAAATATTTAACAATGTAATCACATTCTTTTTTAGTCTTCATCCACAAATCCATCAAAGTCCTCATCTTCTGTATCTGAAGTGAACAGCCGGGCTAGTTCTCCATCGAACAGGTTCCCTCTCGTCACTCTCAGAGTCAGTCTCGTTGTCGTGCAGCTTCTCATTAATGATTCCGGCTTTGGTGAAAGCTTGAACAACAGTGGGAGCAGACATGTTAGCCCAAGCATCCGCAATCCACTCACAAATTGTTGCGTAACTCACCCGGTGCTGCCTCTTGGTAAAAGTGTGCTCGCCATCCGTCATCCATCGCTCCCAAGCCGTCCGCAATTTCGCTTTGAACTTCCTGTTCACACCGATGTCCAGCGGTTGGAGTTCGTTCTTTTCGTTTAAGCCTCCCGGAATAACGGCAAACTCAGAGTTCATTTGCCGGGCTGTTTTTCACAGCGGCAGTTAGATGGACGCGCATGGAGTCACAGATTAACGGGACGGCGATCCGTGGAAAAAAAAACAACTGGTCTCTTTACGTACACGTTACTCAACCACTCTTTCATTGCCGTGGCCCTCAGCCGAATGGTGACGGTAGAAACACTTCTCAGTCGGTCTTCCAACTCGGGCCACCTCGCCTTTTGTCCGCGGAAACTCAGCGTCGTCTTCTTGACTTGGCGAACCTCATTTTCCTGCTTCCTCCACTTGCGAACCACGGATTCGTTTACCTTAAATTCTCTTGTAGCTGCTCAATTTCCATGTTCCTCCGCGTAGCTGATCGCTTGCAGTTTAAACTGTGCTTCGTAAGCGTGTCTCTTCTCAGGTGCCATTTTCACAAGTCCAAAAACAATGTTTACATTGTGCACATACCGTGGAGTTCAGCGCACACATGTGGCGCACCGCTTTATAGGGCGCCCCGCCCCTTTTGAAGAAAATTTAAGACTTTAAAGTGTGCCTTATGGTCGTGAAAATACGGTAGTTGTAAATGAATCTGATTAATGGGCTTGACTGAGTTTACATGTTTTCACTTATAACTTAATAACCTTTTACTTTCTAAAATTCACGTTTAAAGTTCAGGCTCAGGATTTCTATTTACTTTAAGCCCTGGAGATGGGAGAGAGAGAGAGATGGGGAAAGAGAAATGGTAAAAGAGAGAGAGAGAGATGCAGAGTCAGAGATGTGGAGAGAGATGGAGAGAGAAATGGGGAGAGAGATGGGCAAAGAGAGATGGAAGAGAGAGATGGGGAGAGAGAGATGGGGATGTTGACTGTGTGATTAAATGCACACAGACTTCAGTAACCTTTCAGACAGAAGGCTTCAACGAAAATAAAAAGCAGTCGCGAGGTCAAACCTTTAGCTTTCATTAATGTTAATTCTTCATTAACGGGCGACAGGACTGATGGGCCCTGGGGTCGACTCAGACATCCCTGACTTTAATTCAGCCAGCGTCTGCTTCACTCATGAAGTACTTGAACGCGTCATTTCTGCTGTCAGGAGGTTAGTTCCTGCTGTCAGGAGGTTCGTTCCTGCTGTCAGGAGGTTCGTTCCTGCTGTCAGGAGGTTCGTTCCTGCTGTCAGGAGGTTAGTTCCTGCTGTCAGGAGGTTTGTTCCTGTGTCAGGAGGTTCGTTCCTGCTGTCAGGAGGTTCGTTCCTGCGGTCAGAGGAGGTTCGTTCCTGGTGTTCATGAGGTTCGTTCCTGCTGTCAGGAGGTTCGTTCCTGCTGTCAGGAGGTTAGTTCCTGCTGTCAGGAGGTAGTTTTCAGGTTGGTGTCATGAGGTTCGTTCCTGCTGTCAGGAGGTTCGTTCCTGCTGTCAGGAGGTTCTTTCTGCTGTCAGGAGGTTAGTTCCTGCTGTCATGAGGTTCGTTCTGCTGTCAGGAGGTTCGTTCTTCCTGCTGTCAGGAGGTTAGTTCCTGCTGTCAGGAGGTTCGTTCCTGCTGTCAGGAGGTTCGTTCCTGCTGTCAGGAGGTTCGTTTCTGCTGTCAGGAGGTTCGTTCCTGCTGTCATGAGGTTCGTTCCTGCTGTCAGGAGGTTCGTTCCTGCTGTCAGGAGGTTCGTTCCTGCTGTCAGGAGGTTAGTTCCTGCTGTCAGGAGGTTTGTTCCTGCTGTCAGGAGGTTCGTTCCTGCTGTCAGGAGGTTCGTTCCTGCTGTCAGGAGGTTCGTTCCTGCTGTCATGAGGTTCGTTCCTGCTGTCATGAGGTTCGTTCCTGGTGTCATGAGGTTCGTTCCTGCTGTCAGGAGGTTCGTTCCTGCTGTCAGGAGGTTAGTTCCTGCTGTCAGGAGGTTAGTTCCTGCTGTCAGGAGGTTCGTTCCTGGTGTCATGAGGTTCGTTCCTGCTGTCAGGAGGTTCGTTCCTGCTGTCAGGAGGTTCGTTTCTGCTGTCAGGAGGTTAGTTCCTGCTGTCATGAGGTTCGTTCCTGCTGTCAGGAGGTTCGTTCCTGCTGTCAGGAGGTTCGTTCCTGCTGTCAGGAGGTTCGTTCCTGCTGTCAGGAGGTTCGTTCCTGCTGTCAGGAGGTTTGTTTTGCTGCTGTCAGGAGTTCGTTCCTGCTGTCATGAGGTTTGTTTCTGCTGTCAGGAGTTCGTCCTGCTGTCAGGAGGTTCGTTCCTGCTGTCATGAGGTTCGTTTCCTGCTGTCAGGAGGTTCGTTCCTGCTGTCATGAGGTTCGTTTCTGCTGTCAGGAGGTTCGTTCCTGCTGTCATGAGGTTCGTTTCCTGCTGTCATGAAGGTTTGCTCAGGAGGTTCGTGTCTGCTGTCAGGAGGTTTGTTCCTGATGTCCTGAGGTTCGTTCCTGCTGTCAGGAGGTTCGTTCCTGCTGTCAGGAGGTTCGTTCCTGCGTAGGGTTCGTTCTTAGGAGGTTAGTTCTGCCTGTCAGGAGGTTCGTTCCTGCTGTTCAGGGTTCGTTCCTGCTGTCAGGAGATTCGTTCCTGTGTCAGGAGGTTAGTTCCTGCTGTCAGGAGGTTCGTTTTCCTGCTGTCATGAGGTTCGTTTCTGCTGTCAGGAGGTTCGTTCCTGCTGTCATGAGGTTCGTTCCTGCTGTTCGAGGAGTTCGTTCCTGTTCCTGCTTCAGGAGGTTCAGGAGGTTCGTTCCTGCTGTCAGGAGGTTCGTTCCTGTCTGTTCAGGAGGTTAGTTCCTGCTGTCAGGAGGTTCGTTCCTGCTGTCAGGAGGTTCGTTCCTGCTGCTTCTGTCAGGAGGTTCGTTCCTGCTGTCAGGAGGTTCGTTCTCCTGCTGTCAGGAGGTTCGTTCCTGCTGTCAGGAGGTTCTGCTCAGAGGAGGTTCGTGCTGTTCAGGATGGTGTCAGGAGGTTCCTGCTGTCGTTAGGAGGTTCGTTCGTGTCAGGAGGTTCGTTCCTGCTGTCAGGAGGTTCGTTCCTGCTGTCAGGAGGTTCGTTCCTGCTGTCAGGAGGTTCGTTCCTGCTGTCAGGAGGTTCGTTCCTGCTGTCAGGAGGTTAGTTCCTGCTGTCAGGAGGTTCGTTCCTGCTGTCAGGAGGTTCGTTCCTGCTGTCAGGAGGTTCGTTCCTGAGTTCAGGAGGTTCGTCTGCTGTCAAGGTTTCGTTCCTGTTGTCAGGAGGTTAGTTCCTGCTGTCAGGAGGTTCGTTCCTGCTGTCAGGAGGTTCGTTCCTGCTGTCAGGAGGTTTCTGCTGTCAGGAGGTTTAGTTCCTGCTGTCATGAGGTTCGTTCCTGCTGTCAGGAGGTTCGTTTTCCTGCTGTCAGGAGGTTAGTTCTGCTGTCAGGAGGTTCGTTCCTGCTGTCAGGAGGTTCGTTCCTGCTGTCAGGAGGTTCGTTCAGGTGGTGTCATGAGGTTCGTTCCTGCTGTCAGGAGGTTCGTTCTGCTGTCAGTTCTTCTGCTGTCAGTTAGTTCCTGCTGTCAGGAGGTTCGTTCCTGCTGTCAGGAGGTTAGTTCCTGCTGTCAGGAGGTTCGTTCCTGCTGTCAGGAGGTTAGTTCCTGCAGGAGGTTCGTTCCTGCTTCAGGAGGTTAGTTCCTGCTGTCAGGGTTCGTTCCTGTTGTCGTTCGAGGTTCGTTCCTGCTGTCAGGAGGTTCGTTCCTGCTGTCAGGAGGTTCGTTCTGCTGTCAGGAGGTTCGTTCCTGCTGTCAGGAGGTTCGTTCCTGCTGTCAGGAGGTTCGTTTCCTGCTGTCAGGAGGTTCAGTTCCTGTTCAGAGGTTCGTTCCTGCTGTCAGGAGGTTCGTTCCTGCTGTCAGGAGGTTCGTTCCTGCTGTCAGGAGGTTTCGTTCGCTGTCAGGAGTTCGTTCCTGCTGTCAGGAGGTTCGTTCCTGCTGTCAGGAGGTTCGTTCTGCTGTTCAGGAGGTTCGTTCCTGGTGTCATGAGGTTCGTTCCTGCTGTCAGGAGGTTAGTTCTGCTGTCATGAGGTTCGTTCCTGCTGTCAGGAGGTTCGTTCATGCTGTCAGGAGGTTCGTTTCCTGCTGTGTCATGAGGTTCGTTCTGCTGTCAGGAGGTTCGTTCCTGCTGTCAGGAGTTCGTTCCTGTGTCATGAGGTTCGTTTCGTCTGCTGTCAGGAGGTTCGTTCCTGTCAGGAGGTTCGTTCCTGTGTCAGGAGGTTCGTTTCTGCTGTCAGGAGGTGTTCGTGTCAGGAGGTTCTTCTGCTGTCAGGAGGTTCGTTCTTTGCTGTCAGAGGTTGTTCCTGCTGTCAGGAGGTTCGTTCCTGCTGTCAGTAGGTCGTTTCTGCTGTCAGAGGTTCGTTCCTGCTGTCAGGAGGTTCGGTTTCTGCTGCTGTCAGGAGGTTCGTTCCTGCTGTCATGAGGTTCGTTCCTGCTGTCAGGAGGTTCGTTTCTGCTGTCAGGAGGTTCCTGCTGTCAGGAGGTTAGTTCCTGCTGTCATGGTCAGGAGGTTCGTTCTGCTGTCAGGAGTTCGTTCCTGCTGTCAGGAGGTTAGTTCTGCTGTCGGAGGTTCGTTTCTGCTGTCAGGGTTAGTTTCCTGCTGTCATGAGGTTCGTTCCTGCTGTCAGAGGTTCGTTTCTGCTGTCATGAGGTTGTTCTGCTGTCAGGAGTTCGTTCCTGCTGTCAGGAGGTCGTTCTGTCAGTGGTCGTTTTGCTGTCAGAGGTTCGTTCCTGCTGTCAGGAGGTTCGTTCCTGCTGTCATGAGGTTCGTTTCTGCTGTCAGGAGGTTCGTTCGCTGTCCTGGGTTCGTTTTCTGTTCATGGAGGTTCGTTCTGCTGTCAGGAGGTTCGTTCCTGCTGTCAGGAGGTTCGTTCCTGCTGTCAGGAGGTTCGTTCATGCTGTCAGGAGGTTCGTTCTCTGTCAGGAGGTTGTCATGCTAAGGAGGTTCCCTGCTGTCAGGAGGTTCGTTCTGCTGTCATGAGGGTTCGTTCCTGCTGTCAGAGGTTCGTTCTGCTGTCAGTAGGTTCGTTCTGCTGTCAGTAGGTTCGTTCTGCTGTCATGAGGTTCGTTCCTGCTGTCAGGGTTCGTTCTGCTGTCAGGAGGTTAGTTCCTGCTGTCATGAGGTTCGTTCCTGTCATTCGTTCTGCTAGGAGGTTCGTTCTGCTGTGTCAGGAGGTTCGTTCCTGCTGTCAGGAGGTTAGTTCCTGCGTCAGGAGGTTCGTTCCTGCTGTCAGAGGTTCGTTCCTGCTGTCAGGAGGTTCGTTCCTGCTGTCAGGAGGTTCGTTCCTGTGTTTCAGGAGGTTCGTTCCTGCTGTCAGGAGGTTCGTTCCTGCTGTCATGAGGTTCGTTCTGCTGTCAGTAGGTTCGTTTCTGTTAGGAGGTGTTCTGGTCAGAGGTTCGTCTGCTGTCAAGGTTCGTTCCTGCTGTCAGGAGGTTCGTTCCTGCTGTCATGAGGTTCGTTTCTGCTGTCATGAGGTTCGTTTCTGCTGTCAGTAGGTTCGTTCCTGCTGTCAGGAGGTTCGTTCCTGCTGTCAGGAGGTTCGTTCCTGCTGTCAGGAGGTTCCTGTTCCTGCTGTCTGGAGGTTTTCCTGCTGTCAGAGGTTCGTTTGCTGTCAGGAGGTTCGTTCTGCTGCAGGAGGTTCGTTCCTGCTGTCAGGAGGTTCGTCCTGCTGTCATGAGGTTCGTTTTGCTGTCAGGAGGTTCGTTCCTGCTGTCCTGAGGTTCGTTCTGCTTCAGGGGTTCGTTCTGTTTCGTTCCTGCTGTCAGAGGTTCGTTTGTTCTGCTGTCAGAGAGGTTTCCTGCGTCAGGAGTTCAGGAGGTTCGTTCCTGCTGTCAGGAGTTCGTTCCTGCTTCAGGAGGTTCAGGAGGTTCGTTCCTGCTGTCAAGAGGTTCGTTTCCAGGAGGTTCGTCCTGTCAGAGGTTAGTTCCTGCTGTCATGAGGTTCGTTCCTGCTGTCATGAGTAGGGATGTCCTGATACTGATCGCTTGATCGGATCGGCCTTCGATCTTAAAAATTTAAGGTGGATCGGATCGGCCGATCAACCTTATTATAACACGTCGATCTTTTTTTCATTATTTTTTTCCTCAAAAAGTGATCCTGATTAACACAAATTAATAATCATATTACACAAACAAAAATATTTTTTAAACTATATACATTTAATAATTTGCACTGAAATGAGGTTTCCCAGCAGCGCTGTCTTGTATCCACCATAAAAGTTTTAAGACCGGCGGCGTCAGGCTAAACTTTAGCAAAAATGTCAGCAGTGTGGCAGCGCTATAAAATTACAAAGACCGACGCTTCGACTGCGACTTGAAACATGTGGAAGGCTGATATATCATGATGGGTAAGTAAGAAGAGAGTTTACAACACCACCAATTTAATCAGACTCTTAAAAAAGCACGCAGCACCGATCACCGCAGCCGACGGCAGCAACTTTGGTGCCGTCGGCTGCGGTCACTGTTCTGCCGATGGCAGCAGCTTCGGCAGCAAACGCTCTGTGAAACGCTCGGAGAAATACAGAAAAATCACCAGAGCTAATCGCGGAATGTATTACTGAGGACACGGAATTTGTGAAATACAAGCCATTTAACCGGCTCATTAATTACCTCGAGCCTCGTTCCCGTCATTACATGAACGACAAAGGACACAAAGGTGCGCAAACATGTGCAGCGGGTCTTGAAAGAAGTGAAGTTAATATTTGATGTTATTTTTATTCTGATGTGATTTCATTGATTGCAAAGACTTCTGCTAGTGTTTTCATTGCCTTAAACTGCTAGCCAAGTTCACCTGCTGCTATTTAAATGGAAATGCTATGTTCTTTGGTACTGAGACTGTTGAACAGTCACTGTTCTGTAACTAAATGTGTTTTATAATAATTCTCCCAAACAAAAAAGAAAGAAAGAAGAGTGTTTAAATAAGTTATTGTTTATTTTATGAGATGATAAAAGCTATTAATCTCAGCTTGGATGCAGGCCTATTTATTAATGTACACAGGAAATAAAATGCATAGAAAATTAAACTCTGTTTGCCCACTCAAAAAAAGTGAAATCGGATCGGAAAAAATCGGAAATCGGCCGATCATCAAAATTAAAAGATCGGAATCGGATTGGGACCCAAAAAATGTGATCGGGACATCCCTACTCATGACTAGGGATGTCCCGATCACGTTTTTTGGGTCCCGATCCGATTTCCGAATTTCCGAAAAATCAGGTTGATCGGCCGATCCGATCCACCTTAAATTTTTAAGATTGAAGGCCGATCCGATCAGGGGATCGGGATCGGGACACCCCTAGTCATGAGGTTCGTTCCTTCTGTCAGGAGGTTCAGTCCTTCACATCGTTGAGCCGGTGGTCCCTCCACGGATGTCTCCGTGGTTAAACCCTCTCTGACATGCTCGGCTCGGCACCCCCACCCTCATGGAGAAAACTGAGACGAGCTCACGAGACAAAATAAATCAGCCCACAGTACTTTGTGTGACGTGAGGTCAGACGATTGGATGATATTTGCGACGCTCCGACTGATAAGATTATTGACGCAGGTTATGTAACTGTGCAAAGAAACTGTATGATCCGGATTGGCCGTGCAGAACTGTCTATTCTGATCTTTAACATACTTTCTTGTTGGAAATGCACACCAGTGCAGATCAGAAGAGGGACACGTCATCGTTCACACGTCTGCAAAATATATAAGATTAATAACCTGAGTTAAACCTGTTTCTGCTCCAGGAAGAGGAGGAGCCAGAGAGGAACTCAGGGTTTGTGGGATGTAACCTGCTCTCAGCCAGATTACATGCACATAGTAAGTTATTATGGTAACAGAGTACATGACACCATCAGTTTCTGAGCAGGCGTTGACCCAAGACTTGGTCTTGGTGTTGGCCGTCCTGTTTCGTTGGAAAGGAAAACCCTGAGTTTCACTGTTGCAGCTTCGACGTACTCAGAGTTTACACACAAGCTCCTTTCTGAAACAGACCCCAGGTTCATCCTCTTGTCCAGATCGGTGGGTGACATCACGGGACTGAGGCATGCGCAGTTAGTGATCATGTAGCGGTTGAAGTTAGATGCGACTGTTACCGCCGTTTCCTCGCAGGAGGAGGGTTGCTGGTTTTGAGCCTCAGCAGGAATTCACATGCAGACTTTCCAGACCATCCAGTTGTGGGCTCCGTTCAGAAATCATGCAAATTCTAAATATGTGTTTGCATAGTTGCTGGTCGGCGTTGGAGTGACCAGAGGAAGTGCTGGATGATGTTAATACTAACCCCGGAGGGAAAGATGTCCAGGAACAACACTTATCTGTCTCTGCACTGGAGTTCTCTGCAGAATCAAAGTGGAGAACATGTGAACGAAGCCTGTCGGTTGACTTCATCATTTCTGTGCAAACTGACAGAATGTAGCAAAATGGCACAGATGAAAGTATCACGAACTGTTGTCTACATTTCAACATTTTTATTTTATTTATTTTAGGGCTGGGCAAGTTAACGCGTTATTATTGCGTTAACGCGTTCATTTATTAATGCCGACATTTATTTTATCGCGCGTTAACGCGTTTTGCTCATATGCTTTTGTTTTGAAAAGTCTGTTTCTGGCTGCTGCGGAACGGAAGACAATTTGCAGGTAAACTTAAGGAAAAGCTAAAACAGACATGGAGAACGGTAAAAATCTGTGAACTTTACAGTTCAGGTAGCAACTCAGGTAACAATATTAACAATTCTGTCTGAAAAAACCAGTTCTGGACTGCAACAAAACTTTCGCGTCAGAATCGCGTCCTCCATGTTCCATCAGATCTGCTCCATGTGTTCACTGTCCTGCTGTTCTCTAGCTGGTTACTGCAGTGCGGCTCCATCTAGTGGCACAGATGTGTAATGACAACAGAAAGTCCAGTCCTCCATTATAAAACTAATTCCGTTCTGTGGCCCGTTTTTTCATTTTGTATTTTTGATCCAAGTGTAAAATTAGATACATTTATTTGTGTTAGATTAAAAAAAGAAAAATTTAATAAAATGTCACTTTTTAATTTTTTTTAAATTTTTGATTGACAATTGAAGATGTAAAGAATGAATGATACACGGATTGGTAAAGTTACTCAACTTTAACATGAACATTTTTATTTTAAAGTTCTCCCAGACGGAGGATTCAACAGAAACAAGGTTATTTGTAACAACTGACAAGTTGAACTCCCCGTTAAAAGTTTCTGCTGTTACCTCAGAAATTACCTGTTTTAATGTTCTGATTGTGCTGAGACACAATCATTTTGTTGGATTTTGTTTGTAGACTTTTTTTTTTCTTCAGAAAAACAGAATGACATTAATGCCCTGGCAGTGACAATAAGCTTTATTTTATTTTACATTTTTTAATATGAGATTCACACTAAATATGTGTTACTGACAAGTGCTGATGTTAAAAGTGTTTGAACAACAAATGTTATGACATTTTAGTTAATATGGCAGCAGAACATTTAAATAAACTGCATTTTATACTACTTTTGAATTCATTATTTGATTCTGCGTATACAATGCGATTAATCATGATTAATCGCGATTAAAATTTTTAATCGTTGCCCAGCCCTAATTTTTTTAAATCAATGAAATCACTTTGCATTGATTTTTAATTTGGACTCACTTGGAATGAATTGACCATAAAAGGATTACACTGAGTTGGACTGAACTGGAACAAAACTGGCCTGCTGTTTGCTTTGCTTGTTTTATTGGCAGATAAACGATTACAACGATTACAAACAGCTCAGCTCAGCCGATAATCAATAACAGATCAGATAAGCGGTGTTAGAGCAGAGCAGATGTACGGGAAGACAGTTCAGAGTTGGGCTTTTCTGTAAGACCTAACTTGGAAATCTTCATCAGAGATATTTTTTTTCTTCGTATCTTTAAGGAATGACAAATCAAGACGTGGCTCCTTGAGAAGAACAAGGAACTTTGATCTTGATTTCAGGAATCTGTTAAAATATAACACTTTCCAAGCATCACTGATGAAAATGAAAGCCAAGTGAAGTGATTGCCAGGTTTCGTAAGTGAAGGGGGAACCATAAATGCATGAAATGAACAGATTCCTAACTTTGAACGTGTTGATCACAGAAGGAGCAACAGTGTCCTCAAAAGGAACTTGGATTCCTCAGAGTTCAGCAGAGGGAGATATTTCACCAGGAACCTTCCAGGAAACATCCTGCAGTTTTGCTGCAACAGCAAATCCTTTTCTAGAAAAGGTTGAACATTCATTTTCCTGCTAAAGAGAATGGACACATCTTTTTCCTCAGAAAAGCTTTACTTCATAGTTAAGTCAGGCGGTTTACGGTTAATGGAGTCATGACTGCATCACAGAGGGAATAAAGTTGATACTGGGCCGCAGAGTTTGAGGGCAGAAGATGAAGCGCTGAGCGGCGGGGTTGTTATTCTCATTGTGGCTGACGGCGTGTAAGGTAGACCGAACAGCTGCATGCTGGAAATACTTCTGGAGTGAGCGCGCCGTCGTGGGATTTCTTCTGCATATTGCAGGTCGTTGTTGGGGTAACGTGGCGTTTGCATGTTCTCCAGCTGCTTCGGCTTCCTCCCACAGTCCAGGAACACGCATGTCAGGTTGATTGGCGGCTCTAAACCCTCAGTGGGACTAACCTGGTTAAATAAAGGTTCATAACTGCGTTTTGACAAAATCAGGGACACATGCGCATAGGGGTGTGAAAAAAAATCGATTTGGCAATATATCGCGATTTTTGGCCGCCCAATATAATATCGATTTTTCAGCTCCTGATTTCGATTTTTTTCAAAAACACTAATAATAAACAATAAATTGGTTGTTTTGAAGCAAATAGATTTGACTCAATTTGTCCTCTGAATGATCAATATCATCTGATGAACATATACAGCAACTTGATTTTTCATCTCTGCTTTTAATTTTGATATTAACTGGGTAGAATATCGCGATATCGTGATAGTTTCACACCGTGACACAAGTATCATGATATATATCGTATTGCGAGGTCCTTGCCAATACTCACCTCTACATGCGCACAGGTTAACCTCATAAACTCATTAAAGTTTTTATTCTCGAGCCACAAGACCGTGAAGCTCTGAAACACCAGTCTTAAAAAAAAACACACCAGTAAAAGCACAGCCGTGCCTTCAGCCTTGTTTTAATAGACATAAACACAGAAAAATGTGGACTGTTGGATAGAATTACTTAACTCTTCACAACTTATTTATAAAAGCATAGAAGTGGAAAGACGACTCTCCTGTGTCATATTTCTGCTGCTTGACAATTTTACCGGGGAGGGAGGGGCTTCCACGTTACATTACGCCAATAATATAACATGCGTATAACATCTAAGTCTCTGGTAACATTAGGGGTGAGTATTAGCAAGGACCTCGCGATACAATAAGCATCATGATACTTGGGTCAAGATACGATATTATCGTGATATCACGATATATTGCGATATTCTACCCAGTTAATATCAAAATTAAAAGTAGAGATGAGAAATCAAGTTGCTGTATATGTTCATCAGATGATATTGATCATTCAGAGGACATATTGAGTCAAAATTATTTGCTTCAAAACAACCTATTTAATGTTTAATATTAGTGTTTTTTTTTTTAATTTTAAACAGTTTAAATGTGAAAAATAAACAATTTTTCCTTTAAAAAAAAAAATCGATATTAGGTGCTGAAAAAAATCGATATTATATTGGGCGGCCGAAAATTGCGATATACAGTGATCCCTCGCCAATTCATGCTTTAAGTTCTGCGGTTTTAGTTATTCGTGGATTTTTTTTCGGAAATATATAATATTTTAAAAAAATCAAGAAAAAATGACAGAAACATCACAGGATGTTGTGCACGTTCTCTCGCAGCAAAAAAAATGTTGTGAGCCAGCCTGGCCCCTTTAAGAAAGTGGCCTTATGGGTAATGGTGTGGCCTTATGGGTAATGTAGTGTGTGTGTCGTGGGACGGCAGAATGAAAACGAGGTTAGATGAAAGAGCAGTTTCTTTACTACGGTTCAGAGACCAGAGGCTGTGAAGGAAACAGAAAGACCACAGTTGAGCCTTTGTCTTGTTTCGCTGCAGTGTCTCGCTACTTTTTTGCGGTTTTTAAACATATTTTAAACACATTATTTAGGCTCGGGGGGCTCCGGCTCCAGTTTGCGGATTTTTATTTTCGCGGGGGGGGGGGGGGGGGGGGGGGGGCCGGTCCCCATTAACCGCGAAAAATAAGGGATCACTGTATTGCCAAAATTATTTTTTTTCATACCCATACGTAACATCCTCTGTACCCGTTAAATAAATAACAAAAAAAAAAAAAAAAGTGGTACATAGAATCACCTGTCCTGATAAATCCATATTTCAGTAGGACTCTTGGTAATGCCCATTAAAAGTTTTCTTTTTCTTGGAAGTCGTCGGCTGTTCTTCTTTCTCTTCACTGTGTATTTTCCCCTTCACAAGGAAACTTTCCAAACATGTCTGTTTCTTACTCATTTTGCTAGCTGGGTTAAATTTCTGGCGCTCAAGTGTAACCGTGAGAATCCGGTCATTTTTCAAAATAAAAGCTCGCTCAGACTCATATAATAAATAAAACTTAAAAAATCAAATTTTTTCTTGCGCCGCCTGGTACCAATTGATCCCCGGGCCGGTACGGGTCCTTGGCCCAGGGGTTGGGGACCACTGTCTCAGGTGACGTTGAGGCTCCTCCTGCAGGGGGCAGCAGAGACTCCTCTGTTCTGGTCCACGTCTGCTCTGAACCTGCACCTGAAACGAGGCCGGCCTCGCCGCTTCCTGGGGAGGCTTTCACTGCAGCGTGGAGGAACGAGAAAGGAAAACGCTGACACGGGCACATCCACGCTTCCTGTTGAGCTACGGTAACCATGGTGACTGTTATCTGATGGTGCTGAGGCAAGGTGGCCGTCGGAGATGACGTCTCATATTGACGTTGTTGTAAATATGTGCTTCTAGGGAGGGAAGGCTTCGCCCGCTCAGGTGACCTGCATCCACCTGCTGCTGCTGAGGAATCTGAGGTCAGCCCCCCCCTCAGGTTTTTAATTTCAAGCTCATTTCTTCAGATTAAGTCTGTCCTTCCCATTTTAACCAGTGAAAAGAAAGGAATCTTTGTCCTCTCCGTCAGTGGTCAGCCACCGTTCGAAGGGTTCGCTGCTGCCGGTCGAAGTGCCGCTGAACTGTTCCTGCAAATGAAATTCAGCTGCACCTCTCCGATGCACGTGCACCAGTTTCAGCTGGGAGGAGCCAACAAAGTGCCAGAATATATTCTCCCGTAGAAAAATTGGTTGCAGGCTGCAGGAGTGAGTCATGTCCGTGATTGAAAACACAGCAGAGATAGCACAGGAAACGATCTGATAGCCGTCTTTGGAAGAGATCAGAGCAGGGAACGGCGCGAGGAGAGGAGTAAGGAAGACGGGCTGCCGCGGACCTCCCCTCCCGCTGGCCCAATATAAGACCGCCGCTCTCCTGGAGACCGTCCGCTCAGACAGGATGACCTCCTCACGCTGCCACCCCGCCAGGTCGCTCACGCTCAAGGTAAGACTCTGCCTCGCTCCGCGGGTTCGGCCGGACGGGTCGTCGGGGCTCCTTCATCCGAGTCCTCCCCGCTGCTGCTGGACTCCTTCTTTTTTTCCAGATGTAATCAGAGCGTCTGTGCGAGAAGCCTCCGCTGCTTATTTTTAAACTAGACAAAAAAGTTCTCAGAAAAACTCCCAGTTTCCAGATGAATCCGCACAAAGCCGGAGCACTTTTGGAGCAGTCGGAGGACAGATCGCCTCAGAGGGCATTCGACTCAAATATTCAGCTCATAAATCACTTTTTCCAAATCTGCATCAGAAGCATTCTGGGCTCTTCGCTCTGCTCGGAGATGACTATAAATCAATACCCACTTGGATTTAAATGGAGCCTCGTGTTCAGAGGAAGCTCATAAAGTCCCTGTAACCAATATGTGTCTTTATTTTTCCTGCAG
Source organism: Hirundichthys speculiger (assembly GCA_018398805.1). Taxonomy (NCBI): domain Eukaryota; kingdom Metazoa; phylum Chordata; class Actinopteri; order Beloniformes; family Exocoetidae; genus Hirundichthys; species Hirundichthys speculiger. Next base: position 733,268 of record JAGFBZ010000120.1, read on the forward strand.
TAAATGCCAAATGTTCATTTAAATGCCATAAAATCATAAAGGAAACATAAAGCCATCAAAGATTCAGCCTGTTTACAAACTGTGCTTCCTGTTTTTACGCCAGATAAATTAAAAAAAAAACTATTCCAGATGAGTTTTGATGTGCTGAAGGAGAAGTCGTGTTTGTAATTCTAGTATTTTGTTCAGTGCTGCGATGATGTTAAGCTGCATTACTGAGGTTCAGGTTCATCTAAAAAAACTAAAATTTTACTCGTTGTGAAAATTGTTATTTAGTATGATGATGTAAATGTACAAAAAGAGCTAAACGAGTCAAAAAAAAAAAAACCAGACAAAAAAATCATCTACATTCCCAGCAGCTTTCCTGACATCTCCTGGAAGTTTGGTCGTGGATCTCGTTGTCATTTTCCAAAGTGCATCCTGGGAAATCTGTTCCGCTGGTTTGGAGGACTGCAGGCTAACAGCTGGATGGAAGAAGCAGCAGGTGGTCGTTTGGAGGACACTGATGCCGTTTATCGCCCGTTTATCGGCCGTTTATCGGCCGTCTATCGGCCGTACTGTACGTTGCGTCTCCTCCGGCCGTGTGATTGCGCGACAGATACGAGAATACGCGCGCGTTCTTTCCCGTGTTTCCTCCGCAGCTGTCGGTTCTGACATAATGACTTAATGTTTTAAATTCACCCGTTATTTTTAAACACATCTTCAGCTCCCAAGTTTTCAGTGGCAGGTGATAAAATCTTTCTTTTCTGTGTGGTGAGTGGATAGAGAAATAAAGCCGAGACACATCTGCCAGAATCTGAGCTCAGGAAAAAAAAAAAAAAGCTGCTGGTGATGACAGCAGCTGACTTGATGACGGGGTCTGATTTATGAAGGCGAGCGTCTCCTCTCAGATGTGGTCTCCGGCGACTGCTTTGAAGTCGACTCGCGCCCGGTGCGGTCCCGGCGTCCCAAACGTCCACGAGGCCGTGCTCCCGCGGCTCTGTTTGAGGAGCTGAGGTTCGTCTTCGCGTCCGTCGGTTTGGTTTTCTTTGACCTGTAAAAGCTGCAGGAGCGGAGAGAAGAGACCGACCTGCTGCTGATGAAGGGATGAAGTCCTGCTGTTCGGTTTGTGGCTGTGGTTGTCAAACGTCAGACTCTGTCTCCCAGCTGTTCACTCAGATCAAAGTTAACATGATAATTCAGAAAACAGTAACTGTACTGTAGATACTATACTGGTTAAAACATGGATCGTAGCTGGATTGGATTAAAGCGTATTCAACTGGACCATTCTGTTTCTGAGGTGTCTTTCGTTGTTGGAGTGAGTGTGAGGGCTGAACTGGATTTAGTTAAGTGGTTTTATGACAGGAAATGACGTGGGCTTTCTTGTGCAGGCGGAGAAGGAAATGGAGGTCTTCTCTGTATTTTTGTGAATGCATGTGAGGGCTGATATTCTGCAGGACTCCTGGCGTCATTTCACCTCATTTAACCTGAAGATCTGAAAAGAGAAAACGAAACGTGGCGCACCCTAGACGGCGCGCCCTAGACGGACGCCTTGAGGCTGCAAGGCGTCCGTCTAGGGCGCGCCACACCAGTGAAATCAGTCCTGATTGGTGCGCAGTAGAGGTGGGCGGATCGATCCAAATATCGATAATATAGATACCATATCTGGTATGGATATTGAACGATACTCGTGTAAAAAGATCGATACTCAAGCTTTTTTTTCTCCTTTCCAACAGAGAGAATCCAGGTAGATCAGAGTGGTCATCTTCATCATCAACTCATATTAATTTTCAAAGTACGTGTTACTTAAGTCATATGTTACTGGTGCCAAGTCAACAAAATATAATTAAGACCTTGAAATAACCCAGTACATGTTCTGCATCCCCATAGAAAGGTCTTATCTAAGATAAAATAACATTAGATAATCCTTTATTCATCCCATGACGGAGACATTTATAGAATAAAGCAATGGGAAAGTTAACACAGTGCAAAAAAAAAATTACACAAATATTAAAAGACATAATATAAAAGGTGGACTAGAAAAAACATGAACAGATATTCAACTCCAAAGAATATTTTTAACAAAATAATCCAAAGACAAAAGTCACAAAAGTTCATGATAGATTTAGCTTAATATGAAAAAGAATCGGTATCGGTATCGGCGATACTGGCCCTGTATTTACTTGGTATCGGATCGATACCAAAATTTCCAGTATCGCTCAGCTCTAGTGCGCAGCCTTCAGATAGAAGACCCGCTGATGCTCCCTCTGATGCTCCCTCTGATGCTCCCTCTGATGCTCCCTCTGATGCTCCCTCGGATGCTCCCTCTGATGCTCCCTCTGATGCTCCCTCTGATGCTCCCTCTGATGCTCCCTCTGATGCTCCCTCTGATGCTCCTCTGATGCTCCCTCGGATGCTCCCTCTGATGCTCCCTCGGATGCTCCCTCGGATGCTCCCTCTGATGCTCCCTCTGATGCTCCCTCTGCTGCGGATGCTCTGTTGACGCTCGTCCTCTCCTCCTCAGGTGTTGTGCGCTCGGATCTGCATGTTCTACGCCAGCATGTGCCTGTCGGGCTGGCTGCTCCCGTCGGAGGCGGCCAGACTCCGCTGCGGTACAGAGCTCCTCAACGACCTCCTCTTCGTGTGCGGCGACCGCGGAGTCTACTTAGGTGAGTCTTCCTCTGTGTGGTGTGGTCAGGTCAGGGCATCACCGTCACCTGTCAGAGGTGGCATGTTTTGAAAAAATTGCCATCTACTGTGCCGGGGAGTTTTGAATGTACGTGTCAAACACAAGGCCCGCGGGCCAAATGTGGCCCGCCATGTCATTTTATGTGGCCCTCGAGAGCTTGAGCATTATTGGTTTAAATTTTTTTAAATTTTGACAATAAACTACATCTCCCATCATGCATTTCGTCGTTACCCACAATGATAACGGTAGCTATGAGCTAGATGATTTTTCAGAACTGATGGACTTAAAAACCTTTACAAACTAACCCCAACATGTCCAAGAAAAAAAAAAATGATGCACAAGGAATGCAGTTTCATGAATGATGGGAAAACAATTACAAGTTTGTATCTCAAGGTGAAATAACAGTATAACTTTTGTGTTATGAGGCGGATGTCAGTCGTGAAAGAGTTTAATCTCCATCGGCATTGTGACAGCAAACACGGAGCTAAGTATGCTAAATTTAGCCTGCAAGAAAAACAAAGAACCGCTTCTGAAACCAAGGTAATGGATACTCTTACAACCACTATCTCTGAGTTTAATATAATAATGACTTAAATATTTGAAACTTCAATAGATAATAAATACAGAAACCGTTATTTAACATTATAATAAGGTGTAGTTTTGATTTACATTGCATTTTGTTACATTCATGCTGTCAATCTGGCCCTTCGAGGGCAACCATGATGCTGTGAAAATGAGTCTGATACCCCTGTTCTAATGGGAAGACTGAAGCAACAAAACAGCAGTTCCGACGTAACAACCCTGCAGCTGAGTTACAGTTGCTGGGAATCGGTATAGATTTGAAGGGTGCTGTGACATCACAGATCCACCTCTCAGGAGAAATATCCAGCCTCCCAACGTTTGTTCTTCATGCCGTAACGCAACTTCAGGACATGCATCCACTGCAAACAGGGCTCTTATTTTGAAGAGTTAACTGATAGCTGAGTCAGTCATTTAATTCTGACGCATTTTATTGTGTAGACTTTTTTTTTTTGAAAAAGAAGAAATTCAGACTGTTACAACTTGTCCAGATCATGAAAAGACCAACAATGAGACAGAAATGACTTTCTTTTTTTTATGATTTTAATCTCTGTTCTCTGGACTCACCATTGCAAACTGCCCACGAGAGCGCACTGACTTTTTCCCAGAAGGCAGCGTGCAACGTGTGATCAACTGCACGATCTGCTGTATCACCGGTACTCCAGCTGTTTACTTCACGGCTCCAAAATCAGAGACTGGTCACGAATGCCGTACTCCATATTTGGCTGCTGTCGTAAAATGCTGCACAGGAACCATGAACACAGTACGCTGTCTGGAAGTTATGTACAGTACTGAGTAGGGATGTAACGATATGGAAAATTTGATATCTCGATTACAGTGACCAAATTATCACGGTTTACGATATTATCGCGGTATTCTTAATTGCTGTACAAATGTCTAAAAAACACATACATTTTAATAATTTCACAAAATCTTGTGATTTTCTTGTCATACATCAGAAGCCAAAATTTTATCAAAATGAAACTTTCACATTAAAAGTGCAAACAACTGGCACAGAAGGAGGTTTTATTTTAAATGAACAAAATAATTAACAGGAACAAAGCTTATTTGTCTGGTGTAAATTTAAATAAACACTTTAACAACCATAGTAGGTCAAAATATGCAAACAATTATCAGGAACAAAAATTATAGTGAAGTTCAAATGAAATAAACTTTAGACTTTAAGCTGAACCTTAAATACGTATAAATGTGCAAATAAAGAAACAGTTGTAAAAGGAGCCAAATATGTTGTTCTGAATTGTAGTTCACTCTGTGTGTCTGTGGGTGGCGCTGTGTTGTTACCTGAGGGTCAGGTATAAAGGTAGCTGCCTGTTATTGGTTAGCTGTTGGACCCGGAAGGGCAAAAGGTTTTTGACCGCTGTGGTGCTAACTGCCGGCGTTATGGTTGTCAGATCAGTTAATATAATAAATTAAACTTTTTAACTGCATCAGAAGAACATTGTTCCTGTCATTTTTTGATCAACACAAAAAACCGGAAAAATTGCCTGTTTTTTTATATTTCAATTTTAGACTTGGTTAAAAAATACAAAATGAAAAAACAGGCCACAGAACTGAATTAGTTTTATAATGGAGGACTGGACTTTCTGTTGTCATTACACATCTGTGCCACTAGATGGAGCCGCACTGCAGTAACCAGCTAGAGAACAGCAGGACAGTGAACACATGGAGCAGATCTGATGGAACATGGACGAATGACGTGAAAGTTTTGTTGCAGTCTAGAATTTTTTTTTTTCAGACAGAATTGTTAATATTGCTACCTGAGTTGCTACCTGAACTGTAAAGTTCACAGATTTTTACTGTTCTCCATGTCTGTTTTAGCTTTTCCTTGTTTACCAGCCAATTATTTTTTCCGGTTCCGCAGCAGCCAGAAACAGACTTTTCAAAACAAAAGCATGTGAGCAACATGCATTAACATGTGATAAAATAAATGTCAGCGTTAATAAATTGAGTTAACGCGATAATAACGCGTTAACTTGCCCAACCCTAGTTAAAACTGATTAGATGAAAGACTCTTTAACGTTCTTAAATTTAAGTCCAGGTTCTACATTTGTGATGTTTGCGGTTCAGTCTCCTCATCTGAACTGTGGTTGTGGTGATTTTCCAGCTTTAGTTTGAGCTTAACAAACGGTGAGGAAGTGCGTCTGAGGGTTTGGTCGTCTGCTGGATCACATAGTAGCTCCTAGGTTTGCAGGGGCCACAATCACAATCATTCAACTGGCTCTTCACCGGCTCCTGCTGTAAATTTCATTCAATATCGTGCGCGCAAAGTTTGCGAAACATAGCGGGGAGGGCCGCGGACTCACCAGATGTGTAATCAGTCTCGATCACGGTTTCAAAGCCTCAGCTAGTCTGATCTACAAACCACCACAAAAATAGTCCAACACTGAAAGTAAACCCTAAAAAACAAACACACTAAAGTCAGGAAAACAAAACACAAGAATTAAAAGATAAAACACAGGTATTTTATAACAAAATGCATCTCCACCTAGTTCACCCACAATGCACTGCGGCTGCCCGACAAGCGATTTTTTTTACTCTATAGAGCAGGAGATGGCCAGGTTATGCTCAACGCTCCAGCTTTGGCATAACCGCTGTTCAATAGCTGCATGTAGAAGTGGGATGTTTTGAAGTGTTAACCCATAGTTGTTGAACAGCAAAATCAGGCAAGAACATCTCTTTATACTGCAGTTGGTCCGATCTAAGCAGCTGGATAAATGTATGTCAGGTATGAAGAAATCATTTGTTCGACGGTTAACAGTACAACAGTCCCTAAAGGCAACGTGTTTGAGAAAGGTTCTCAGCCTTGTCAATCATGATGTCCCGCCTCCCCGCGTTAGATCAGGGTCAAATCAGATCTGAAAGAGAAAAAAAGATTTGAACCAGAAAAAAAAGATCTGAAATCTGAAAACAAGAAATTTGTAAGTGCAAAACTTCAACTTTTAGTTTCAGGTTTTTTTTTTTTGAGTTACAAAACTTTTGACCCTGATTTAGCTCCGTACTGCTGCAGCACGTAGGATGCAGGAACTCCAGAGCGTCATCTCTGAAGAACGAGGCGGCGGATCTTTGCTGCTTCTGTCGTCCAGGCGAACACGTTTGTCGCATCACTGAAACGTCGACCCAGAACATCTCTGACACACTGGAGGATGCTGGTTCAGAATATGTGTATTTATTTAGAGTGTTTAATTCTCTTCTTTAGTCAGGGTCCTTTTAAGGAAACTGAATTTAAGACTTCCACTACTTCTTATTTAAACTTGGTATCATCGGCCGTATTTATTTATGAGATTTTGACCAGTTTTTTAGAAAGAGAGCTAAGAGGAGAAAAAAAAACCCCCAACTTACTCTGGTATTTTGGGAGGCTGTTAACCCTATATTGCATGAATTATTATGATAAAAAATGTTCTAATGTGTTTTTATTACTTAACATTGCTTAAATAATGGAAATATTAAAAAAATGTTTTTTCTTTTTTAAAGGGGGGTAGTTGTTATATTGTTGCCATATGGCAACATTGCACAAATATGGAAAGTACCATAAAATCAAATTTTTCTCTCAAAACATAATTTTATTGAAAACAAGACTAAGCAAATCCTACTTATACTTAGTGAAATGCATAAGCCAATATTTAGTTAGGGCATTTTCTGAGATCTGGGACTGGCAGTTTCTTTGATAGAGGAGCCATGCCTCTACTAGGGTCGGGTCCAGCATGTGGAAGACAATGCGGTTGTAATATTTTTGGACCTGATCTTGGTGGGGTAGAGGGCAATCGTGGAACGCGGATCATGCCTTTCTTTTTTTTTGTCCCACCTTTGCATTTTTTTTGGTTGGGTTTGCTCCTACAAAAGTGCTCACAGGAGGGTCACAGGACGGTTGTCAAACCCCTTAACGACCCATTGCTAACTCTTCCCTGTTCTCTTTCCCTCTCCCATAGAAGAAACTGGTTTTCATGTTCTATGGATGAAAGCGACATATGTAAACTGGCTATGCGGTCAAAAAAAAGCAGAAAATAGTGCATGTAATTCCATGTACTGTACTGTAATGTCTGAAATTACAAAATATAAATAGAAATAATGTTTTTTCCCTTTTAAATCTAATAAAAAACTGTGAACATAGTCTCAGAGTAACCTAGTGCTATGTAAGTCAATTGACCTTTCGGTAAGCGCCGCCCCCTTCCTAGTTACTGTTGCTAGGTTGGACATTCTCGCTGCTCCTCCATTAAGGACAATGTTATTTTGCCATTTTTCCAATGTGTATCATCAGTGTTAATATTATACTATAATAACGCCATGGTAAAATATTGCTGCTGGGGACCTGCAACAGTGACTCGAAGGTGTCCAGAACGTTTGGAGGGACATTTTTATTCTCTTTCCCAATCCAAAACAAATGCTGGAGAATGCAGGCTGTAGGTTAAGTTGTGTCCGTCCACACAATCAACTGAACGTGGGGAAAGTTACAAAACACACCTACATTTACGTCAAGGTAAGTTTACTTTGTTTATTAGATGATTGATTTAACCACTGTTTACTAAAAGTAATGATAAGATTTACCAGCAGGGAAGGTGATGAGTTCTCTGTTAGCATTAGCATTAGCTCTGGTCCATAGGTCTGTCCCACACCAGAGCTATGTTAGCATCAGACAGTCGCAGCATTGTATTAATATAATTAATAAAGTGACGTTAACATCACTAGCCTCACCTTATACCTAACAAAATAAATATCCAGGGCCATATATATTTGTAGACAATGAGGCAGGCTTATAGGTGGCTAGCAAGCTAGCCGGAATGCTAACGGAGAGATGTTTTTACTCATCACCCTCCCTGCTGCTAAATCATATTACTTTTACTAAACGGTGGTTAAATCAATCATCTAATAAACAAAGTAAACTTACCTTGGAGTAAATGTAGGTGTGTTTCGTAACTTTGCCCACATTCAGTTGCTTGTGTGGACGGACACAACTGAACCCACAGCCTGTATTCTCCGGTGTTTGTTTTGGTTTGGAAAAGGGAATAAAAATGTCCCTCCAAACGTTCTGGACACCTCGAGTCACTGTTGCAGGTCCCCAGCAGCAATATTTTACCACAGCGTTATTCTAGTATAATGTAAATACGGTTAATAGGCATCGGAAAAGTGGCAAAATAACATTGTCCTTAACGGAGGAGCAGCGAGAATGTCCGACCTAGCAACAGTAACTAGGAAGGGGGCGGTGCTTACCGAAAGGTAAATTACAGTCCAATAGGTTGAATACACACAGATCACTTCCATATTTGCATGTAGTTGCCATATGGCAACAATTTCATTTTTGCATTTTACAAAAAATATATACGTAAACTGGTTTTAAGGATGAAAATTAAAAGTTAACTTACCCCAGATAGTATTTCAGTTTTTTTCTTGAGGGACTTTTGCTTAAATACATAGCAATTAGACAACTTTGGGGGTCCTTGGATGCTGACTCACTCCAATGTCTGTGTCCACGCAAACAGGATTTCCTGGTCATGTAATGTGATGCATTATTCGTCTCATCAAAATGAAAGACCCCCTTTTCATAATTGAACAGTAAAAAATATATTTTATATTACTGTCTTTTAGTGAAATTGAGATAAAGTAATTGTTGCCATATGGCAACACCATGCAATAGAGGGTTAAAAGAGAAAGTGAGATTTGATTTGAGTGAAGCGATAGGACTGAATGTTGTGAAGGTTATCCCCCACTTACACCAACACAGATGTAAAACACAGATACGTTCACGGCCACCGTGTCCACATGAAAACACTGCAGCAACGGCAAGAACGTTATCAGCCCCGCGGCAACCAAAACACCTCCGGCTAACCACAACAAGACCCAGCGGTGCTGCCGCTCTCAGCTGCGTCCACATTATCCTCAGCGGCTACGCCGGAGGGAGGGAATCATTAGGTTTCGTTGTTTTCCCGCTAAGTGGTCCAATGGCGCAGCTGCAGCGCAGAGAACGTCGCAGCGTTCGGTGTCGATGTGTTACTTCTCCCGCCGCGCTCACACTCACCCACAATCCCTTTCACCTGATTACCTTTCGCCCTGCTCTGACCAAGGCCACCTTCTGCATCTGCTATCTGACCGATGGCGGTCCACCAACACGGCAGCGTACTAACCAGAACACTGTGCCTCAGAGCACGATAGCTTTATTGTTAAAACACTCGTTATCTGAGAGGAGCTGAGCTTTCTCACTGAAAACAAAGGAAGGTGCAGAGGTGGAGGAGCAGCTGCCGCTCTCAGAGCGCTAATGAGCTTTTATTAAAGCTAGTAGTTAGAGTATAGAGCCTTTCCACTCAGTGGACTGATGTTCTCAGTGCACGTTTTGGGTCAAGTCCAGCACCCTGCGGGGTATTTCCGTGCGTCAGGACGCATCTCCAGCTTTAAAGCACGAGTCCAGGTTCGACCGAATTCTCAGCACATTTTGCCAAAAGTTTCCATTGTTAATGTGAGATAACTGCTTTATTGAGGCTTAAACTCACTTTGTACAACAATAAGAAAGATTGAGAGAAAAGTGATCGCGTTATAGGGATGTAACGATATGGAAAATCTGATATCTCGATTATAGTGACCAAATTATCACGGTTTACGATATTATCGCAGTATTCTTCATTGGTGTACAAATGTCCAAAAAACACATACATTTAAATAATTTCACAAAATCTTGTGATTTTCTTGTCATACTAAAACATCAGAAGCCAAAATCTTATCAAAATGAAACTTTCACGTTAAAAGGGCAAACAACTGGCACAGAAAGAGGTTTTATTTTAAATGAACAAAATAAATAACAGGAACAAAGCTTATTTGTCTGGTGCAAATTTAAATAAACACTTTAACAACCATAGTAAGTCAAAATATGCAAACATTTATCAGGAACAAAAATTATAGAGCAAGTTAAAATGAAAAAAACATTTGACTTTAAGCTGAACCTTAAATACGTATAAATGTACAAATAAAGAAACAGTTGTTTAGGAGCCAAATATGTTGTTATGATTTGTAGTTCACTCTGTGTGTCTGTGGGTGTCGCTGTGTTGTTACCTGAGGGTCAGGTATAAAGGTAGCTGCCTGTTATTGGTTAGGTGTTTGACCCGGAAGGGCAAAAGGTTTTTGACCGCTGTGGCGCTAACTGCCGGCGTTATGGTTGTCGGATCAGTTAATGAAATAAATTAATATTTTAACTGCATCAGAAGAACATTGTGCTGGTTCTTTTTCGATCAACACGCAACGCTAACATTTACAAAATGTGAGTTAGCGAAGCGCGTCGACCAGATTCCTCTTGGTCAAACATTTCAGTAGCTTGAAGCATTAGCCTTAGCTCCTTCAAGTTGCTTCTACAAATTACAATAAAATGTAAACAAGTGCTCTGCAGACAGGATAACTGTCCTCCACCAGTTGTCCCTCTGAATTCTTAAAAAAAACAAAAACAAAATATGTCCAGACCTCGGATTTCGTCCTTTTAGTGGGTTGGTAAATGTCCTGCGTGCTATCACCACTTTCCGCCATGCTCACATTACGATGCCGATGTTACAAGCTACATATTCACGCGAGACACAGTCGCGAGTCGCTCGCAGACTTGAATGAGGCTGATATTAAATATCCTGGTAATCGACCGCGATAATGAGATAAAATCAAACATAAACGGTAATCATTATCACGTAAAATTTTACCACGCTTTACCGTAATACTGGTAACCGTTCCATCCCTATCGAGTGTTATTGTAAAAATATGTTTCTATTAGTGTCTAAGCAGTGATAATGGATCATTTATCTTAGCTGGGCTGTTCTTTTATGAATTAGTATTCTATAAACTTTGAATCTGGGTTCCGTTTGAATGAAGTGGACCAACTGGACTGCAGTGAACTGGAACATGACTGGACTGGACTGGACTGGACTGGACGGGAACATGACTGGACTAGACTGGACTGGACGGGAACATGACTGGACTGGACTGGACTGGAACATGACTGGACTGAACTAGAATGGACGGGAACATGACTGGACTGGACTAGAATGGACTAGACTGGACTGGAACATGACTGGACTAGACTGGACTGGACGGGAACATGACTGGACTAGACAGGACTGGACTGGACGGGAACATGACTAGACTACACGGGACTGGACTGGAACATGACTGGACTGCAATGAACTGGGCCATGACTGGACTGGACTGGACTGGACTGGACTGGACGGGAACAAGACTAGACTACACTGGACTGGACTGGAACATGAGTGGACTAGACTGGACTGGACTGTAGTGAACTGGGCCATGACTGGACTGGACTGGACTAAAATGTACTGGAACAGGACTGCAACGTGACTGGACTGGATTAGACTGGATTGGACTGGATTGTGTTTGTTGGACAGTATTGAACTCAAGTGACTTGAGATTAATTTTGTTTCTATACAAACAACGTTAAGTGAATTGAAACCAACTGAATTTCTAACTATTTGCGCCGGCTGTCCGTTACCGGGCGAGCAGTGATGTCACTGCCTTAAAAGGCTCATGGAAGATTATTGATCAACGGTGACGGGAATAAGAAGAGGAATGGAGGAATCAATGGCAGTGTTGCCTTGTGGGCTCATTATTATTGACTCTAGGCTTGTAGCTCGTTTGTCTGAAGTGTAGTTGTTTTGGTTGAAAGAACTGGTTAGTGTCATCTTCATTCAGTTTTCTTTCTCCTGGTTTGTTGGTATTTTTACGTGTTCTCTACATGGACCTCCTCTCGCTGGGCTCAGTGAGTAGCAGCATTCTCATAGTTAGACATTTTCTGCTGACGTCCATGAATGTTTTATTTCAGTGGACCATGTCGTCATCCAGAGCCCGCGGTCTAGTGGCTGTAGCTGGTTGTCCCCCAACCAGAAGGTCACTGGAACGTCGTGTGCTGAAGTGTCCTTCGGCAACACACTGAACCCCATTATTCAGGCCCCAAGCCCGGATAAATGGAGGGGATTGTATCAGGAAGGGCATCTGTGTGTAAAACACTACGCCAAGTGCAGATGGATGGAGAACACAAAGATCTGCTGTGGCGACCCCTAAAAAGGGGAAAAGCTGGAAGAAACTGCTGGACCAGTTCATCATTGAGTACGTGACTTTTCCTGGTACCCCCACATCAGACGAAGACCCCGTTAATCCGGGTGATGTCCGAGCCGTCACTTATGCCTCACTCATACATATTCTGAGGATTTCTCTCATCTGGATTTGAAGGAACGACCTTCTCCTCTAACAGCTGAAACAGTACGTATGTAGAGATGCACGATAACTGTTTTTAAAACCGATACCGATAACCGATAACTTTTTAGCTCCTAAAGGCCGATACTGATAACACACACATATACCTAAGATCATTACATCAATACTATGAACAAAACCAAAAATTGTTTTGGCTCTTTAAATGAACAGATATTTATTTTTTTACAATGAAAAACTATTAGCAAGCCTCTCAAACATTTTTGTAAAGCTATCAAACAAACCTCTTTTATATCTCACATTAACTTAAATAAGGTTCATTACTGACTGATATAAAAAATAAAGGCTCCTTGAACTGATGGAAATACATGCATCAGAATTACTAACTGAAAAAATGCATTCCTAAATGACAATAAAAAACAATGCACAGTGCATAATGTACTGAAACAAGTTAGAGTTGTCTGTGTAAATAAACTGAAAAAGTGCACTAAAGAGTAACAAAAAAATAAGTTTTAAGGATTTTGGCTTGTGGTTCCATTCAAATGAATGCCTTTAATTAAAGTAAATGAGGTTTAGTAGTTTTTTTTTTATCTCATGGAAGCTGTAGATGAGAGAGATGATGGCAAGCTCACGTTAGCTCACTTTAGCTCACTTTAGCTCACGTTAGCGCGATTTCAAAACTCCATGGAAGCGATGGTTGTGTTTCAGGTGGCTGATCAGGTTTGACGTATTAAAGCTTGTGCTATTTTTCCCTCCTTCGCTTGGAACATTTGTCACAAATAACCAGCAAACTATCTTCTTCTGAAACTTTAATGAAGTTCTACACCATCGCCGCCATGTTGTTTTTTTTTTTTTTTTTTTTTTTTATCAGCACACTGTGCTGCAGGCTGCATTCAAGGTGTAACGTAAATTCCTCCGTTTCCTTGTTTGCTTGTCGTTCATTCTGCCTTTTTTATTTTTTCTATTTTTTATGTGTAACACATGGGAAAATACTACAAATATCAATTCAAGTCAGCAACTACTAAAATTATGACCGAGTTAACAAGTTGTTTTCTGGCATGAGGGGGTATTCTTGATTTTCTTTACTGAGAAATCGTTTTTCTGATTATGCCGATGTTACCTGAACATAACATTCACTGCTGGTCATTCAAGGCTCAGAGGGAGCGAGACACTGCTGTGTTGACAGAAATATATATGTTATTGGGGCTGTTCGTTGTGATATCGGACTTATCGGGATGATGTCATAATTTCCTGTTATCGGCCCGATAGTTATTGGGGCGATAATTATCGTGCACCCCTTCAAGTATGTGAAGGAGACAACCCAGGAAGCAGCGGGCAGAGTCTCCATGGATGACCTTAAAAAAGGAGCTGGAATTATCCTAAATGCTTGAATTTATGCTTCTACAAAGTGTTTCCCCTTTCATCCAAAGGCCTCTCAGGTAGCTTTTTTTTTAGTTGAGCTGTTTGTTTATTAGTATCACAGCCTCTGGTAACAGTGGTAGTTACCAGAGGTAGTTAAAGATGGCTGCTATCTCCAGGTTTACCACTAGATGTCAGTAATAGTCACAAGCTGCAACTTTATTGTAAATAAGAGGTGAAACAAGAACACGTGCGGCGCGTCACCCAGCATCGGTCAACGCTGTAGTTTGAACCCCGTTAGAAGGCTATGAAAGGTTTGTTATGTGACCTCATGTGCACAGTCAGAGTGGAGGGGTTTTATACGTTTGATATAAGGAAGGCAGATCAGATTAAAAGTTCAGCAACGCCCAGAAAGATGATAGATTTAAAATGTGATGAGCTGATCATGAGGCCGAACTCTCTGGCCATAATAAATAAAATAAAATACTTCTGGAAGAAAAAAAAAGTCATTAATCGCAAAAACATCACCTCTGGGTCTGAAAATATTTCTGAAATGTGGTGAAAATGTTGTCATGTTGTATTAGTGTTCAGCACGTTGTCACCTTTAACCCTGAAAAGAGTGTGAGCGATTGTTAAAACAAAGAAGGCATTTTCCTCCATTGTTTTTGTGACATCAGGAGCTGAGGGTGGTAATCTGAAGAAAGATACCTGGGTCACATGGTCAGGGACGGTCTCTGTGACGACGACGATGATATATGTGATTTACAGCACTAGGGCTGTAGCAATACACTAATCTCATGATACGATACGATACACGATATTCTGCTCATATATATATATGAGCTGAATATCGTCGTCACCCTATCGATATTCATCTTACAATACATTTACATAATTTTCCGACAAGATTTTAAAGGGACAAAGGGATTTTGGTGAGTGTTCCAATGACTTTGTTTGAATTAATTAAACTGAAAGCATCAATTACACATTATATGGCTGACAGGCAGCTTGCAAATGTTGGACAAAATGAATAAAAGATGTGTTGAGAAAAATAGTTTCATTTATTTCATTTATTTAACAGTGCAAATTGTTGCTTGTAAGCTTTTAAAGGTGGGACACGGGGGTTTTGAAAGAAGCTTAGAATATCGATACCCGCGGCTGAAAAATCGATACTCTCTGGGAAGATAAAATATCGATATATATCGCCGAATCGATAAAATCGTTCAGCTCTATACAGCACCGGTGCTACAAACTGGATTCACAAGCCAATAATCTGGCACGTGAATTTGATGTGGCTACAGATTAGGGGTGAGTATTGGCAAGGATCTTGCAATACGATATGTATCACGATACGATATTATCACGATATCGCAATATCATGATATATTGTGATATTCTACCCAGTTAATATCAAAATTAAAAGTAGAGATGAAAAATCAAGTTGCTGTATATGTTCATCAGATGATATTGATCATTCAGAGGACAAATTGAGTCAAAACTATTTGCTTCAAAACAACCTATTTATTGTTAATTATTAGTGTTTTTGCACATTTAAGTAACCATTACAACATACTGACAGCATTGTAAAAAAAATCGATATTAGGAGCTGAAAAATTGATATTATATTGGGCGGCCGAAAATCGTGATATATTGCCAAATCGATTTTTTCACACCCCTATTACAGATGAGTCTGAAATAAAGCTGACCTACCAATCTTGATCGTGGGTGTGATGTAGGGATCTAACAGATCTATGTCTGGGGACGTGATCTGCATCATTACGTGGAGTAGAGCGAAGTGTCAGGGTTGTAGGCTGTGTATTGGAAGTTCGGTAAACCAGTAAAAGAAATATCTCCTCCACGTTTTCATTAACTTCACAGTGGGTAGACGTTCCTGGTCTGGCTACGGTCCTCGGCCCAGACGGAAGGGGATCGTGGACCAGTGTTGCAGATCTTCCGGCTGCGAACTTCACCAACTTGAGATGTACTGTGCCACGCCGAAGAGCCAGAAGCCCACGCCAACCTCCATAACCGCCGCCACCAGCACCGCCACCGGCACCGCCGCCACGCTGCCAACCACAACGATCCAAGACATGGTACGACCCAGACACACGTCCAGATGTCACGCTTCGTCTTTGACACGCCTCCTCATTCTCGCCTTTGTCTTCCAGTTCCAGGCGGTGTTCCAGAAAAGACTCTTAGAGCACATGGGGGCTCCCAACAGTTTGAAGAGGGAAACCTACAGAAAGGAAACGCAGCCTTCGCCTCAACAGAAAAGCAGAGTTTCATCAGCGCGCAGACGGAAGAACATGGAGAACACAACCGAGCAGCCTCCCTCAACCGCCGGGACCCCCCTCTGAAGAGCCGCATGAGCAGATACCCATTAATACACCCATTAAGTATGAAATATCCAACCGAAAGAAGCGCTCATCCTGAGCAGGGATCACAGAGGTCAAAAATCACCCCGAAGTGGTCTCCACTAAATAGATTTGACGGACAGCAGAAACTTCCCCCCCTGACCAGCAGCCATGTTGAATGTCCTGCAGGAACAGACAGGAAGCTGAACTGGCCTCTGAAAGTCTCTTCTCTGCAGCAGCGTCGTAACCTGAGATGATATGTGAGGTTTTGGTTTTGTGTTTTTGCGTGTTTTTATTGTGCTGTCGAACATGTTTGCTGGAGATGCAGCGATTGTATTTTTTTTCCCGCCTCATCACAGCGATACAACATTTTTATCTGGTGAACGACAGCTCAGGCTGCAGGTTTTGTTGCTCGTCTAGCTTTATTTTCCGCCTTGAATTGTTTGTTCCCGTTTTTTTTTTTTTTTTTTTACCTTAACGGTTGTGTAAATTTATATCTCTGGGTATTCTCTACTCACAGACTTCCAGATCGAAGACACGCTTCTTCCCGGGAGCTGCACATACGATGGATGCATTACTGAGGACGTTTTTATTTTCGTTTAGCAAATAACCAGTCAGCGCCAGTAGTTTGAATCATCAGCCGACTAACCAGTGCATCTCTAGTTTTGAAGTATCTGGCAGCCGTGTGGCGTTCGTTTAGAGGCCCGCGGGCCAAATGTGGCCTGTCACATCATTTTATGTGGCCCTCGAGAGCTTGGGCATTATTGGCTTAAATTTTAAACCAGTATTTTTAGACTTAAAATAAGCTTAAACCCCTTTAAAGCGCATATTGACAATAAACTACATCTCCCATCATGCATTTCGTTGTTACCCACAACAATAACGGTAGCTATGAGCAAGACGATTTTTCAGAACTGATGGACTTTACCTTTACAAATGAACCCCAACATGTCCAAGAAAAGAAAAATGTATGCACAAGGAATGCAGTTTCATGAACGACGGGAAAACAATTACAAGTTTGTATCTCAAGGTGAAATAACAGTATAACTTTTGTGTTATGAGGCGGTGCAGTCGTGAAAGAGTTTAATCTCCATCGGCATTGTGACAGCAAACACGGAGCTAAGTATGCTAAATTTAGCCTGCAAGAAAAGCAAAGAACCGCTTCTGAAACCAAGGTAATGGATACTCTTACAACCACAAACTCTGAGTTTAATATAATAATGAGTTAAATATTTGAAACTTGAACACATAATAAGTACTATGACAGAGTATTAGGGCCACATTGAGAAAAAAAAATTGTGGACAATGATTTTTTTTTTTCATTCCTCACGAGAAGAAAGTTGAAATGTTGAGAATAAAGTTGAAATGTTGAGAATAAAGTCAAAATGTTGAGAATAAAGACGAAATGTTGAGAATAAAGTCGAAATATTGAAAATAAAGTCAGAATGTCGAGAATAAAGTCGAAATGTCGAGAATAAAGTCAAAATGTCGAGAATAAAGTCGAAATGTCGAGAATAAAGATGAAATGTAGTTTCCAGAATTCCGGAATCGGTGTAGTTTTTTTTTTCTGAATAGGCACAATTTCTGACATAATCTCTTCAAAGTACGAATACTTATTATAATACTGTGTCTATGTGATAACAGCACATAGACACAGACATTATGTTGGTAAAGTAAAGCTGGTTTGAATAAATCTTTAAGGCAACTTTATTGTGGAAACTGCATTTCGACTTTCTTCTCGTAAGTGAGGAATGAAAAAAAAATCATTGCTCACAATTTTTTTTTCTCGGTGTGGCCCTGATACTTTTACGTCGTAAAATACAGAAATCTTCATTTAACAATATAATGAGGTGTAGTTTAATTTATTTTGATTTTCATTGCATTTTGTTACATTCATGCTGTCAGTCTGGCCCTTGGAGGGCCACCATGATGCTGATGTGGCCCTCAGTGACACCGCTGGTTCAGAACCCGTTTGTGAGCTAGACGAATGTGCAGTCCCGGTTCGGTTTCAGACGTCTGTCTCTTCAGCTGCTAAATGCGTCGCTGCGTTCACGTCCGACCGTTCTGACTTGAGCGCAGTAAGTTTGCACATGTTTAGTTACACGTCTGCTCAGACATGTCTCGCCGTCGTACTTTTGTTAATATTGTTTCACCCACTTTCCGTCATATATTCAACGTTTCCGACGTAACTTTCTGGACTTTAATATACTCCACTTTTTCATTTGTATTGAAGCACTTTTTGACTGAAAGGCACTATATTGCTTCACCATTTGATACAAGAGAAAAAAATGTTTTTTTGTATCAAATTGTGCACGTTAAGTATTTCTTTTTTTTTTTTTTTTAATGTATGAACCTAATGTATGTAAAAATGTTTCATTCACTTGTTATTTATTTCTGTGTGCCTCGCTGTAACTAAAATAAATATTACAAATATGAGCGGTGGTTGTGATGAGGTTCACCTGAGGTCTTGTTTTGGGTTTTATAACACAGTTTAACGGTCTGACATGACGGCGTGATCTCAAGCAGACAGTTTCTGCTGCTTTGACACGGGAGCTGGAGGCCATCTGAGGCGTCTGCGATAAAACGATTAGATTCCTGAGACGACCGAGCAGATACAAGCCCTTCTCTTTCTGAGGGGGAAAAAAAGGACTTGTGTGCTCCGTAGAAAGTAGTTTCCTAATTAAACTTCCAAACATATCTGACATTTAAGACAAATATTGATACATGCTTTCAATTTCAAAATAGTTGCAGTTATGTCACTTCTGTGATAAGATAATACAACCTCAGCCAAGGTTTTCTTGATTGTTCACTAAATAAATAAACAGATGTAAAAGAAGAGACAAACACTTCAGGCCATAAGATGAAGGATAGAAGGTGTATTTGTGTTTCCTTGAATAGTTAAAAAACTCCAATGAATGGACAGAGTGTACTCGTAAACGATGGAAACCAAGGATTAAAAACTCATCATAGCAAAAATGCAGTCCTCTTATTTACTGATGTGGCTCCGAACGGAGGAAACGTGAACAAATGAGCTGCAAGGTCTGCTGGTGAGCCTCGGTGTGGGAGGAGGAGGATTAATATCGGGTTAATAAAAGTCATGAGAATGAGCTGTGGTACCAGTAACCTTCCTGAAATGTCCAATTTGCAGAATTTGGATGTGAATATTAGGGGTGAGTATTGGCAAGGACCTCGCAATACGATATGTATCATGATAGCTGGGTCACGATACGATAATATCACGATATCACAATATATTGCGATATTCTACCCAGTTATTACCAAAATTAAAAGTAGAGATGAAAAATCAAGTTGCTGTATATGTTCATCAGATGATATTGATCATTCAGAGGACAAATTGAGTCAAAACTATTTGCTTCAAAACAACCTATTTATTGTTTATTAGTAGTGTTTTTGAAAAAAAATCGATATTATATTGGGCGGCAGAAAATTGCGATATATTGCCAAATCGATTTTTTATTTCACACCCCTTGTGAATATGTTAGTGCATTTACATGGGAAGTTTAATTCCTCTTTAATTCAGAATTAAAATTAAATCCGATTAAAAATGATTAAAAATTACCATGTAAACACCTAATTCCGAATGAAAATGTCCATTCTGAATTAAACTTAATTCCGAAGTAAGTGGCTGGTTTATTCTGATTTTAAATCTGAATATAATAATACTCCGCGGTCATGTATACACTCATTCCTGTTTAAATTAATTCCGGTCTTTCTGCGCATGCTAGTTCTCTTGCCCGTCTGTAGCGATGACGCTTATATTCCGCGCTGGGCTTGTTTTCGAAACAAGATGGCAGCACGCAGTAAACGTTGTTCAAGAGCAGAGACGATTTATTTAATAAATAGCTTGGAGGAACTGGAAATAATTAAAAGAACAGATGGCAGGAACATAAAAATTGTGAGCTTTTCAAAGTTGTAGCGGCCAGGTTAAATGAAGGAGGTTTCGAGTAAGTTTGTTTTCTTCCGGTAGATGTGAAGACGTCTGCCCCCATATCCAATCAGAACCCCTTCCCAACCCCCAGACCTTAAGCAGAATTGGATAAAGCCGAACAAACGTGTTTTCCATGTAAAGTCGAAGGAAAATAGTTTAATTCTGAATTATTTAATTCAGAATAATTAATTCCGAATTAAAAAACATACTGTAACCATGGCCTGTGTGACTGCTCAGACGGTGTGAAGGATTCTGGTACACGTGGACCACCTTAAAGACCTCTGTCGGGATCTTGCCACAGTGAAGCACGGAGGTGGGAGAGTAATGAGAAGGAAGTGCAGGTGCTGAGAGGGCGTCGGTGTGCGTGAGCCGCCGTGGATGTCTGTAGACGTGTCAGAACGTCGGTTTCAGTTTCAATATTACTGAATGTCCTAAAATACAGCATGTGCTCCCAAATTCATACATGAAACATTTTAAAACGTGTCCTGGTCAACTGCATTCTGTAGAACAACGTCTGAGTACTTTATAGAAGCAAAAACAATTCAAAACGTGATAATGTGACTCAGTGGAAGTTATTCACACATGAACACACTTGCTGCGTTCAGACTGTAGATCTGAATACATCTGGGGACTCTGAGACTCCCAGACAGTCGCTGTCTCGTTGCTTTTTCATCTTCAGTTCAATTCAATTTTATTTCTATAGCGTCTGTTACAATGTCAATTGTCTCTAGGAGCTTTACAGAGACCCAGATCATGACTCCCAACCAAATATTGTTAACTAAAATTATAATATTAAATCATAAACAAGGATAATGGCAAGTAAAAAACTCCCACAGAGGGAGAAAAAAAACCTTGAAGCCAAACGGAGGCAAGAAAAAACTCCACTTTAAGAGGAAGAAACCTTGATCAGGACCTGGATCATATGGAGGGACCTTCCTGATGAAGACCAGCTGGATAGAGAAAGAAAAAGAGAGGAGAGACAGGACAGAGAGAGGATGGAGGACAGAGAGAGGATGGAGGACAGAGAGAGGAGAGACACAAATGACTAAATATAATGACCATATAAACATAAACAGATGCAGGTAGCAGCACTGAGGTGAGATGGTCTTCATGTACCGTACAGTGATTGTTACCTACACAACCAGGCCAGCTTTTTACAGCAGTTTCCTGTCTTTATGCTGCATCTAAGCTGACTGATCTTCCTCCTCAGATATTCCTTAAAGGAGAAAAACTATGTCTCTTTAGTGGAAACTGGCTCCCGGAGGTTGTAATGAAATCTTTATGAGATGCTTTGGTCAAAATGCCACAGGAATTCAGTGCAACTCGTCTTACGGCTGATCAATATTAGGATTAATTGAACATTTATTTCAATTACAACCAGTGAGTGATTAGTTCGTATTGGTTTATTTTTTGTCTTTATAGATATTTGGCAGATTTTTGATGCAAATACACCCAGCTATTACAGCTAATGCAGCCTCAGGGGGTCCTGGGGGGGGGGGCGGATTGATGCAGAGGGTTGCATCAGGAAGGGCATCCGAGGTAAAACCTAAACCAAAATAACCATGTGAACCACCAGACCTTTGAAACCCAAACCCAGATCAGTCTAGGCCCGAGTTAACAGCAACGGACGTTGGTGCTTTGATCTACAGAGCGCCGATGGAAATTTAACTGCTGTTGGTGGGAGAAGGAGAGGAGGAAGGTTTGTCCGTCGGCAGAGAGAGAAAAGAGGAAAAGCAAGAGACGAGGGCTGAGAGGAGGGACTTTAAATGTTGGAACTATGACAGGAAAAGCTAGAGATGGTTGACATTAAGGGTGTGAAAAAAAAATTGATTTGGCAATATATCGCGATTTTCAGCCGCCCAATATAATATCGGTTTTTCAGCTCCCATTATCGATTTTTTAGTCTGTTGTAATGGTTACTTAAATGTGCAAAAACACTAATAATAAACAATAAATAGGTTGTTTTGAAGCAAATAGTTTTGACTCAATTTGTCCTCTGAATGATCAATATCATCTGATGAACATATACAACAACTTGATTTTTTTATCTCTACTTTTAATTTTGATATTAACTGGGTAGAATATCGCAATATATCGTGATATGTCGTGATAATATCGCATCGTGACCCAAGTATCATGATACATATCATATTGCGAGGTCCTTGCCAACTCTCACCCCTAGTTGACATGATTCAGAGGAGGAAGGTGGATGTTCTGTGTGTTCAGGAGACCTAAAGGTAGTGAAGCTAGAAGGATGAGGTTGCTTGAGGATGTGGAAAAGAGGTGAAGAGGGGCATGTAAGCACGTTGGAACGGGTGGAGAAAAGTGTGATATAAGAGTTGAATGTAAGGAAAGATGTAGAAGATGAGAAGATGAGACCTGAGATGTTATTGGTTCAGAGACTGTGGTACTGAGGAGAAGACAGGAGGCAGAGTTGGAAGGTAAAAGAGGTTCAAATGTTGAGGTTCTCTGTGGGAAGGATGAGGATGGAGAGGATCAGGAATGAGGTCATCAGAGGGATAGAAGATGTTAGATGTTCTGGAGAGAAAGTCAGAGAGACCAGACTGAGATGGTTTGGACATGAACAGAGGAGAGATGGAGAAGATATCAGGAGAAGGATAATGAGGTTGGAACTGGAACAGGAGGTCTAGAGGAAGACCAGAGAGGAGATTTATGGATGTAGAGAAAGATGACATGAAGTTAGTTGGTGTGAGAGAAGAGCGTGGAGAGGACAGAGTTACTGTAGATGGAGGAGCTGATTCACTGTGGAGACCCCTGAAGAGAACAACTGAAAGGAAAAGAAGATTATTGTTATATTCAGTTCAGTTCATTTAATTTCAATATAAAATTTGGCAGCCATAAAGCTGGCGAAGCTGGATAATTCTACTCTGATCTTAGTTTGTGATGGGCAAGTTAACGTGTTATTATTGCGTTAACTCATTAATTTATTAATGCCGACATTTATTTTATCGCATGTTAAAGCATGTTGCTCACATGCTTTTGTTTTGAAAAGTCTGTTTCTGGCTGCTGCGGAACCGGAAAACAGTTGGCAGGTAAACATGTGGAAAAAGCTAAAACAGACATGGAGAACGGTAAAAATCTGTGAACTTTACAGTTCAGGTAGCAACTCAGGTAGAAATATTAACAATTCTGTCTGGGAAAAAAAAATTCTGGACTGCAACAAAACTTTGTTGTCATTCCTCCATGTTCCATCAGATCTGCTCCATGTGTTCACTGTCCTGCTGTTCTCTAGCTGGTTACTGCAGTGCAGCTCCATTCTAGTGGCACAGATGTGTAATGACAACAGAAAGTCCAGTCCTCCATTATAAAACAAATTCAGTTCTGTGGCCTGTTTTTTAATTTCATCTTTTTGATCCAAGTCTTCAAAATTGAAATATAAAAAAACAGGCATTTTTTTTCATTTTTTTTGTGTTAGATAAAAAAACGAAAAACTTAATAAAATGTCACTTTTTAATTTTTTTTTTATTTTTGATTGACAATTGAAAATGGAAAGAATGAGTGATACAGGGATTGGTAAAGTTACTGAACTTTAACATGGACATTTTCATTTTAAAGTTCTCCCAGACGGAGGATTCAACAGAAACAAGGTTATTTGTAACAACTGACTAGTTGAACTCCCCGTTAAAAGTTTCTGCTGTTACCTCATGTTCTGATTGTGCTGAGCCACAATCATTTTGTTGGATTTTGTTTCTAGACTTTTTTTTTTTTTTTTTTTATAAAAACAGGATGACATTAATGTCCTGGCAGTGGCAATAAGCTTTATTTTATTTGACATTTTTTAAGATGAGATTTACACTAAATATGTGTTACTGACAAGTGCTGATGTTAAAAGTGTTTGAACAACAAATGTTATGACACTTTAGTTCATATGGCAGCAGAACATTTAAATAAAAGTGACCTTTACACTACTTTTGAATTAATTATTTGATTTTGCGTATACAATGCGATTAATCGTGATTAATCAGGGAAATAATGCGATTAATCGCGATTAAAATTTTTAAATCATTGCCCAGCCCTAGTGATGTCACATCTTTTCTGTCATGTATGTAGTAAACTGGAGAAACAGGGCAGAAAGAAACGGGGATGACAGGAAGTAAAGGACCAGTGGCTGTGACGAGGACGTGTCGGCTCTGTCCCAGGGAAACCTGCTCATCCACCTGAGCTGTTCGGTGCTCCAGTTCCCTGCACATCTGGACAGATCTGTAAAGGTTTGAAATGTCCAACTTCTTCACATGAAGTCCAGTAAAATAAATACAAAACATAAAAATTGATTAAAAACAATAAAAAATAGGTACATAAAATCCTAAAAACAAATGTGTGAAGCAATAAACACCACTAATAAGGAATAATGTTAAAGTTTGAGACGTGGTGGTCAACAAGCACAGAAAGAGTGAATGTGTTAACCTGATTATCTAAAAGGTAAAACAAAACTCACTGATTTAGAAGTAATTTTGAACTTCATTCTTGGATAAATCTCCTTCTGAGTTTTTTGGTTTTTGAACCTGAGAGTGATTCCAGAGGTATTCCTTCTGATATCAGATATGAGAAGTTAACTCCCGGCTGGAATGAGACGGCAGGTCCAGCCAGCGGACTCGGACAGGGGGAGGCCTGCGCTGGCGCAGAGCAGCTTTAGGACAGGATATTGGTTGGACTTCAGGAGCCACAGCTCGCACCGCAGGGGAGTCGTGGCGCAGCAGCATTCTTCAGCCGGCGCCATAAAAGGCCACGGATGATGAGCGGCTCCACATCGCTGCTCCATACCTGCCAGATGACGTTTCTGAGGTCAGGGTTGTGACAAAGGTCACAACAAAGGTGAGCATTGAAAAAAATGCCCCCCCCCCCCAAAAAAAAAAAAAAAAAAAAAAAAAAGCAATCCATTCTGGGCACATTTCCACGCATTTAGAGTTTTTGCGGTGTAATAAAAAGGCAAATGGTAACAGTAACGACTCTTCTCCACTTTCAAAGGAAGTCCAGTTCCATATAGACACATTTAGTGTGTTTACATGGGAAGTTTAATTCCTCTTTAATTCAGAATTAAAATTAAATCCGATTGAAAATGATTAAAAATTACGATGTATACAATTCTGAATGAAAATGTCCATTCTGAATTAAACTTAATTCTGAAGTAAGTGGCTGGTTTATTCTGATTTTAAATCCGAATAGAATAATTCCGTGGTCATGTATGCGCTCATTCCCCTCTAAATTCATTCCTGTCTTTCTGCGCATCCTCGTTCCCTTGCCCGTCTGTCGCGATTATATTCCGCGCTGGGCTTGTTTTCGAAATATTCGGCTATATTTCGAAATGCTACTTAAAAAATAAAATCAAAACAAATCCAAAAAGGATGCTAATAATGTAGTCCTCCATGTTGTTGCTAATCGAGTAAGTTTGTTTTCTTCCGGTAGACGTAAATACGTAATGATGTCCGCCCCCCCTATCCAATCAGAACCCTTCCCAACCCCCAGACCCTGAGCAGAATTGGATAAAGCCGATCAAATGTGTTTTCCATGTAAACCTCAATTCGGAATTACTATTTCCATGTAAACTCGAAGGAAAATAGTTTAATTCTGAATTATTTAATTCGGAATAATTAATTCCGAATTAAAAAACATCATGTAACCGTGGCCATTGGCTCGTTGCTAATGCTAATGATGCTACCGTTGCTAAATACAATGGTACCTCTACTTACGAACGTCTCTACGTACGAAATTATCAGGTTACGAAACGCCTCAGCGGGAAAATATTGCCTCTTGTTACGAAAGAAATGTCAGGATACGAAAGGCAAAAATACAGTAGCGCTGCTACTCGCAGCTCCCAGAGTTTACCGAACATAAACATAGCTGTCGGCTCTGTATCTCGGTTTGAAAGCGGTGCGTCTGAGCTGCTCTGCCATTGGCTATCACTCTGCATCTTCCTGGCATCCCATTGGCTAGGAGGGCCCCTTGTCTGTATGAGCGTAACCCAGCAACCCAGGTAAACAAACAATTTTTACCTCCACCAAGGAGGTTATGTTTTTGCCGGCGTTTTCTGTCTGTCTGTGTTCAAGATAACTCAAAAAGTTATGGATGGATTTTGATGAAATTTTCAGGAGTTGTCAAAAATGTGAAAAGGGAGAACTGATTTCATTTTGGGTGTGATCCGGAAGAAATCCTGGATTCTGGATCACTTTCAAATTTTCAATAATTGTTGCGCTCGGTGGAGGTCTGCGCTCTCCGAGTGCTTTTCTAGTTCTAACGTGTATTTCTTACAGGTTTTTATGTAATTTCATGTATTATTTATAATTTATAAAAAAATTATGTTCAAATTTTCGGGGGCTTAGAACGGATTAGGGCAGTGGTGTGCAAACTGTGATACGCGAGCGCTCTCTGGTGGTACGCGGGGGAACGTCAGGACTTTCCACATTTTCCCTTTTTTAAAAAAAAAAAAATTAAAATCAGAAACATACAATGCATTATAAATACATTTCAAACGAAATTCTGGTAACAATAAATAACTACAATAAGGAATAAACATCTCTCCTGTGAATTCAAAGCTCATTGAGAAGGTATATATGGCTATATTTTAAAATTGGTCAACAGTTGGTGAACAGTTTCTCAGGTGGTACGCAGTATTAAAAGATTGAGAACCGCTGGATTAGGGCATTTACATGGAAAACGTGTCTCTACTTGCGAAATTTTCAGGTTATGAAACTACTTCCAGAACCAATTAATTTCGTAAGTAGAGGTACCACTGTACAGGGCCAGTATTTCCGATACCGATACTAATACCGATACTGATACTTTTTCATACTAAGCTTGATCTATCATGAAACTGCTGACCTTTTGGTGTTTTTGTGTTTTTTGTCTTTGGATTATTTTGTTAAAACCTAGGATAGAATTTCAGCAAACTTTATAGGTGACAATAAAATACTTTATTATCACAATTAACATTTTTGTGTCCTTGGAGTTGAATTGTTCCGTTCATAATGTTTTTTCTACGCCAACTATTTTATTATAGTGGAGGAAATAAGTATTTGATCCCCCACTGATTTTGGCAGTTGTCATACTAAGAAATAAATGAACAGTCTCTGATTTTTATGGCAGCTTTATTTTAACAGTTATAGAAAGAATATTGAAAAAAAATTTTGAGAAAATTACATGAAATGAAAAATAAAAATTAATTTGTGACTCATTGAGGGAAATAAGTATTTGATCCCCGACCAACCTTGACCAGTGTTGGTTCCCACAGACCACTGGCATACTCCTAATCTCACTGAAGTAATTACCTGCATGAGAGACACCTGTTCCAAATAGTCACCTGGATAAAAAGCCATCTGCCCACAGACTCAGTAATACTCCACCATCTCCACCATGGGCAAAACTAAAGAGCTGTCAAAAGATGTCAGGGACAAAGTTGTTGAACTCCACAAGGCTGGAATGGGCTACAAAACCATAAGTAAGAAGCTGAATGAGAAGGTGACAGCTGATGGTGCAATTATTTGGAAGTGGAAGAAGTACAACATGACTGTTAATCAACCTAGGCTGGGGGCTCCATGGAAGATATCACCTGGTGGGGTCTCAATGATCATGAGAAAGGTTAGAGATCAGCCAGAACTACACGGGAGGAGCTGGTTAATGATCTCAAGGCAGCTGGGACCACAGTCACCAAGAGAACTATTGGTAAAACACTGAGACACAATGGTTTAAAATCCTGCAGTGGTCCAAGGTCCCTCTGCTCCAGAAGGCTCACGTCCAGGCCCGACTCAGGTTTGATAACGAACATATTAATGACTCAGAAAGAGACTGGGAGAAGGTGCTGTGGTCAGATGAGACCAAACTTGAGCTCTTTGGCCTCAACTCAACTCGATGTGTTTGGAGGAAGAGAAATGACCTTTCGGTAAGCACCGCCCCCTTCCTAGTTACTGTTGCTAGGTCAGACATTCTCGCTGCTCCTCCATTAAGGACAATGTTATTTTGTCATTTTTCCAATGTGTATCATCAGTGTTAATATTATACTATAATAACTCCATGGTGAAATATTGCTGCTGGGGACCTGCAACAGTGACTCGAGGTGTCCAGAACGTTTGGAGAGACATTTTTATTCCCTTTCCCAAACAAAAACAAATGCTGGAGAATGCAGGCTGTAGGTTAAATTGTGTCCGTCCACACAATCAACTGAACGTGGGGAAAGTTACAAAACACACCTACATTTACGTCAAGGTAAGTTTACTTTGTTTATTAGATAATATTAGATGATATTAGATGATTTAACCACTGTTTACTAAAAGTAATGATATGATTTACCAGCAGGGAGGGTGATGAGTTCTCAGTTAGCATTAGCATTAGCTCTGGTCCATAGGTCTGTCCCACACCAGAGCTATGTTAACATCAGACAGTCGCAGCATTGTATTAATATAATTAATAAAGTGACGTTAACATCACTAGCCACACCTTATACCTAACAAAATAAATATCCAGGGCCATATATATTTGTAGACAACGAGGCAGGCTTATAGGTGGCTAGCAAGCTAGCCGGAATGCTAACGGAGAAATGTTTTCACTCATCACCCTCCCTGCTGCTAAATCATATTACTTTTACTAAACGGTGGTTAAATCAATCATCTAATAAACAAAGCTAACTTACCTTGGAGTAAATGTAGGTGTGTTTTGTAACTTTCCCCACGTTCAGTTGCTTGTGTGGACGGACACAACTTAACCCACAGCTGCATTATTTCAGCATTTGTTTTGTTTTTGGAAAGGGAATAAAAATGTCCGTCCAAACGTTCTGGACACCTCGAGTCACTGTTGCAGGTCCCCAGCAGCAATATTTTACCACGGCGTTATTATAGTGTAATGTAAATACGGTTGATAGGCATCGGAAAAATGGTAAAATAATATTGTCCTTAATGGAGGAGCAGCGAGAATGTCCGACCTAGCAACAGTAACTAGGGAGGGGCGGTGCTTACCGAAAGGTCAATTGCTGAGTATGACCCCAAAAACACCATCCCTACTGTCAAGCATGGTGGTGGAAGCCTTATGCTTTGGGGGTGTTTCTCTTCTAAGGGGACAGGTCGACTTCACCGCATCGATGGGAAGATGAACGGGGCCATGTACCGCAGAATCTTGGGTGACAACCTCCCTGCCTCCACAAGGACATTGTAAATGGATCGTGGACGGGTCTTCCAGCATGACAACGACCCAAAACATACAGCCAAGGAAACAAAGGAGTGGCTCCATAAGAAGCACATCAAGGTCATGGAATGGCCTAGCCAGTCTCCTGACCTTGATCCTATTAAACATCTATGGAGAGAGCTGAAGCTGAGAGTTTCCAAGCGCAAGCCTCAAAACCTTCAGGATTTGGAGATGATCTGCAAAGAGGAGTGGACGAAAATTACTCCTGATGTGTTCAAACCTAGTAAGAAACTACAAGAAACGTCTGACAGCTGTGCTGCCAACAAGGGTTTTACCACCAAGTATTAGATCATGTTTTGCTAGGGGATCAAATATCATTTCACTTAATGACTTACAAATTAATTTTTATTTTTCATTTCATGTAATTTTCTCAATTTTTTTTCAATATTCTTTCTATAACTGTTAAAATAAAGCTGCCATAGAAGTCTGAGACTGTTCATTTATTTCTTAGGATGACAACTGCCAAAATCAGAGGGGGATCAAATACTTATTTCCTCCAGTGTATATCTTTCAATACTTGTGTAATTTTGTTGGCACTGTGTGCCCTTTCCTGCTGCTTTAACTCTATAAATTTCTCCATTGTGAGATAAATAAAGGATTATCTAATGTTATTTTATTAGATAACACCTTTCAGTGGGATGCATGACATGTACTGGGTTATTTCAAGGTCTTAATTAGATGTGACTTAAGTAACATGTACTTTGAAAGTTAATATGAGTTGATGCTGCAGATGACCACTCTGATCTACCTGGATGCTCTCTGTTGGACTGAAAGGTTTCTGCCAAGGACTTCTGTCTCAGGGTTGAGAGTCTGTCAGGGTCAGGGAATGGGGGGGTCCCTCCTCCTCTCTCCGTTTCTGCAGCTCTTTGTTTTCTTGTGCATGTTTTTTCATGTGCTTAAATACATTTGTTGTGTTTCCACAGTATTTTAAAGCCTTTTCACAAACTGCACGAACACAAACTGTTATGTTTTCAGGGTTAAAATACAGCCAAACCGTGCTGCTTTTTCTTTTTCTTTCTCTTTCTCTCTTCATGTGGTGTGTGTCAACGAGGGGGGGAGAGAGAGCGCTGAGTGGGGGGGCCCCGGGGGAGGAGCCCAGCTGACTCTACAGTCTTGTGAAAGTTTTCGGCCACCTTGAACTTTTCAACCTTTTGCCACATTTCAGGCTTCAAACATAAAATAGAAAATTTGAAATTTTTGTCAAGAATCAACAACAAGTGGGACACAATCGTAAAGTGGAACAAAATTTATTGGATATTTTGAACTTTAAAAAAAAAACCCCCTGAAAAGTGGGGCCTGCAATATTATTGACCCCCTTTACTTTCAGAGCAGCAAACTGACTCCAGAAGTTCAGTGAGGATCTCTGAATGATCCAATGTTGTCCTGAATGACTGATGATGATCAATAGAATCCACCTGTGTGTAATCAAGTCTCCGTATAAATGCACCTGCTCTGTGATCGTCTCAGGGTTCTGGTTAAAGCTCAGAGAGCATCATGAAGACCAAGGAACACACCAGGCAGGTCCCAGATACTGTTGTGGAGAAGTTTAAAGCTGGATGTGGGTACAAACATATTTCCCAAGCTTTAACATCTCCAGGAGCTCTGAGCAAGCAATCATATTGAAATGGAAGGAGTATCAGACCACTGCAGATCTACCAAGACCCGGCCGTCCCTCTAAACTTTCTTCTGGAACAAGGAGAAGATCAGAGATGCAGCCAAGAGGCCCATGATCACTCTGGATGAACTGATCTACAGCTGAGGTGGGACAGTCTGTCCAGAGGACAACAATCAGTCCTACACTGGACACATCTGGCCTTTATGGAAGAGTGGCAAGAAGAAAGCCATTTCTCAAAGATATCTATAAAAAGTCTCATTTAAAGTTTGCCACAAACCACCTGGAGACACACCAAACATGTGGAAGAAGGAGCTCTGGTCAGATGAAACCAAAATCAAACTTTTTGGCCACAATGTAAAACGATATGTTTGGAGTAAAAGCAACACAGCTCATCACCCTGAACACACCATCCCCACTGTCAAACATGGTGGTGGCAGCATCATGGTCTGGGCCTGCTTTTCTTCAGCAGGGACAGGGAAGATGGTTAAAACTGATGGAAGATGGATGGAGCCAAATACAGGAGCATTCTGGGAGAAAACCTGTTGGAGTCTGCAGAAGACCTGAGACTGGGATGGAGATTTATCTTCCAACAGGACAATGATCCAAAACATGAAGACAAATCTACAATGGAACGGTTCACAAATAAACGTATCCAGGTGTTAGAACGGCCAAGTCAAAGTCCAGACCTGAATCCAGTCCAGAATCTGTGGAAAGAGCTGAAGACTGCTGTTCACAAACGCTCTCCATCCAACCTCACTGAGCTCCAGCTGTTTTACAGGAAGAATGGACCAGAATTTAGTCTCTGGATGTGTTAAACTGATGGAGACAAACCCCAAGAGACTGGAGCTGGAACTGCAGCAGAAGGTGGCGCTACAGAGTATTAACACAAGGGGGGATGAATAATCTTAGACATTTTATTTGTCAAAAAATTTTAAAATATCCAATACATTTTGTTCCACTTCACGATTGTGTCCCACTTGTTGTTGATTCTTGACAAAAAAATTGTGATTTTATATCTGTGTTTGAAGCCTGAAATGTGGCAAAAGTTCAAGGGGGTCGAATACTTTCACAAGGAACTGAACCTGCATGCTTGTTTGGTTGGTGCCACGGGTATCGTTCAGTATCAATACCAGCATTGGTATTGATATTATCGATACTTGGATCGATCTGCCCACCTCTAGAATAAAGTTCACTTTGCAAAAGCCTGCATGTTTTTAGATAGCCTTAGCTAGCACCAGATGCTAGCACAGTATTCTCTCCACCGCATGAGTTGAAGTTTTTCAACGGGTGTCAGGCGAATCACATGAAATTTCTCCAGAAGTAGTTTCGCAACCGCATCTGGAATCACAGAGATTCCAGTAGAACTGAACGGACTTCCAGGCGCACGCATCCAGTGAGTACATGTGCGGAAACAAGGCATAAAACAACTGAGCGAGGAGTTATTTTTAAAAGTTTTGGCATTTTATGAACACTAATAAGGTTTTTGAGAGGTCATTTAGTAGCCGAGTAACAATAAATACCCATGTGCAGACGAGGGTCTGCTATGGCGTCCCACAGGGTTTAGTTTTAGGGCCAATCTTATTCACTCTATACATGCTGCCCCTGGGCCATGGCATAAATGTTCATTGCTATGCTGATGACACAAAGCTGTACATATCCATAAAACCAGATGAAACAGAACCGTTGGCTAAACTGTCTGAAAGACATTAGGACCTGAATGTCCACAAACCTTTAGCTTTTAAATTCTTATCAAATGGATGATCCAGGTCCTGCTCAAGGTTTCTTCCTCTTAAAGGGAAGTTTTTCCTTGCCACAGTTCAGCTCAGAGGTTTTTCTCCCACTAGGGGAGTTTTTATTCACCATTGTTTCTTTAATTAAGATTTGTTAATATTACTAATAGTTACTAATATTTGCTCGATGTCATGATCCGGGTCACTGAAAAGCACCTAGAGACAATTTAAATTTTAATGGATGCGATACAAATAAAGTTTGACTTTACAAACTTCACTAAGGTGTCAGTGAAACATCTGCAACGTGTTTTGTGCAAAATACCACAGCAGTACAACTCAAACTCGGTATTTCCAGTCGTGCCTTTGCATCTCTGCTCATTGAAGCCCGTTTTACCGGAGCGGCTGTGCCTGTTTTGAAATCTGTTTTACAGCTTTGCATCACCATCTTTCATGGTGCTTCCAGGTACGGCTCACTGAATGGTATATTTTTCAGAAATAAATGACTTCAAACTTGTGGTATGTTAGAGTTTGGGAGCTGGTTGACATTTCATTGGCTTTGTAAAAGTTTAACTGGAGCCAAACAAAGAGGCCAGTGTTCCCAGTGGAAGAGTCAGGTATTTAAGAAGGTAGAGGACATTGTTAACCCACCTCATCATGTCCTGTCTGCTGATGCCTTCAGGCAGCTGTTATTTTGCAGCCCAGAGGCGGCAGCAGTCATTTTGAATTCTTAAATACTTTTAATAATAATAGCGTTACCGGGTGTCTGTTGTGTTCTTATTTACGTAGCTTATTTTGCTGTGTTTCGTCGTTTGTGTTTCGACGTGGGCATTTTATATTTGTAGATGGGTTAAACTGCAGATAAACGTTAAACTGAAATTTGAATCTGAATCTGGATGGAGCTGGCCTCATCTACCTGTGAAGCAGGTTCAAGCAACATCTGGACTGCTGCTGACAGGCAGATGTGTGAGTCGATACAGCTGTGTTCGCTGGGTTCTTCCTTCTAAATGAAGTCCATTTAATCCGAACAACAGGAGCAGTCGACTGTAAAAAGAAAGAGCCGTTCACAGTTCGCAGCTGGTTTGATAAGAGCTGCAGGGAGAAGTTTCTCCTTGTGGCCGCGTGCGTCACTCCAGATAGTGATATTCACTCCCGTCTCTTCCCATGCAGCTTCTCTAATAAAGCCCTCGCTTTCATCTGATTCTCATGGCCATGAGTGAGCCGTTGTTGCACTGGTAACATTTTGCACACAATACATTTTTTGATTTTCAAATATTCAGCAAATACTGTAACCTCCAGCAGTTTGCAGCAGTCAGAGGCAACTGCTTTGCGTCCTGTGCGCCGCTCTTCTGTTTCATACGATTTAGGACATGTGGGGAAACGTTTGACTATCCGGGCATATTCAAACTAGACGAAGGTCGCTCAGCGCCATTCATTCAGCTCCTGCAGCAGGAAGAGTCGGCCGAGGCTGCTGTGATAAAACGATGAGACTCCTGCTTTGTTTGTCTCTTTAGTTTTTGGGCCGAACGTAGCTAGGAGGACGGCCCTGGACAAGTTTCCAGAAGTTTGAAAGCTATACCGCCTGTGAACGGTTTTCCTTAGTGGAATTTACTTCAAACACTAAAGAGATCTTTTAAAATCTTTTATCAGTCTTTACAGGCATCTACAACCTTTTCATTTCAAGGGCTCATAGATCTCCTCAAGTCTTGGCATGACAGTAGCACCCAGTGAAGGAAAATACCAGACCCCAGATGTCCTGCCCACATGAGGGTTTGGCCCCTCAGGGTACGATGGCTCTCCTCCCCATCAAGTCCACCTGCTTTGTCCTCCTCCAGGACGGCAGATAGAAGCCTAAACTGCTCCCTGATAAGTTATTTTTGTGTACTCCATGTTTACCTTTGCTCAAGCAGGCCAAAGAAAGTTTCCACCGCCCCCTTCTCCACCTGCTTCTTCAACGCTGCGATTGTTCCGTAAACAGTTTCCGTGCAGTCTTGCCTTCTGTCCAGGTCTGCCTTTTGTCTCCGTTTTCTCTGACTCCTTCTCTATATTTGCAGCCAGGAATGTAAACCACAGCGAGCCTGCTGAAGCATCACCAAGATACATGAACATGTCTTTTCATCAAGATACCACAGAGAATCCAGCTGGTTACTTTTCAACCATGTGTTTGCAGGTGTGTTCGTAGCAGCTGTTTTTAGGGGGCGGAGTCATCCACCCAACTCCCCTTTAAAATCTGTCATACGGCTTTTACGTACGGTTTTGAACGACCGGCTTCCATGATGGGACGTTGGGTGGATATAAAGATGGGAAAGCAGGATTAATCCACTGTGATTTAGGGCTGAGATGCGAATATCGAAGTTCGGTGAATCTGTTTTCAGGTTGTGAGGTTTTGGACCTGGAAGTCGGTTTATACTCCCAGAAGCTCTGACCTTAGAGTCACCAACGATCTCCTCATGGCCTCAGACAGTGAATTAGTGTCCGTACTGGTTCTGTGCTGCTTTAATACCATCCATAAAAGCATTTTACTGGACAGATTAGAGCACGTTATTGGAATTAAAGGGACAGTGCTAGGATGGTTTAAATCATATATCTGACAGGTTCCCGTTCGTTCATGTTAATGACATTTCTTTCACACAGACCAGGGTCTGCTATGGCGTCCCACAGGGTTCAGTTTTAGGGCCAATCTTCTTCACTCTATACATGCTGCCCCTGGGACATTGGTATAAGTGTTCATTGCTATGCTGATGACACCTAAACCAGACTGAAACAGTCTGGTTTAGGTGATGACACATAAACAGTTACAGTGGTACCTCAGTTTACGAAATTAATTGGTTCTGGAAGTAGTTTCGTAACCTGAAAATTTCGTAAGTAGAGACGTGTTTTCCATGTAAATGCCCTAATCCGTTCGGTATATAATTGTTTTTATAAATCATAAAAATGCACTTAAAAATTGTAACAAATATGTTACCATTAGATTACTGCACAATAAACATAAAATTAGAGTTGTACATAATAAAAAACAAAGAATAAAATAAGAATAAAAACTATGTTCATTTACCTTTTAACTGCTATCGTCGTCACCTTTTCTCTCTCAGCAGTGGTTTTCGCCTGACGTTTTGTAAAGAACAGATCCAAGGACGTTTTGTCGGCTTTTAACAATCCTTCGAAATTGTGCAAGGCAAACATCATCATAGTGAGCGATAGCCCAACTAGTGAACACTTTTTCTGGGTGATTCTTTTCAACGAATTCCGAAACATTCATGGAATTTTCCTAAAATGTCAAAGGGATGCCAGTAAGATGCTAGCTGATAGCCAGGAAGATGCTAGCAGAGCAGCTACAAGTATGTTTACGTTCAGTAAACTCTGGGAGCTGCTAGTAGCAGCGCGTTGTCAACAGTTCTGGATAAAAAAAAAAAAACTAAGTGAACCTTTGGAATTTGTGGTTGGTTGGATCTCATTTGACGGTTTGACTTCAACGCGCTTTGTCGGTGTCTCCAGATCAGACCTGTTCAGCATTCAGGAGGAACTTCTCACCATTCCTCCTTCCAGAACGGCTTCAGCTCAAACACGTTTGTAGGATCTCTGGTGGGGACAGCATCTCCGTGACTGGGCCACTTTCTGTTTCTGAAGTTGTTCTGTGGTTCATGTTTTGGGTCGTTGTCTTGCCGCCAAGCTTCTACTGACCTTCAGCTGGCGGACAGCCACCCCGAAATTATCTTGGAAGGTATTTCGACAAATTTGGGAATTAATTTTCCACTTGACGATGCTCCCTCCACCATACTTCACCACTGGGATAAAGTTTTTTTAAACTGGTATACGTCCTCCTGAGTGTTCTTTCCAAACAGTTCAACTTCTGCTTCGTCAGTCCTCAAAACATTTGCCCGGTTGCATCAGGTAGATTGTCGAGGAGAGCAGCAGCAGGCGCCCACCTCTTAGCTATGGCACTAACCTGTCTCATCTCACAGACATTTCGTCCACTTCTGATGGACACGTTGAGTTGACTTTATCTTCCTTTCCAGCCAACAGGTCAACAACCCTTGACAGTATGTGTTCAGGAATCTCCATGTTTGTGATGCATGGCTCCCGTCAGCAGATGCCTCTTTTTCAGCAGCAAGTGTAAAGTGGCCCTGCAGCCCTGTTGACCAGGTTGTTGGTGGACTGTACAGAAGTGAAGATCTGACCCAATCCATTGGCTAATTTTACAGATTTGCACCCAAAAACATTGAATTTCAAACCCAGTTGTAATTAGTTGGATTATGAATTTGGAGTGAACTGAATAATGACTTGGGCTGAATAGAAATGCAGTTTAGACCAGTGGTTTGATCAAACCCCAGGCACGCACCTGACTCATATGATTCATGATGACACGCCCCGCTTGGCCGTCACTGGCTACAGGTGATCAAGTTAAATTGCCTGGCCAATCTGTGCTGCAGGGAATTTGGGGCCCGATCTTCTGCCAGATCTGCTAAAGCCGCTATTTAGGGATAGCGGGTAGCGGGAAGGGCATTCCCCCGCAAAGAACGCAGTCTTCCACCTTGCTAAACCCGCTATCCCACCTGCGCTACCCGCTACATTATCCATAGGAGTGGTTAGGGCGTTCCACCTGTTAAACCAATCAGTGCGTCAGTAGCCATTGCCTTTAAGAACAGGTTGTGCTACCCACTAACTGCTATGGAGCGTCTTTTCATCCAGATCAGAGCAGCTCTCATGCGCAGCTCGTCTGGGACTCTGCTGTAGAGCTTCCTCCTCTTCCTTCCTTCTCCTCTTCTGCACTGATATATACATAAAAATAGTTTTACACAGACAATTCCTATCAGCTACCTGAAAGTCCCAGATACTCGGTGTCCTCCCAGTAAACATGCTCTGGTCATCAAGCCATTTAAGACGATCTCTGCCATTTTCTCAGGGGTTCAACTGAGGCCAAATCACGCGTTTTATGCAAGAGTTAATTCAAGAGGTAGAGCCGTTTGTGCACGTCCACATGTGACCAGGTGGACGCGCATTGATGCCATTTGGACTCGGCTCCTGTACGCACCAACAATGTCAGTAAGGGAGTTGGCATAATGGGTAGTGGTTTTAGGGAGCGGAAGATTGCATTAGCGGTTAGCGGAGGTTCCTAAACCCGCAATTTGCAGGTAGTGGTTACTAGGAAGTGTACAATCGGGGCCTTGGTGCGCTCAGTAGTCGACTTATGACTGTCGTGATGGTACAGCATGTGATTTCTTTAATATTTTAATCCATACTAACTATGTTGGGAAAAAAAAGAAAGTGGTCGGATGACTATGTACAATAGTAATAATAAGTAATAATATGCAGACAAACAACCACCCACACTCACTCACTCACTCCTACGGGCAATTTAGAACCACCAATTAACCTGACATGCATGTCTTTGGACTGTGGGAGGAAACCGGAGTACCCGGAGGAAACCCACGCAAGCACGAGGAGAACATGCAAACTCCACACAGAAAGGCCCATATATATATATATATATATATATATATATATATATATATATATATATATATATATATATATATATATATATATATATATATATATATATTTCAATGAAGAAGGGTTTGGTGAATGTGCACATGAAACTGGTGGGATTCAGCACCTCCAACAAGGTTAAGAACTACTGGTTTGGACGTTATTGGATTATATTAACTTTTTAAAACCAGGACTTTTGCATGAAGTGCCTTGAGATGACTTTGTTGTCAACTGGCTCGATACAAATAAAAGTAAACTGAATTGAATCAAATTTACACTTTTATCAATGAAACTAGCTCTCAGCTAAACCTCCAAACTAATTTCACTGATTGGACTTCAGGTGTGTAAACTACTGACTCCAACTGGTGTTTGTTGATGTAATTAGTATTTTTTTTATCCAGTGCTGTGGATGTTTAAGTGTTCAATAAAGACATGAAAAAACCGTAAATGCTGATGAGTTATCTCAGTCTGCTGACGCTAATTCATCACACTTTACAGCACATCAGTGCAGAAAGCCAGTTAATTCATCCTGTTCATATTCTTCTTGTGTGTAGAAAATCCATCATGTTGTTGGGTCATCTGAAACGTTTTGGTTGCACAGTGTTCCTGTTTGAAAGCATTGTGCGTATTTGAGGTAAATGAAGGAAGCTTCCTAATTTTGCAGAGCAGTGGTCTATTTAAATGTGCTCTCTTGAGCTGCAGTGCATTGACCTCTCTTGATTACAGTCTGGTTCCAAGTATCACCGTCCAGCTGAGCTGATAGCTAAATTAGTTACATGAACCATCTGAAACACAGACACAATGTTTGCTTTGCAGGGCTTTGTCACCAGTCGGGGTATCAGCAGGCTCACCTGCCTCTGACTGGCCTCTGTATCTCTCTGTCAAGGCTGTTGAGCTCTGGATGCTCGCCTTTTCCTGCTGCCATATCAGCAGGGTCGCATCTGCGGCAGGGCAGCTGCAAACACAAGATGCCCTGCAAAAAAAGAGAAAAGCCAGCGCTGAACCAGCAGCACTTCACACGGAGGCAGCAGCACAGCTGGGCAGACAGTAAATA
Organism: Hirundichthys speculiger; assembly: GCA_018398805.1. Classification (NCBI taxonomy): domain Eukaryota; kingdom Metazoa; phylum Chordata; class Actinopteri; order Beloniformes; family Exocoetidae; genus Hirundichthys; species Hirundichthys speculiger. The sequence continues at coordinate 772,456 of JAGFBZ010000120.1, forward strand.
AGGTGAAAAAAATAATCCAAGGCACTCTGAGACCACAAGTATCATAATAAAAGTCTGTTTTAATATTTTAGGAGCAAAGTTGGAAGCCCTAATCAGAGTGGCAAAGTGAAATAGAGGGAATTTAAAAACACAGACAGCCAGCCAACACCTGTATGTGGGGCCCATCTGAGATAGAAACGGGCTGAAGGATGGAGCCCCGTATGGGACTGTCTGTTGGTTCTGTATGGGAGAGATGCCCACTTGGGTTTGCTTGAGTGGTTGTCTAAGTGGGACCCAGAAAAGACACCCACTTCGTACCTGAGCACAACCGCTGCGAGGAATTCAGGGCCAACGTGGGGCCAACGTGGGGCTAATATGGAGCCAAGGTGGGGCCAACGTGGGGTCAACGTGAAGCTAATATGGGGCCAACGTGGAGCTAATGTGGAGCTAAGCCAGCTTGGCCCGTAGGGAGTCCGAGCCGGCAGGCTAGCTGGTAGGCTAACTAGCTAGCAGCCGGCGGGAGGATGCTAGCAGGAGTTGCCGCCGGGGCAAAGTGTCCCACCTAGGAAATGGGAAGAAGACCCGGTCGTCCCGCTGTCCACCCATGGACGTGGTGGCCATTGGGACCCGGAGCCAGGAGGATTTAACCTGAAGTGCAGCAACCTGTACCCGCTTGGCTGGGTGGCGACCGCCAGACGAGGGAGGAACCAGCCCTGTGAGTGGCTGCAGGGATCGAACAGGAGAGAGAGGACTGGAAGACCCCGGAGCACCTGCCCCGGGATCTAACACTTTTTTTGACAACTTCAATGTTTTGTAGTTTTTAGTACAGTGATCCCTTATTTTTCACAGTTAACGGGTGCCGGAGCCCCCCGAGCCTAAATAATGTGTTTAAAATATGTTTAAAATCAGCAAAAAAGTAGCGAGGCGCTGCAGCGAAACAAGACAAAGGCTCAACTGTGGTCTTTCTGTTACCTTCACAGCTTCTGGTCTCTGAACCGTAGTAAAGAAACTGCTGGTATTGTGCTATTTTTGGCTTGTAATTAGCGGCTAACACGCTAACAACAAAAGAAACAGTCTGGTTTTCTCTGCATGGAACGAGCACTTTATTGTGTCACTGCAGGAACTTGTAACATCACACAGGTTGTATTGTTGGGCTCCTGTCAGTTAACAGAGAATGTAAATCTATACACGCTGGGCTGCTGTTGATGCTCACTACACTTTTCATCTAACCCCGTTTTCATTCTGCCGTCCCACAACACACACACTACATTACCCATAAGGCCACACCATTACCCATAAGGCCACCTTCTTAAAGGGGCCAGGCTGCCTCACAACATTTCTCTGCTGTGAGAGAACGCGCACAACACCCTGTGATGTTTCCAGGATTTTTTCTTGATTTTTTTATTATATAATATATTTCTGAAAAATCAGTGTTTTTAATTTTTAGCTCACCAATTAATAAAACCTTTTTTTTTTAAACTGTTGTTTTAGGATCTTTTAACTCTGTTCACTCCTAATTCAAAGAACCTGCGAACCTCGAGAGTCCTGGGCTCACTCCCAGGTGGCGTCGTGGTTTTTTTTTTTTTATTACCAGTTTTTAATATTTATCAGATTTATGATTTTTAGGCCCGTCGCCTTCTGAAACCGCCACACGCGCGCTGTGGTTTTTCAGTCACGCACCCGTTAACACCCTGGAGGCAGCGCGGGGCCCCGTGTGTCTTATCCAAGGACGCTTCAACCCTGTGAACTGCCCTCGAGTGAACCCATCCGATGAGCAGCACAACTTGGAAAAAAAAAGAAAAGTGCAGTTGATCTCTGTTGTCATTGAAGCAGGAAAAAAAAAAAGAAAGAAAGATATTCTTCACAGTTTTCCCTCAGCGAAGAAATGAAGATTCACAGCACAATGTGCATCGGTCCGGTGGCTGATAAGAAGATGGTGTTATTGACACCCTGGTGGTGTTTTTGTTTGAACCGAAGATGTTCCCCTCTGAGATCATCTCTCTCCAAATATGACCTCAACCCCAGCTGCTCTGAGAGCATCAGGGTTACCTGCACAGTTGTCATGTCTGGCCATGGACTATTCCCTCAACAGTAAATATTATTTTTCTTGTCCAGGAATTTAGTTTCTGCCATCAAACCAGAAAGAGAACAAACAGATCCCTCTGCTTGGTTCAGAGCCAAATTAGAAAGCTGTCCTGACACCTGCTGCAGAACACAAATCTGAGACGTGTATTTGTTAATACACATTCATTTTCACATTTCGTTGCTCTCTGAATAATGCACGGCCGTGCTGAAGGCAGCAGATGTTGATCTACTGTTCTGCAGCAGTGCTGCTGTTTCAGAGGTGTAGATGAGCTTTTCCAGGGACGCTGATACAACTTTTATGTCTTTTATGCATGCCGTCCTCCTGATAATTAAAAAAAACAAAAAAAACATTAATATTGCATTAAATAGTTTATAAAGGTGAATGTTGGAGAAATGGGATGACGTGCATCCAAAAACAATTTGGCACTGATCAGCTGCAGTCGAAAAGAGAAAAAAAAAAGTTAAAAAGCAGTACCAGTGGCATATCTTCACACTGGATGTATGCACGCTGCACAGTTACTGACAAGAGTCCGGTCTGATCTGGTTTCACATGCCGCTCCAGTTTATACCTCCCTCTATCATGTCTGTGGTGTCTGATTCACCCAGTGGGAAAAACTGGCCTCCAACCACCTGCTCGGCTCTTATTACGCCTGCATCCGTTGTAAACACAGGAGCCCACGTCGAGCCTTCAGGCGGGCGACCAGACGCCTGCCAGCGGGCCTCGCTTGCTGAGGAGCTCCCAGACATTTACAAGTCTCCCATCAAACGCCCGGCACAGCCGGACGCCAGGTAGAGGGCGCCACTGCACACAGACTGTAAGTGATGTCACTGCACGTCACGGTGCGACCCGTCCGCTGGGCATGTCTGTTAACGTTTTTTTTTTTTTTACCCTGCATATCTTTTTTTATTCCATGCATCATGCAGAGGAGCAGTAATAATGTGTATAGCTGATAATCGACAACCCGTCTCGCTCTTCACGTCACTGCACATACAGCAGCGATGCTTAATTTCAATTTTTCTATTATTCAGATTCATAGACTGCACAATCTATGTTCATACTCTACATCTGCTTCATTATAGAAATATATTAAACTAGAAAAACACTCAGAGAGCGCAGACCTCCGCCAAGTGCAACAATTCCCCCATATAGAGATTTACAGATTGCAATAAACTCCGTGTTATGGATCAGATCCGGATCAGCCTTTGAAATTTGATAGAGGTTCCCATTGTCAATCTCTGAGTCAAATTTCATGAGTTTATGGCAAATAATTAACGGAGATATTGAGAAACAAAATTTTCGGCCCCGTTGACCACAATGTTATCGGAAATTTGAAAGTGATCCAGAATCCAGGATTTCTTCCGGATCACACCCAAAATGAAATCAGTTCTTCCTTTTCACATTTCTGACAACTCCTGAAAATGTCATCAAAATCCATCCATAACTTTTTCAGTTATTTTGTACACTGACAGACAGACAGATAAAACATAACCTCCTTGGCGGAGGTAATGAACACAGTCATGCAGCGTCATAATACGGGCCTTTCATCTTTCATCTACGTCTTCCATTATTGTCAAAACCTTTTCAAAAATGCGACAGAAACTGATTTCTGTGTTTTGATCATTTGTTTGCACCTTCACTCAGCAGACTTTATACCCCATCCTGGCACCCTCACCTGTCAGTTTTCTTTTATATATGTATATATATATATATATATTTTTTTTTTTTTTTTTTTTTTTCAGTTACGTAAACTTCCTGGCTTTTCAGTTTTCTGTCTGTATCCTGGATGTCTGTGCATGTATCTGTTACTTTAAACCACCGCTTCCATCTTTCATCTCCAGTGAAAGAAACAAGTGTTTGAACCTTTGACAAAGGTGCTGCTCTCCACAGCGGAGTGGACTAATTCATGTCGTAGATGGTATAAATATCATCGGGGGGGTGTATGGGGATGTGTCCAAGTTATGGTGAGAAATATCCCTTCATTGTGCTTCATTCAGATTTCAGCTGCTCTTCAGCTCTACGTCCTTGAGTAGGTGAAGCGTCCGTGAACGTGGCTGTGCCGTCACTCCTCAGTGGTGAACAGACCTCATCTAATCCACGATATCTCTGTCTTGTCTCTGCTTTGTTTAGTTTTCATGCCTTGTGGATCTGCGTTGGGTTTTCTGTCACCGGATCCCCTGCCGGTGTGGCACCAGCTGTTTGTTCGGTTGAGTTTATTGAACATGCTGCAGCTTCACCTGATCTCCTGCATGCAGCATTTGGGTCTTTGAATGAGTTTGAGTGGTTCCCTCCAGCAGTCATTATTTACTTTAGCTCAGTCAAGACATACTGCCTGTCATATCTCTGCATGTGTGTGTTTGTATTTCAATTCAAAAATTCAAAAATACTTTATTAATCCCCCAAGGGGGAAATTCAAGTTTCAGTACACCAGTCTGGTGTACTAGAGGAGCTGCTAGCGTCCAGCGCTCCTTTTCATGCCCGGTCCCGTGGTCCGAGTGCTTACTCCAGTTAACAGCTGTTAACAGCCGTTAAAACAGTTAACAGCCGTTAGAACCAGTATATCTCCATAACGATGACAAGTGAGATATCTCCAGGTCAGAGGAGGAAACACCGATGAACCAAACTGTCTCCTCTGGGAAGACTGAGCTCCATTCAGTCCGGCGAGCGACGGAGCCGACCATCCCAGAGCCCGGTTCATCATGCGGACCGGACCAGGCCGTTGTCGTCTCCCCCGGCGATGCTGAGCCCCACCAGGTCACCAGACGGCCCCTGCCAGGTCAGCTGACCCATCCGGCGTGTAGACAGCTGGACGGGGGCAGCACGCCACCGCCGCCGCTACGTCGGGGGCTCCCGTCCCGGCTCCGTGACGCTGCAGCCCGGATCCAGTGGCGGTGGTTGCCGCGGGTAGCAGTTCAGGACTACTTAGCTTTCCCGAACCGGCCTCCAGCGACACTGTCCATGTCCGTGGCGGCAGGTCTCCACCAGCCGCAAGAGGACCGATCCGCCCCCTGCAGACAGTATGAAGACATCTGACCACAGATCACCACAAACCGGGCACAACTGGAGCGTCCAGCGTCGCAGGGACGTTGTGTATTTGCCTGTTTGTTTAGCCTTAAATTTAGCCGTTTTTGACAGAGTGATCAGAAAAGTCAGAGTCATCAGAACGTCATCAGTGCTGTTCAAAAGTACTTTGATAAACCGGTTCTTGTCTCAACTATGGATGAAGCTTCTGAAGCCTCATGTTCCTCCAACTGCAGCGACGCCATGTTGCAAAGAGGTGGAACCAGCAGCCGACTGGAAGACGCCCACCAGTTAGCTGTTTCAGCCTGGCTGTCAACCCAGGACGATAATCCATATTATTTCGTATTTCTTTTTTCCCCAAACACCTTCATTTCAAGTCTTACCCTACCAGAATGAAGCAAGCGCTGCTGGACCTTAGCAGGTCCAGCGACGGAGCTCCGTGGCTGAGCTCGGCACAGCTGGAGGTCCGGCTAGAAGCTCCACAGGGACATTCCCGCTCAGAGCTGTCCTGAAGTGGTTCCCTGTGAGCAGCTCTGGGTCAGATCGGCCTCTGCGATGGGCCGAACTGCTGGTGGAAAGTCATTTCAGGACCCTTCCAAGTGGAACTAGAGAAGCACTCTGAAAGCACAGACCTCCACCAAGCGCAACAATTCCCCCATATAGAGATTTACACCATAAATGTTAGTCGTACAAATAGCACTGACAATATGGGACCGCTAAAAAAGTACCATATCTTCCTTTATTTTGTGATGCACACAAAAATAAATATTAATGCTACAAAGATTTCATGCAATATTTGTTTCCAAAGTCAATATATTGAAATTAAACAACCTCAATGTTTTTATAGAGGTTGCAATAAAATCCGCGTTCTGGATCAGATCCGGATCAACCTTTGAAATTTGATAGAGTTTAGACTGTCTGTCTGTCTTTGTTCAAGATAACTCAAAAGGTTCTAGATGGATTTTGATTAAATTTTCTCAATATCTCTGTTAATTATTGCCCAAAACTCATGAAATTTGACTCAGGGATTGACAATGGGAACCTCTATCAAATTACAAAGGCTGATCCGGATCTGATCCAGAACGCGGATTTTATCGCAATCTGTAAATATGGGAGAATATATGGGAGAACTGTTGCGCTTGGCGGAGGTCTGCGCTCTCCAACTGCTTTTCTAGTTATTACAGGGACTAAAGGTTCTGTTTCTTAAAGTCAAATAGATGCCTGGAGGATGAGCAGAGACTGACACGACCCCTGCAAAAACCACTTATGAAAAAACATCCTGAACATGCTGTAGGTGATGAATGAAGATCTTCTTTATTCCAGGAAAAATATTTCCTTTCCATTTGTTCATAAATTAATCTCATTACTGTGTATTACAGTTAGTAACTTCATGCACAATGTACACACTTCCTGTCAGTAGAGTGGTGCTAAAAAAGTTTATGAACCTGCCACTTTATTATATTTCTGCTTAAATTTTTTGCAGTGCCTCGCAAAAGTATTCGGCCCCCCATGAACTTTTTAACCTTTTGCCACATTTCAGGCTTCAAACATAAAGATATAAAATTCTATTTATTTTTTATTTTTTGTCAAGAATCAACAACAAGTGGGACACAATCGTGAAGTGGAACGAAATTTATTAGATATTTGAAACTTTTTTAACAATTAAAAAAACTGTAAAGTGGGGACGTGTAATTTTATTGGGCTCCTTTACTTTCAGAGCAGCAAACTGACTCCAGAAGGTCAGTGAGGATCTCTGAATGATCCAATGTTGTCCTGAATGATTGATGATGATCAATAGAATCCACCTGTGTGTGAATCAAGTCTCCGTATAAATGGACCTGCTCTGTGATAGTCTCAGGGTTCTGGTTAAAGCTCAGAGAGCATCATGAAGACCAAGGAACGCACCAGGCAGGTCCCAGATACTGTTGTGGAGAAGTTTAAAGATGGATGTGGATAAAAAAAGATTTCCCAGCTTTAAACATCTCCAGGAGCACTGAGCAAGCAATCAGACTGAAATGGAAGGAGTATCAGACCACTGCAAATCTACCAAGACCCGGCCGCCCCTTTAAACTTTTATCTGGAACAAGGAGAAGACTGATCAGAGATGCAGCCAAGAGGCCCATGATCACTCTGGATGAACTGATCTACATCTGAGGTGGGACAGTCTGTCCAGAGGACAACAATCAGTCCTACACTGGACACATCTGGCCTTTATGGAAGAGTGGCAAGAAGAAAGCCATTTCTCAAAGATATCCATAAAAAGTCTCATTTAAAGTTTGCCACAAACCACCTGGAGACACACCAAACATGTGGAAGAAGGAGCTCTGGTCAGATGAAACCAAAATCAAACTTTTTGGCCACAATGCAAAACGATATGTTTGGAGTAAAAGCAACACAGCTCATCACCCTGAACACACCATCCCCACTGTCAAACATGGTGGTGGCAGCATCATCATGGTCTGGGCCTGCTTTTCTTCAGCAGGGACAGGAAAGATGGTTAAAACTGATGGGAAGATGGATGGAGCCAAATACAGGAGCATTCTGGGAGAAAACCTGTTGGAGTCTGCAGAAGACCTGAGACTGGGACGGAGATTTATCTTCCAACAGGACAATGATCCGAAACATGAGGACAAATCTACAATGGAACGGTTCACAAATAAACGTATCCAGGTGTTAGAACGGCCAAGTCAAAGTCCAGACCTGAATCCAGTCCAGAATCTGTGGAAAGAGCTGCAGACTGCTGTTCACAAACGCTCTCCATCCAACCTCACTGAGCTCCAGTCTAGCAAAAGGTTGAAAATTTCAAGGGGGCCGAATTCTTTCACAAGGTACTGGATGCCATAAATTATGAAAAAAGAGACAACAATTTATTGAACTCTTCAAATAAGATTTTTTTTTTTCTAGAAGTTTCCACAACAATTATGGGACAATCAAGACTTGAGAGACAAACTGAAATATGAAAACAATTTGATTAAATGAGATTTAAGACAATCTATGATGAAAAACAATGTGCAGTAATGCGAAGGTGATAAAGTGAAGAACAGGAGCAAGGGACTCTGCTGTCTGATAAGATCTCATGTTTCAACTCGGACAAGCATTATGTAAAAGATTTATCTTTGATGTACTCACTGTTGTTCTCTCGAACTGAAGACATGATGAAACTCCAACATGTGGAACAAGGACTTTGTGATTAAACCTCGTCTCTGACCTGCTTGTCTCAGACGTCCAGACTGTGCGGCTCTGAGTGACATCCTGATCCGGTCCGTCCATTATCACATTTGACAGCAGAGGATGTCTGACAGACGGACCCAGATAGCAGGCGACGTTATCGTCTTCCATGGATTTCCATCGTGTATCTCTGCATAACTTACTGACCTAATCTTCATTCCCCAAATCAAACAAGAGACATCCAGCCATTGTTGGGACAGAACAGCTTTTACCGCTTTGGGATGCTGTCATTCCTTCTCACAACACTGAGAAAGGTGTTCTGCCTTCAAGGATAACGAGGGACGACAAGTTAATTTGTCCCACAAACATTTGTAAGGTACACGGCAGGTGTACTCCCCTCATTTCCTTTTCTTCCTTCAGCTCAATCCATAGGAAATTAGGAGCACATTATACATCCCATCGTTGACCTCCACCTGTCTATATAGACGTCATCCCAGCGTTGACCTCCACCTGTCTATATAGACGTCATCCCAGCGTTGACCTCCACCTGTCTATATAGACGTCATCCCGGCGTTTACCTCCACCTGTCTATATCGATTGTTGACCCCTTACATTAATATCGGATCATGGTTCCTTGTCCTGTATGTTGATCACAGTTGGATTTAGGTTCGGTGACTGCTGAGATTTTTCAATTTCAATTGGCCTTGATTCTGACGTTTGGAAGGTCTGTAGAGAGAACTGAGGAAAATTACAGTTTTACATGGGCTGTCCCTTCAATGCTAATGTGAACCCTGGTTGGATAAAGATTCAGAATTGGACCAATAGTAATAATTTCTATTAACTATGAACTATTAAAGTGAATTTGCCCAACACTGGTTGTATCTGTGGTTGATGGATGATGGCTCTCGATGTGATGCTCTCAATGCCAGTCTTGTAAATTACAGAGTAAAAATCCTTCAGCTTCCTTTGAACTGTTCAATAATATTATTGACTGTAGAAGAACAAATATTCAAATCCCTCCCCGTCTCTCTTTAGGAAACATTATCCCAAACATTTGCTCAAGGATTTTGTTGACAAAGTGAAGATCCTTTGTCCATGTTTGCTCCTGAGCCTCGTGGTTCTGCCTTTGTGCTAAATCCTTATTACGCACATCATCTCATTCTTCCAGTGTCCTCATGAGGGGACAGTCCCAAACTTCAGCCGCTAGGGGGAGCTCATTTTTCACCATTGCACAGTCAAGTGCCATTTAAATTCTAGTTTGCAAGCTCTCCAAAGCCTTGGCTTTGAAAGGCTGTTTTTCTGATCGCTGTTAGTGATGTGGTGTCACCCGATCAAACTCATTTCTGGAAACATGCTTGAGCTGAGCGTGTAAATGCAGGGAAGAATCAGGTGGATTCTTGTGCGTTTGTCTGTGCTTCAGCACCTTTGGAAAATGCCTGCAGAGATAAATGGGCTGCATTCTTAACAGGCTTTTTTTCCTCAGTCTTTAGAGGAAAAATCCAAGCAGCCCTCCTCCTCCGGGAGGCTCTCCTTGTTCTTTCTCACCCAGCTCTAACACACTTTTGAAGCGCTGATGTGTGGAGCTTTTCTTTGTGCCTATAAATGCATATAAACCTCTCAGCCATGAGGTGACACCTGCTGTCCTGCTGGTCTATCGCTCACCAGCAGCTCCCAGTTTTGGTCTGCTTCGCTGTCCTCTGAGCTCTCGGCTTCCAGAACCCTGCCGCTCCAGACGGGCAACCAACTTGGCATGTGCGGCCTGCAAACGTTAGCAAACACACCCTGTTAGCGGTTGCAGAAACCTCTAATTTACATCAGTTCCTCCTTCGCCAGGAGATCTAATCTAAAAGCAAAACAACTCCTGTCCTGCACAGACAACAGAAAGAAAGCTGGAGCGCTCGTCCTTCAGCAGGTGGAGTTCAGTAAAACCCAGGTTTTCAGCAGGCACAACAGAGCCAACAAATCGACTGAAGAGAAACCCGATGAGCAGGATGTGGCAGCAGCTGTGGCGGTCTGGCAAATAATAGAAAAATTGTGTAAGATTAGTTGTGGTGATAAGAGTTAAGTACAGGATTGCGTGTTGATGTTCTCTGTAAAACTGCTGAATTAGAATTACGACATGTCGCGGTGAAGAAATAAAAAGAAAAAACAGATGTTGGATAAACTCTAATGACTGATGAAACACAGTTCTTGACTTTAATTTCATCCCGTTTATTGACAACAGGTTTCACAGTTGCAGGCAGCGTGAAAAACCACAAAGTGTTGACATAGATTAAGCATTTAATTTCCACTAAAAACTTCAAATTCAATTCATTGTAGCATCTGTTACAATGTCAATTGTCTCTAGGCGCTTTACAGAGACCCAGATCATGACCCCCGAGCAAATATCATTAACTAAAATTATAATATTAAATCCTAAACAAGGATAATGGCAGGTAAAAAACAACACAGAGGGAGAAAAAAACCTTTAACCCAAACAGTGGCAAGGAAAACCTCCACTTTAAGAGGAAGAAACCTTGATCAGGACCTGGATCATATGGAGGGACCTTCCTGATGAAGACCAGCCGGGTAAAGAAAGAAAAAGAGAGAAGGGACAGAATGGAGAGAGGATGGAGGACAGAGAGAGGAGAGACACAAATGACTGAATGAAATGACTACATAAACAGATGCAGGTAGCAACACTGAGGTGAGATGGTCAGAGGACTAGATCACCGTCGGCAGACTACACACACACACACAGGTGGAGGTAAAACTATGGACAGCTGCAAGTCAGCATGAACTCAGGAAACTCTGACCTGCAAACATTCTAAAAGAAAAGAGAAAAATGGAGGGAAAACAGCACAACAGTAACGAGGTGCTCCACATTAACTTTGGAATGAGCTAGAGGAGGAAGAAAAGAGGAGGAAAGGGAAGGAAAGGGAGAAGAGCAGTGGAGACACCACTCAGCAGATCATGTTGGTGTCCCCCTGTAGCGTAGGCCTATAGCAGCATAGCTATGACAAAGCTGTGATTAAGACGAGCTACTCTAGTCTGAGCTACTACAACTATGGCTATAACTATTAGCTCCTACACACTATAGTTTAGACTAACTGTAGGCTTTACTGAACAGAAATGTTTTCATTTTAGAAATCCAGAGATCACCTGCAGTTGGTGCTCATCTCTGTCACCTCTGTCAGCAACCATAAAACTGTTAACCAGGACGATCGCTCCATCCTGTGTGGTTGAGAGCGATGAAGAGCACGAGTCACAGCTCTACACTTCAGTGTTATTTCATCGTTATTTCCTGTATAAAACTTTAAAACCATACAAGGAGATGTCAGGATACAATAATAATCTCAGATGCATATGAAACATTTACAATCCATTATTAGATTAGCATATATGGAATCAAAAGAGCACCAAAAAAAAAGAAAAAGGAATAAATCTGTAAAAGAATAACAATACAATACAGAGAAGGGAAGACATAAGCAAACAGAAGCAAATGTTGCTGCACATCAATCTGGGAAGGGTTATAAGGCCACACCCAAATCATCTGCAGTTCCTCATTATTCTCTGAGAAAGCGGAAAACAAAAGCAACCATGCAGACCATGCAGTGTTCAGAGAATTTATAAAATAGACCTCAAAACTACTGGAACAACAGGACCCAAGTGGACACGCTGAGCCGTGATGTCACCAGCGCCTCAGCCCAACTCTGAGGCACGGTGGTGGAGGGGCAGTAGTTTGGAGTTGCTTTGTTTAGCGGCCACAGGACCTGGACGTCCTGCAGTCATTGAGTGGACCGTCAGCTCTTCTTTATACCGGCGTGTTCTGGAGTCCAATGTCCGACGGCTAAGGCTTGGCTGAAACTGGGTCACGCAACAGGATAACGATCCCACGCGCAGCAGCAAAGTCCGCACCTGGACCTGCTGATAAGCTCAGCGAACCGACGCCTTGCTGTGAAGCAGAGCGGGCCGACGCTCCCCTAGCGACCAGACGCGTGGTTGTTTCAAAGGTAGACCTGCTCCCTTGAAGAACGTACGCTCCAACGGGGCGCACGGCATGCTGGGTCACGAGTCCTGACCTTCTAAAAAAAAAGGATGCACGCGTGTGCATCCTTTGTGTTAGAAACCTCCCAGTCAGCAGTGGTGCCTCTTCTTACGAACGTCTCTACATACAAAATTTTCAGGTTATGAAACAGCTCAACAGGAAAATATTGCCTCTTGTTATGAAAGAAATTTCAAGATACGAAAAGCTAAAATCCAGTAGCGCTGCTACTCGCAGCTCCCAGAGTTTACCAAACGTAACATACTTGTCGGCTCTGTATCTCAGTTTGAAAGCAGTGCGTCCTAGCTGCTCTGCCATTGGCTATCGCTTAGCATCTTCCTGGCATCCCATTGGCTAGGAGGGCCCCTTGTCTGTATGAGCGTAACCCAGCAACCCAGGTAAACAAACAATTTTTACTTCCGCCAAGGAGGTTGTGTTTTTGCTGGCGTTTATCTGTCTGTCTGTCTGTCTGTGTTCACGATAACTCAAAAAGTTATGGATGGATTTTGATGAAATTTTCAGGAGTTGTCAGAAATGTGAAAAGGAAGAACTGATTTCATTTTGGCTGTGATCCGGAAGAAATCCTGGATTCTGGATCACTTTCAAATTTTCGATAATTGTTGCGTTTAGTGGAGGTCTGCGCTCTCTGAGTGCTTTTCTAGTTCTAACATGTGTTTCTTAAAGGTTTTTATTTCATTTCATGTATTATTTATAATTTATTAAAAAAAATTATGTTTGAATTTGGGGGGCTTGGAACGGATTAGGGCATTTACATGGAAAACGCGTCTCTATTTACGAACGTTTCAGGTTACGAAACCACGTCCAGAACCAATTAATTTCGTAAGTAGAGGTACCGCTGAATATGAATTTGAAAGTTTTGCAGGGAGTCGCATAAGTTTCATGTCCGAAAACGCAGATTCAACTGTCCCTGCCGCGACTGTTTCAGGGTTTGAAGCTTAAAGTCGTCCCTGAAATGATAAAGAAGACCAGACGAAGGCCTTTGAGGATCTTCCAGCTCACCTGCAGGCGGGATGTTTGATGTGAAACTCCAGCCTGCTGTGCTTTAGTGCACGGTCATTGTGGAAAGATTTCTTGTGAATTGTCAAAGATATCGATGCAGAGATAGTTAGGCCCAGCCTTTGTTGACTGGACCGCTAACAAAAGGCTTGTTGTGCAAATAGATCATATAAATCGTTAAACAAGGACAAGGACAAACCGGTTTCAAAAGCTGACGAACCGGTTTCACAATACACACAGGATCCACGTTTAGCATTGCGTAGCGTACTTTGGTTTAACATTGAAAGAGGAAATCCGAGCCCGGGACCTAAGTCCATCAACTGCACATTTCAGCAGCTGCACTTCCTCATACACGTGCATTCACTGTTTCACTACTGCTGGGGACACAGCTGCACGTTGGGCGCAGAGATGAGGAGACAGAACTGAACTGAACAGCTCAGTCAGCAGATCTCAGTGGACGGTCTCGGCCCAGAGGCATGGACAGGACTTCCCCAGGAGCTCGGGTGGTGAGTGTCCCTCCACGAGGCCTTTCTGCTCCCAGCTCAAGGCTGATACGACTGTTTGAGTCGGCTTGTCTCTGATGACCCCGAAGTTTCAGACCCAACCCGGCTGAAGAACGTTCAAGTTTGCGCTGCTTCGGTCCTGCCTGGTGCGTTCAGTGACACCAGCGGGACCATTTACAGTGACTGTTTCTTGAAAAATACTCAACAAAGCTGCATTTCTTCTCACCATCACATAACAGCCGTTTTACAAGAAATACAGAACTTTGATCTTGACAACTTTCGCTTCCTGTGGTAAGGATTTACTAGCACACTTTTGTTCTTGTTTTTGTTCCCTCTAGCATGAAAGAAGAGTCGTTCAGTTATCTGACACGAGTGATGATTGCATGAAGACATGATATACTGCCGTAGATTATTGGTAACCTCAGTTATCAGCTTTTGTAACATCCTGAAGTCTTTCTGCAACGAAACTCTCTCTCTCTTTTTTAGCTTCCTCTAAAAATGCAGGGCTGAGTGCTGTGGAACGCCCAACTCAATGTTGCAGAAAAAAGTTTAAACAGAGGTGCTTTATTACTCTGCTGTCAGTGCAGCCATGTTTGTTTAAACAAGTTGCAAACCTGTCTTAATACTTTTATTCTTGTACAGACTGGTCCATTAGCCTGGCCAGTTACTGGTCAGTTCTTTAACTCTTCACTAAAGAAACTGCCTCTGGAGGCCACATGTGATGCAGGCGGAGCGATCGGGCAAACGGGTATCAGCGACAGATATACAGAATGATGTGCAGTGGGGTTGGAAGGCTGCTGAATGACTGTTGTTGCTGATGCAAGGAGCTTTTAAAGCAATTCTGCAACCATCTCGCTTCCGTCCGGGTTGCTGAATAAAGACTGGCTTTGGTCTGGTACGATCTGGGAATGACCAGCTGAAGGGGCGTGGCTGGCCAGGCTCTGGCACACCTGCAAAACGAAGACAGATGTCCATTATGAAAACACTGTTTTTCGCCTTTTTGATATTTATTATTAGTAGGGCTGGGCAGGGGCGATTCTAGGGTCAGAGCTTATAGGGGTGCTGAGCACCCAATGAGCCCCACCACAACCCACAAGTAACGTTAGTGAGAAGAGGACAATACCATTAGGAGGGGTCGTTTTCATTTTCATTCTTAAAATATAAACTTAAACCACAAACTATGGATTAAGTTTTGGACATTATCTAAGCCTGTCAAATGCAAACTAAAATTTTAGAATAACATTTCTTACTCCAGGTTTTTGGGGTGCTGAATTTCAATTTAGGGGTGCTGAAGCACCCCTAAAAAAGGGCTAGCCTCGCCAATGGGGCTGGGCAAGTTAACGCGTTATTATCTCATTAACACATAAATTTATTAACGCCGACATTTATTTTGTCGCGCGTTAACGCATGTTGCTCACATGCTTTTGTTTTGAAAAGTCTGTTACTGGCTGCTGCGGAACCAGAAGACAATTGGCAGGTAAACATGCAGTAAAGCTAAAACAGACATGGAGAACGGTAAAAATCCGTGAACTTTACAGTTCAGGTAGCAACTCAGGTAACAATATTAACAATTCTGTCTAAAAAAACAAAATTCTGGACTGCAACAAAACTTTGGCGTCATTCCTCCATGTTCCATCAGATCTGCTCCATGTGTTCACTGTCCTGCTGTTCTCTAGCTGGTTACTGCAGTGCGGCTCCATCTAGTGGCACAGATGTGCTGGGGCGCCGAAAAGGGGGGGTAAAGGATACGGATTATAGGGGCCCATGAATGAGGGGGGCCCAGAGAGGCCCCTAATGATGATCAAAAATAGCATCAACAAATTTCGCCGCTGTGTTGGGGGGTCCTGTAAAGATTCTTTTCATGGGGCCCAAAATCCCTAGCGGCGCCCCTGCAGATGTGTAATGACAACAGAAAGTCCAGTCCTCCATTATAAAACAAATTCAGTTCTGTGGCCCGTTTTTTAATTTCGTATTTTTGATCCAAGTCTAAAATTGAAATATAAAAAAACAGGCATTTTTTTTTTGTGTGTGCTAGATTAAATAGCGAAAAACGCAATAAAATGTCACTTTTTAAATTTTTAAAATTTTCGATTGATACACAGATTGGTAAAGTTACAGAACTTTAACATGGACATTTTCATTTTAAAGTTCTCCCAGACGGAGGATTCAACAGAAACAAGGTTATTTGTAACAACTGACAAGTTGAACTCCCCGTTAAAAGTTTCTGCTGTTACCTCAGAAATTACCTGTTTTAATGTTATGATTGTGCTGAGACACAATCATTTTGTTGGATTTTGTTTGTAGACTTTTTTTTATTTTTTATAAAACTAGGATGACATTAATGTCCTGGCAGTGGCAATAAGCTTTATTTTATTTTACATTTTTTAAGATGAGATTTACACTAAATATGTGTTACTGACAAGTGCTGATGTTAAAAGTGTTTGAACAACAAATATTATGGCACTTTAGTTCATATGGAAGCGGAACATTTAAATAAAAGTGACCTTTACACTACTTTTGAATTCATTATTAGATTTTGCGTATACAATGAGATTAATCATTATTAATCAGGGAAATCATGCGATTAATCGCGATTAAAAAATTTTTAATCCTAGTCCAGCCCTAATTATAAGACATGAGGGAGAAAAAAAGCAGTCGATAGCTGAGCTGAACTTTTCCATTTTGCAACTACAGGTGGGGCAGGTCACAGCAAAGGGAAGAGGCGGCGCCAAATTGTTCTGGTGCTAAAAGTCAAGCTGCTGAGACAGAGCAACATGCTTACAGCGCATGCAGTATGCAGCAGCACTGCATACTTGTCCAGCAGTTTCTGATACTGTCCGATAGCATGAACACGATTATCCTGCAGAATAATGAGAAGCCGGGTGCGATAGTGTGTCCCAGTGCATCATAGGATACGAGATGCGACAGACTGTGTCGGTGTCAGACCCCGGAAATCCTTGGAAGTAGCACAGCAGAGAGGGATTTAGAGCTTTCTGCAGCTTGTGTAGTTGTTTGCATCCTGCACACGACGTTTTAGTGAAATCAGTCAGTCGTCATTACAGAAATCTATCACTTTACAGCACGGTAATATCAAAAAGTTCAGTGACACACATTATGATCCATTATAACCCGAGATTCAGTGTTTCAGTTCTGTGGGTAAAATGTTAGATTATTTCCTGTTGCTGGAATCTGATGGTCGGGATAAAATGGTTTAGCAGGTTAATCATTCATCCGAGCCCAGAGCTCAAGACATCCCCAGGCACGCCGAAAGCCACGGAGATGCACGAGATTTTTAACCTGCACATCAGTTTGTGTGGTCAAGCTGTGCAGTTCTGTGAGGGACCGAGCACACGAACCAGAGACACTCAGGGCCTGATTTACTAAGATCCTAAATAAAGAGTACTGCGTGTGCACTGAAAAAGTTTGCGCGTGCTGTTGTTGTGTGTTTTGCGGGTGATCAACTAAGAATGCTCGCGCAATTGATAACGGGTGCAAACCGCAGTATTTAAATGAGGTGTTGCGTG
Source organism: Hirundichthys speculiger (assembly GCA_018398805.1). Taxonomy (NCBI): domain Eukaryota; kingdom Metazoa; phylum Chordata; class Actinopteri; order Beloniformes; family Exocoetidae; genus Hirundichthys; species Hirundichthys speculiger. The sequence continues at coordinate 789,775 of JAGFBZ010000120.1, forward strand.
TCTTACGGTTTGCGCCATGGAGAGTCTGGATGGAAAGCAGGATAAACGTAAGCGCAAAATGAAATTTGACGAGTTGGAGTTAGAGATATTAGTGGAAGAGGCAAATAAACACATTCATGAACTAAAGCAAAGAAATTTAAACATTACCAAAAGAAACACAATATGGGAGAAAATCTGCGATAGAATAAATGCAGTTGGTAAGACAAAAAAGAACGGCAGATGAGGTTAAAAGAAGGTGGCAAGATATAAGGCGAGGAACTAAAGAAAAAGTGGCCTTTAATAAAACTTCGGCAAACAAGACAGACAGGTGGTTAAGTGGCCGTTGAGAAGTTCAAGCCTCCATAACCGCGGAGCGCTGTCATTACGGAGATGCGTCTCTGCGCGCAGCTGTGGCATCAATGAGTGGAGCTGTGGCTGGAGCCGACTCGTCCTCACACACTACTCATTCGTAAAAAAAGTATATGTTTTTTCATAAAATCCATCCATCCATCCATCCATCCATCCATTAGCTTCCGCTTATCCGAAGTCGGGTCGCGCGGCCAGCAGCTTCAGAGGTCCAGATCCCCCGGCCGCTTCCACCAGCTCCTCTGGGAGAATCCCGAGGCGTTTTTCATAAAATGATGTGGAAATAACCCATTTTATTACAACTGAAATTGTGCTGGGAGGAGTATTTTCACCGGACATTTTGACCGGAGAGATTATAAAATCCCGGACTTCCGCATATTTTACCAGACAAAGTCCAGCAATTACCGGACAACGGAAACCCTGGTGCCTCCTGTGGCAACCTTTTGCTGAATAATACTCGATTTAAACATTCAAATAAAATATTTCTCCTTTTGCATGTGCAAACAAATTTACACGAGTCCGAAAGACTCTCTCTCTGCGTATTCTTTGATTTTGGCGATGTCGCCTCCTTGCCACAATAACAGCAGCCATCGGTGCGTAATGCTGGACAGATTAGCACCTTCCTTTCGAACGTATTAAATACAGACGCAATCACAATCCCCGCAATTACTTTCAGGGTTGGTAAATCTCATTGCGTGTGGTAAATGAACCTATTTGCATTTTCCCCTCCCAGTATTTTGCGCTTTCTGGCGGGTACGCCCCATATTGTTTATTCATCAGGGCAAAAGTACTAAATGAACAGCGTGTGCTATTTTGCTGATTTGAGAGGCGCAGTCCTCTTTGCACGCTGTTAGTAAATCAGCTTGCGCATTGGTTTGCGGGTGATGTCAAGTTTGCACACGTTTTTACGCACGCAAACCTTTAGTAAATCAGGCCCTCAGACTTTTAACGTCAAGGTGTCTAATTTATCTACAAAGGTAATGAACAAACTCCCATATAAATTCTCCAAATCATAAGTTGGGCCCATAAAACAGGTCAGTGGTGCAGTCCAGGGTTTCCAGTCCTTGATGAGAAGCAGGTGGGGTCCTCTAATGGCCAGCCGGGACACGCAAACCCCCCTCGTGTACAAGCAAACTCAGAAAGAAGCAGAGTCATTCCCAAAATCCCTTCAAAGCAAAACTACATGTGTAATTTAAAAAATAGTATAATGTCAGGCTCCTACAATAGTATTTACCAGGTGGTCTAGTGGTTTGTGGGTTCAATTTCCAGTGTTGTAATATGTTGTTGTGTCCCTTTTTACTCATTGCTTTCTCTCTACCCAATCAAGGCCACCTAAAAAAATCTTTTAAAAAGATGCTGATATGACATATAAAACATAATCTGCTAACTTCTGCTGACTAATGGTGACTAATCTCCTCTGTTGGGTTCATAAATGTGTAAATCTGATTCAGATGGAGTCAGAGCCTCAGCAGCCATGAATCTCACCACATGGTCACTGGTTATGAGGCATTATTTAGGTTTCCATATCAGAAAATTTTCATTTCAAACAGAAAAGTGATGCTTTAAATAAATATATGGTTTATAAAGCTACTTTGTCATCTTTGACTAGCTTTGAGTATTTTTGAAGTTTCAACAAGAGGCCGGTAGGGTGTCCTCTTTTGGGGTTTTTGGGTCACCTTTGCAGAATATTAAAACTATAAAATGTGTCAAGCAGGCTATTTCTGACACAGAATAGACCTATAAGGCTAAAAATGTAATGAGATTTAGGAAAAACAAATCTGTTTTATTCTTCTCGTCTGTAGTCTAGGTTTTAAATAATATGTTAATCCAAAGCATTTGAATGCATTCCAAGTAATGCTAACAAACAAATGTTAATCAAGCAATGTGATATGGATATAGATTTTTTTTTCTGTTTAAAATGCAAGCATAGAAGTAACTGTATAATAGCGGTATACAAGAAAATGTTTATGTTCATTTTTATTTTGGAGATGGAAGTGATGTTTAGTCGTTCTTTAATGTTAGTGATTTTGAGTAAACAATCATAGTTTCTAGGTCACATAGGTCCTAGTCCGTCCCTATGTGCACCCATAAAGAATAATCCAAGTCAAGATTCCCAAGTGATTAAATTATAGCGTAAACGCAAACGAAGAGGCGTTTGACCCTGTAAACCAGGCCTGGTCCTCCATCATCTTCTCGTCATCAAGGTCAGCTCATGTCTGTTAATAACGCTGGTATCAGGGTGTAAAGAAGGAGGGAAACTTCTGCAGGACAGCGGCCCCCGAGGACCGACTTTGGACACCCCTGCCGTAAACCTTTGTTGAGGACTTCAGAAGAGCTCACAGCCTTGAAGGCGCCTCCATCATCCAATCACCTGGCTCGTTTCTGCAGCAGGACTCCGTTTCAGTTACCTGTGATGAAGACGACACGCTGTCGTCCAGACGCATCGCACGCAGCTCATAACGGCTTCCTAAAACAATGAAAACTGGGGAGCAACTGGGAGGTATAAGGACAGTTACATGCTTCCAGCTGTGGTGCTAATGGACAAAGAACAGCTGGAGCCACCCGGCACAGAGAGCTTGGCAGGCTGCAGTGTATGCTGCTCATCAGAAACCAAAACCAAAACCCACTGCGCCTAATAAAACAGATATGATGGTGTTCTGTGCATGTTTACAAATGACTGAGAAAACGGACAAACTGCATCAGTTGAACCAGCAGCAGCCAGTCCAGGACGTGCGCATGTGCAGCCCCTTGCTTGGTGATGTTCTCGTTCTCTTCTTCACTTCCTCTGACGCCGGTCCTCGTTAGCACCTCTGCTGCGATGAACTTAGCAGAACAGTGAGATGGCAGGTTTCCTGCAGCCCGACAGAGGTGCTACTGCTGGTGTGAGAAGCTCTGCCCTGAGACACCATACATGCAGCAGCAGCAGCGATCTGGGCCGGATCACAAACCGGACACATCTGGGTTCTAATCACACGAGGAGTTTAATGGGACCGAACAGCTTTATTCTACCTGCTTCATGGCAGACTGGATGGTGTCTGTCCCAGTAGTTTTGCATGTACGCATCAAACTGGGAGCCGCAAACTCTTCAGAGGTTTTAAAGGGAAATAACAACCTTTCTGGAAAACTTCTTTTTCTTTATCTATCTGAGTAAGATGAAGAGAAAACACAAGTACAGAAGCATGTCCTCGCTGCATAGAAAGACATGAAAGACGCTGCATAGATGTGCCAAATCTTTAGACTGGGGCTGGGCAACGATTCAAATTTTTAATCGCGATTAATCACTTGATTTCCCCGATTAATCGCGATTAATCACATTGTATACGCAAAATCAAATAATGAATTCAAAAGTAGTGTAAAGGTCACTTTTATTTAAATGTTCTGCTGCCATATGAACTAAAGTGCCATAACATTTGTTGTTCAAACACTTTTAACATCAGCACTTGTCAGTAACACATATTTGGTGTAAATCTCATCTTTAAAAATGTCAACAGTGACATTTTATTACGTTTTTCGCTTTTTAATCTAACACAAAAAAACGAAAAAATGCCTGTTTTTTAAAATTTTAATTTTATACTTAGATCAAAAATACGAAATTAAAAAGCGGGCCACAGGACTGAATGTGTTTTATAACGGAGGACTGGACTTTCTGTTGTCATTACACATCTGTGCCACTAGATGGAGCTGCACTGCAGTAACCAGCTAGAGAACAGCAGGACAGTGAACACATGGAGCAGATCTGATGGAACATGGAGGAATGACCCGAAAGTTCTGTTGCAGTCCAGAATTTAACTAGTTAATATTGCTACCTGAGTTGCTACCTGAACTGTAAAGTTCACGTATTTTAACCGTTCTCCATGTCTGTCTTAGCTTTACCGCATGTTTACCTGCCAATCCTCTTCCAGTTCTGCAGCAGCCAGTAACAGACTTTTCAAAACAAAAGCATGTGAGCAACATGCCTTAACGCGTGATAAAATAAATGTCGGCATTAATAAATTAATGAGTTAACGTGATAATAATATGTTAACTTGCCCAGCCCTAGTTTAGATATAAGCTTTAATTTGAAACATTCGCATTTATGTGGGACAGTTGCTCATCGTAGCTTGACCAGTCAGGCCCATCTTCCTCCTCCTGGTCCACCAGTGTGATGCAGACAGGAAGTGACATCAGCCTACGAAGACCAGGATCACAAACTTTTTACTGCAACAGCTTTTTTAAAAACTCTTGGGTCAGTCTGGCAGGAGACCAGGACGGCCTTGAGATCTTAGTTGGATGGATGTATTATGACTTACTATGTTTTTATCATTATTATTATGGTTATTATGACCGTATTATAAAAGCTGCCACGTTTAGAAGTGTGAGTTGTCTCTTCCTGTATTTTCCAGCAGTATCTTGGATCCTTCGTTGTCCTGCAGCCCCCTCGTGTCTGACGATGCTCTGAGTCTTTACTGGCCGTTCTTGCTCTTGACTCTTTCCTTGGGATCTTTAACTTGACGTAGGTGGGCCACTTGTCCGATTCAGTTCACCGCTCGTGCTCACTGCCAGCCCGCTTACGCAATCAATTCAAAACAAACAAGAAACCTAAAACCCATCGCTTCCTGGTGCTTTATACTGGAGGGGAGTTTTCCCATCAGCCAACATGTCCCATCGTTTTGTTGTGCTATAAATAGTGGTCGTGTCTTCCCATGCAGAAGCAATAATGCTCGTGCACGTTACATGCGATATGAGCCTCTAGTTGGTGGCTTGTTGTCTCAGCTGCAGCTGAAGCTCCAAAGCAATAACAGCTAATAAAGCAACGGTTCTGAAGACTAGAGAGGACGATCCTGCACACCAGAACACGGGGATGATCGAGAAGAGCGACCGTCATGAAGAATGTAATAAATGATAAACCCAAATCTGCGTATAACTTAGACACCCAGAGCAAAAGTTAAGGTAATTTGGCCCATTTATTTGACAAGGCTGATCATTTCACCTGAACAGAATTTAAAGGTGGGTCTGAATTCCCTAGTGTCAGATTACTATAGTTTTAAACCGTCCACGGCCGCCCTCGCGGCTCTGAGCCGGTCCCGGTCAAGACCTTTATTCAGAAACACCTGATCTGCTCTCACGGGTCAATGTCCTGAAGCTGTGGTCCAAATATAGCGGGACGTGTCCTCACCCTTAATCCAGCCTTAACGAGTTAACAACCGAGAGACGAGACACGAGGAGGTCGGGTCTGGTGGGTCAACAGCGCACCAGGGAGAGGCTCCGGACCCCCAGGACCCCCGTGACCCCCGTGACCTCTGTGACCCTGAACAGGGTGAGGTCATGGTCCGCAGCAGCGATAGAAAACTGACTGACACAGTCACGATTCCCTGCTCACCTGATGTTGAATTTGTTGAATTTTTAGACTTATTTTTATAATATAAAAAGCACAGGATGAAATAAATGTCCAGCATAAATGATCAAATTCCCTATTTTATACTTTTTTTTTTGTCTGCATTTACATTCATTGGTTAGTGCCATCATCTAAGAAAACCATCTAGTATGTATATGCAATTTAATCTCATAGCAGACTTTTTTGTTTTTGTTGGAGTGTGAAAGGTGAATGTGTCCTTTAGTGTTCTTTGACAGTAATTTCTAACGTCTTTATTAACATCTTAAATCCTGATTTCGTCAGAGAGGACTAAAAAACACCAGCAGTGAAACATTTAAAGACAAGACAGTTAAAGAGACACGACAGTGAGGGTGTGGTGTGTGCTGGGTTGTGAAGTGTGAGGGGTGTTGTGTAGTGAATTGTGTTGTGATAGCGAACAAACTTAAAAGATAATATGTAAGAAGCAGAAACTACTAACAAGAAACTTGTTGAACACCTTTTACCAAGTTATAGACCTGTATATGGAGAATTGATGTAATCACTAATGATTGATTGTGTTGACAGTAGAGGGGGGGTGTTGGGGGAGGGGTGTCAAGGTTATTATCGTTAAAGAAAACGAACGAAATAACCAAAACTAGAATTGGAAAAAACATTTTCGTTAGCTGAAATAAAATAAAAATGAGAGTTAAAAAAAAACGATAAGTAACTGAAACTGTATTATGTGTTTATAAAACGAACTAAAATTACCTATGATAATGTCAAGAACGTCCTTCGTTTTTGTATTTGTAATTTTTTTTTCCTCATAAACATTTAAAATCTATTAACTTCGCCCCGTCGTACAACAACAACCGCAAAAACATTAAAAAATAAAAAAATAAACTAAAGCGATCAGCAGTGATGGCTGCGGGAAAAGTTGGGAGAAAGCAGCACAGTCCTATTTGGGATTTCTTTGACTATGACTGTGTTAACGATAAAAATAATTGCCTTGTTGTAGAAGCAGGTGATACAATGTGTGAAATACTTCTCAAGGAGATAAAAACCCACGAATCTGAAAGTCCATTTGAAAAGCTCCCACAAGAAGGCTAACCAAGACTAGCTGGATAAGCTAGCCTAAGCTAGCCCCCTGGAAAGAAGGCTAACCAAGACTAGCTGGATAAGCTAGCCTAAGCTAGCCCCCTGGAAAGAGAAGCTACAGCTGCAGGCCAGTCAGCGTTGGGAAGGAACGGGAGAAAACAGCGACTATAATGGACTGTTTCCATGGAGACCAGATAGCTGCTGGTCAGTAAATACGCAGGAACACCACAAGCGGGAAGACGCATTGATAAATATGTTTATTGAGACCAGAATGTGAACACGACTATGTGATTCGATAGCCTTCAAAAAGTTCAGTGCTTCACTTCAACCAAAATTACAACCCTAATTTACAAAATAAAACTAAAACTAACACAAAAACTAAACTAAAACTAAGTATTTCAAAACAAAAACTAATAAAAACTAGCAAAACTGCTCTAAAAACAAATTAAAACTAACTGAATTTGAAAAACTAAACTAAAAACTAAATGAAAACTAAAGCTAATGGAAAATCCAAAACTATTATAACACTGAGGGGTGTAGAGCATAAATGTGTCCATGCTCATATACACTCACATGTAAGTTACCGAAGTACCAAAGAAACTGTTACCACCATTACCATCACCACTCTCCTTATCTTAATCCGTCTCAAATCTTCCCGCAGGTGAGAAAACGCCAGCTAACTCCTATCACCCAGGACCAGACCTATTTTTTACTTCTTTCTTGCACATTAATTGATCTCAGTAGTGAGACAAGCTCTTTTATCACAGAGAAAGTTTTGCAAACCAAGTTAAAGTGGAAAAGTTTCTCCAGAAACTGTTTCAAAAGTCACTTGGGGGAAACAAACATCACGAAAGAAACCTTTTTTTCTTTCGTTTTCTTTTTTTCTTTCATTTATCTATTTTTTTTAAACTTCCATTGCACATGTTCATCCAGTTTAATCTACTTAATCTTATCTTTGTGCATGTTGTAAAGGACTTTGAGCTGCTTCTCGATATGAATTGCACTTTAGTCTTTAGGTTTTAGTCTTACATTAAATGTCTCTCTCTCTCATTTTTAGAAGGTTATGGAGGAAAAAAAGCTCTCAAAGTCACGCAGGGGTTTCGGCTTCTCATCTCTCCGCATCAAAAGTAAGAGAAACCCTTCAAGGTGGCGTGTATGTCTTTACTTAGCTACAGGGCGTCTGCTCATTTCGACTACAACTCTTTCATCATCTGAATTTTTGCAGAGCGGGACAACAGTGACGAAGATGGCGCCTTCGCTCTGTTGAGAGGCAGGAGGTGTTTTTCAGTCCGAGAAAAGTCACGTAAAGGTAATCAGTGCTCCTTTAGAGTTTCCACACTATCCAACCGTATTTCAGACACCAGCATGAAGTTTCTTACACGGACCCCTTTGTTAGTATGTCTGGCAGAAAGATTAAAAAAACAGATTGATTACTGTAAACATTGTAAGCGCATCCTTCCAGATTCATTTTTTATTCCCTGTCCATGAACACAACAGCATGGAGAACCATTAAACATTTACACCAAACATCCTGCAGGAATTATCAGTGATTGATTAGCTGCATGCTAACCTGCAGCCTGATCCTCTGACCACCTCAGTGTTGCTGCCTACATCTGTTTATATAGTCATCTCTGTAGTTCATGTTCTAACAATGAACCAGTCAGAATAGAAGAACATGGAATTATTAGTTCACAAGTTAATGGATAATTATTATTTATACATTTTGTCTAATATAGTCTGTTGCCAGGATGTATGTCCTTCATCCTCTCTGTCCTATCTTCCTCCTCTTTTCTTTCTTTATCCAGCTGGTCTTCATCAGGAAGGTCCCCCCATATGAATCCAGGTCCTGATCAAGGTTTCTTCTTCTTAAAGTGGGCTTTTTCCTTGCCACTGTTTGGCTTAAAGTTCTTTTTTCTCCCACCACAGGAGTTTTTTTTTTTTTAACTTGCCATTTGTCTTTGATTAGGATTTAATATTATAATTTTAGTTAATGATATTTGCTCGGGGGTCATGCTCTGGGTCTCTGTAAAGCACCTAAAGACAACTTGCATTGTAATAGACGCTATACAAATAAAACTGAATTGAACTGAATTGAAATTATCCATGAAAGAAGGTCCTGTTTAAAATGTTTTTCAGGCCATTCATGGTAACTAGCTGGACTGAAAGTGCAAAAACATGTGATGACCACCAGCTGATTACAGGACGTAAAGGGAGTCATGCACTTTTTTAAACCAGAGGTTCTTTTTTATTTTTAAACCCAGGCTCGGTCCCAGAAGAAAACAGCACGCTGGTGTTGCCACGTTTTCAGGACCAGTTGAAATCACGTGAGTATGAAACATGTAGTCCAGCCGTGACTGGTCTCTTTGTTACCTGCTGCTCCAGTTGACCAAACCCTTTCACTTTGTGAGTAGGGCTGTAGCGATACACTAATCTCGTGATACGATGCGATACACGATATTCTGCTCACGATACGATACATATCGATATTCATCTAAAGATATATTTACATCATTTTTTTGAAAGATTTTAAAGGGAAAAAGTGATTTTGGTGACATCTTGTGAGTGTTCCAATGACTTTGTTTGAATTAATTGAACTGAAAGCATTAATTTCACATTATATGGCTGACAGGCAGCTTGCAAATGCTGGACAAAATGAATAAAAGATTTGTTGAGAAAAATAGTTTCATTTATTTAAACAGTGCAAATTGTTGCTTGCAAGCTTTTAGAGGTAAAGGCACCATGGAGAGTTAAAGTACAGCAAGTGTCCTTCTTTGGCAGCTTTTTTGGCTTGATACTGAACATATGAAGTAGCTACTAACCATTCTAGCTACCAGGTTCAGTAAAAACGAAACCATGGCAGCCAATAATTCAAGTCCATTGGAGAAACATTTAAGCCACCTTAAAACTGCACCCATCTCAGCAGATGGCTCTTCCTGGAAAGTGCAGGAAGAGCTGCAGGACATGAGGGTTTTGAAAGGAGCTTAGAATATCGATACCCGCGGCTGAAAAATCGATACACTCTGGGGAAATAAAATATCAATATATATCGCAGAATTGATGAAATTGCTCAGCTCTATTTGTGAGTCAGGTGGTACCGAGCGGGCGTTAGGGGTCAAAGTAACCATTGTTGGACGGCGACCACCTCCACCCATCATCTGTAGGTGATGAACACTCACATCCACAAGGACGCTGCCTCAAATATAAGCAGTTTCCTCCAATAACTACTGCTCAGACCCATTGATTAATATACAAACCTACTTTTACGGAGGCAGTTTCACAGGATTTATTTGAGAACAACAGAGCTGATGATGTAAAACAGGTCCACTCTCTAGCCTGATGATGTCGTTCTTTGAATTCACCTCCATTTTTTTCTGAGACAAAAGTTTGCGTGCTCGTTGAGGGAAACAACCTCGTACCTCCAGAATCGAGATCAGCGCTCCTCCGCAGGTGCCCAGACGGCATCATGAAAGATCCGACGGGCAGAATAACATCCTGATTACAATGAGGAAGTTCAACCTGAGGAACCAAACCATGCAGTGATGGAGAAGTGCATTCATGGACTCATTCTTTTTGATAATACATCTTTGCTTTATGTAGGAAACTTCCATCTAATGGAGTTAACTCTGGGTCTGTTATTAGATGGTAAGAAGTGTGAACTTTCACTGGGGAACCAAAGAATGTGAATTAAAGCAGTTTTGATGGAGAAAAGAAGACGTGTTTGCAGCTGACTTGACGTCAGCAGTTGGCTCAACCCATCTACGTTATTTAGCCTCTGATGGTACAGAACCCTCCGCATCCACACATCCCGGCAGACAAACCCAAGTAATCTGAACTCTGTTGAGAAAGTGCTGCAAACACAAACTGTACTTCCTTCTCGCTCTAAACTGCTTTAATAAATGTCGTCTTGGTCCCTGATAAAAGTTTAGCCCCTGATCATACACCTCCCGCTAGCCGCCACCCGCAAATTGCAGGTTTAGGAACGTCCGCTAACTGCTAATGTAATCTTCCGCTTCCCTAAAGCCGCTACCCATTATGCCGACTCCCTTACTCACTTTGTAGGTGTGACAATGGGCGTGTCTTTTTTTCGCTTTCCGCAAACGGTATCTTGCGATCGCAGGTTTAAGATAGCGGGTAGCGGGTGGTCTGACCACCCGCTACCTGCAAGCTGCGCATGAGAGCTGCTCTGATCTGGATGAAAAGACGCTCCATAGTGGTTAGCGGGTAGCGCAACCTGCTCTTAAAGGCAATGGCTACTGACGCACTGATTGGTTTAACAGGTGGAACGCCCTAACCACTCCTACACATAATATAGTGGTTAGCACAGGTGGGATAGCGGGTTTAGCAAGGGTGGAAAATTGCATTCTTTGTGGAGGAACGCCCCTCCCACTACCCGCTATCCCTTAATAGCGGCGTTAGGAGGTTTGGCGGAAGATTTAATTCAATTCAATTCAATTTTATTTATATAGCGTCTGTTACAATGACAATTGTCTCTAGGCGCTTTACAGAGACCCAGATCATGACCCCCGAGCAAATATCATCAACTAAGATTATATCATTAAATCCAATCAATGATAATGGCAGGTAAAAAACTCCCACGTAGGGAGAAAAAAAAAACCTTTATACCAAACAGTGGCAAGGAAAAACTCCACTTTAAGAGGAAGAAACCTTGAGCAGGACCTGGATCATATGGGGGGACCTTCCTGCCGAAGGCCAGCCGGGTAGAGAAAGAAAAGAGGGGAGACAGGACAGAGAGAGGATGTAGGACAGAGAGAAGATGGAGGACAGAAAGAGGATGTAGGACAGAGAGAGGAGAGCACAGAAAAAGTAAAAGATAATAATAAAGAAGTAGTGGAATTGTTGTAGGGTGAATGCAAGCGGGCTATGGAGGGCCCTTGGGCGTGTGGTCAGCGTAATGAGCCATGATAGGCTCTTGAGTATCAGTAATGTGCGGGTGGGGTGTAGGTGAGGTGTGTGCGAGAAAAGGGGGAGGGGGGAGGAGGGGGGTTTGGGTTTAAGAAAAGAGAAGGGTAGGATTTCAAGCAGGATGCGATATATAAACATAAACAGATGGAGGCAGCAGCACTGGGATGAGATGGCCAGAGGACCAGGTCGCCGATCACCACGCCAGTCGGCACCCAAACACAAGTGGAGGAGAACCCCGGGATGGACAGAGGATGGAACTGCAAGTCAGCATGAAACCCAGGAAACTCTGGCCTGCAAATACACAAAGAGAAAAGGGGGGAGAAACCAGCACAACAAACACAGGAGGAAAGCAAAGAAAATGGAGCACAGTTTCAGTAACAGGGTGCTCCCAAATAATTATAAATGAGCTGGAGGAGGAGGAAGGGAGGAAGAAAGGGAAGAAAAAGGAGAAGAGCAGTGGAGACACCACTCAGCAGATCATGTTGGTGTCCCCCTGTAGCGTAGGCCTATAGCAGCATAACTATGATGACGAAGCTGTGATTAAGACGAGCTACTCAAGTCTTACTACTACAACTATAGTTATAACTATTAGCCCCTACACACTATAGATTAGACTAATTGTAGGCTTTACTGAACAGAAATGTTTTCAATTTAGTTTTAAAAATGGAGGTGGTATCAGCCTCCTTAACCCAAACTGGTAGCTGGTTCCATAAAAAAGGTATCTGGTAGCAGAAGGCCCGTCCTCCAAACCTACTTTTAAATATTCTAGGAACGACGAGTAATCCTGCACTCTGAGAGCAGAGAGCTCTATTAGGAGCATAACATGCTATCAAGTCTTGTAAATAGCGCGGAGCTAGGCCATTAAGGGCCTTATATGCGAGAAGCAGAATTTTAAACTCAATTCTAAATTCCACGGGAAGCCAATGGAGGGAGGCTAACAAGATCGGGCCCTTTGTCTCCTTAACATCTAATAATAGATGGAGGGATGTTTTAACTCCAGAACTTTCCTCAGAGGAACTAAACTGAGCCAACGAGATGCAAGTTGACCAGAAGATGAGGATAAAAATATAAAGCACTGGCAATGAGCCCTTTAGATTTAACTACGCGTCAGTTTTTAGATCTGCTCATTTTACACGTAAAGTATTCAAACCTTGACGTGAAATTTGGTATTTTTGTTTTTGACTTGTGCTCGTCTGGCTTTAAAACGAATGAGACCGTAGCAATAAATGGAGCCGCGGTCAGCTTTCGTTTCAGTTTTTCACAGGAAACGCGAGCAGGTGTAGAGAAGGAAAAGCCTCTCGCCTCGGGTTATTCATTTTACATGAATTATTCACATGGCTTCATTGAATCTGTACAGACTGTAGTTGTAGCCGGAGGGAACACTGAAAGCTAAAGGGACTGGTATGTAACTGAGCCACTCCTTATGCAGAACAAAAAAAAAAAAAAGAGAAAAGGTGATCAAAATCCATTTCAAAGGTATTCATACATCGAATACAGAAGTGCGTAAAAGTTCCCCCATAAGATCTTTTGAGCTGTGAAGAAGAACCGAAACCTAAAGGGATGGGCAACTTTGATTTCTGCGTTGAAGCAGTCGAAGAGCTGCACATCAGACAGTTTAGCTGAAACATGGACACGGCTGAACAACTGCACCTTTCAGCAGACGTTCACGGTAAGACAAAAGGCTCGCTCTTATTTAAAACCGTCTTGACCGAACCGAACACAGCGGCGCTGTCTTGGCACTTCAGACATGCTGCCTTTGAAGAAATACTTCCAGTAAGAGATCAGTGCGTTCTGAAGTAACTTTCCAATTTTTTGAAGCTTTGAGTCTGAGTTCAGGTGGTCTGGCGGTGATCACTGCTGTCTCACAGTCAGAAGCTTCCTGGATCAAACCTCAGCTGGTTTGGATACCTGATGGATGGAGGAGTCTAAGCTCAGTTCTTCCGTCAACACCGTTGATCTCTCTGACCTCTCAGTCAGATGTGAGCGCAGACGGCGCCCTCTGCTGTTGACAAGCGCTCTGAAACAAAACCTTTAGCGCTGGCATTTCTCCTCCAGGTGTGCACGCTGCCAACTCCACGGGCACCGATGCATGAGGGTCACTCTGTTCTTCAGTCCAGAGGACTCCGTGGCTTCCAAGAGGAATTTCAAATCCATCTGACCTCCATCTCCAGGCAGTTTTCTGTTTTGCCTCAGTCTTTTGTGAACGAGCTTTTGCCCAGAGTAGGGATGTAACGATATGGAAAATTTGATATATCGATTATAGTGACCAAATTATCAATCGATCAATTATCGATATTATCACGATATTCTTAATTGCTGTACAAATGTCTAAAAAAAACCATACATTTTAATAATTTCAGCAAATCTTGTGATTTTCTTGTCATGTTGAAACATCAGAAGCCAAAATCTTATCAAAATGAAATTTTCACATTAAACGGAGAAACAACTGGCACAGAAAGAGGTTTTATTTTAAATGAACAAAATAAATAACAGGAACAAAGCTTATCTGTCTGGTGCAAGTTTAAATAAACACTTTAACAACCATAGTAGGTCAAAATATGCAAACAATTATCAGGAACAAAAATTATAGTGAAGTTCAAATTAAATAAACTTTGGACTTTTAGCTGAACCTTAAATACGTATAAATGTGCAAATAAAGAAACAGTTGTTTATGGAGCCAAATATGTTGTTCTGAATTGTAGTTCACTCTGTGTGTCTGTGGGTGTCGCTGTGTTGTTACCTGAGGGTCAGGTATAAAGGTAGCTGCCTGTTATTGGTTAGCTGTTTGACCCAGAAGGGCAAAAGGTTTTTGACCGCTGTGGTGCTAACTGCTGGCGTTATGGTTGTCGGATCAGTTAATGGAATAAATTAATATTTTAACTGCATCAGAAGAACATTGTTCCGGTCATTTTTCGATGTCATTTCTCAATGTCCTGCGTGCTATCACCACTTTCCGCCATGCTCACGTTACGATGCCGATGTTACAAGCTACATATTTACGCAAGACACAGTCGCTCACAGACTTGATTGAGGCTGATATTACATATCCCGGTAATCGACCGCGATAATGAGATGAAGTCAAACATAAACTGTAATCGTTATTGCGTAAAATTTTTACCGCGCTTTACCGTGATACCGGTAACCGTTCCATCCCTAGCCCAGAGACAGCCATGGTCTTTCTGGACCATGTCCACCTACGGCAGCTCTGTGGTTTGTTCTGTTGCCTCGCAGCTTGAACTTGGTGCCTCTTTGAACGTTTTCCCCATGCTTGGTCCTTTGGTTTCCCCCCCACAGTCCAAAAACATACATTAGGCTGGCTGGTCAGCCTATGTTTCCCACGGGAGCGAGTGCACGTGGCATGTGGTCCCGCGATGGATGGGGAAGCCCGTCCAGGGCGTACCCGTCTCCTGCCCAAAGAGAGCTGGGATCGGCTCCGGCACAGATCCATAGATGAATGATGCTGCTTTTACACTACAATTTTACACAGGATCACATCTGGTTTGGAGTCGGTCTCCTCCAGCGAGGTGTGCGGGACAAGAACTTTCTTTCTGCTGTACACCATGTTGCTTCTAGGGGTGTGAAAAAAAAATCGATTTGGCAATATATCGCGATTTTCGGCCAGCCCAATATAATATCGATTTTTCAGCTCCTTATATCGATTTTTTTTACAATGCTGACAGTATGTTGTAATGGTTACAAAAACACTAAAAATAAACAATAAATAGGTTGTTTTGAAACAAATAGTTTTGACTCAATTTGTCCTCTGAATCAGTGGTTCTCAAACTTTTAATACTGCGTACCACCTGAGAAACTGTTCAGCTCTCCGAGTACCACCATAATAAAATATAACCATATCTGCCCTCTCAATTAGCTTTAAACACACAGAGATGTTTATTCATTATTGTGGTTATTTATTACCTGAATTGTTACTTTACTGAATCAGACATTTACAACTCTGTCCAACAATTCTCACATACTCATACTCTCATACAGAGAAAATAAACACACTCAAATTTGTTATATCTGCACTGCAACTCAATATGCAACAAATATTTTTTAAAAGACACAATTTTAATTATCTCAAGCTCCACATTTCGTTTGAAATGTTGTAATTATAATGCTTACTTATATAATGTATATAATTGTAATGTTTACGATTTTTTTTAAAACGTGAAAAAGTGGAAAAAATGTGGAAAGTCATGATGGTCCCCGCGTACCACCAGAGAACGCTCACGTACCACCAGTGGTACGCGTACCACAGTTTGCGCACCACTGCTCTGAATGATCAATATCATCTGATGAACATATACAGCAACTTGATTTCTCATCTCTACTTTTAAATTTGATATTAACTGGGTAGAATATCGCAATATATCGTGATAATATCATATCGTGACCCAAGTATCATGATACATATCGTATTGCGAGGTCCTTGCCAATACTCAGCCCTAGTTGCTTCCATGATAACCCGTGTAGTGTGGCACCCCCGAGGGAGGTCTCCATGGCGTCATAGTTGGACAAAAGTTAGCATTTACATGTCAGACAGAAAACCACTGAGCGTCTTTCATGTCCCCTCTGCCTCTCTGCCGTCTCCCATGTGGACGTCTGCGTAAAGTGTGCAGAACATTCAGACGTTGTGAAATAACCCTCAGCCTTGGCCTTTACGTCTGAACACTTATCTTCCCACAAGAATTATAGCCAAGAAGTGACAGCTTGTTTGGAAAACATACTTAATCTTTTGCCCCTCTGGACGCTCACGATTGACCTTTATTTCACTGCGTCGCTACGGTTGTATCCCTCTGTGAACTCACGCCGCTCAGCAGTGCTCCTCTAATTTCATGCTGAAAGAGTGGAGAGCATTTTCCAGATGCTTTAACCTAAAAACCCTCTGTAAATAAGTCTGTCTGACATTTAACAGGTTCCTTGAAATGTTTTCCTGGGAAAAGCTATTCCGGCCTGCACATCCTCACTCGGCCTGAGTCGTCGTCTGTTTGTTGTGTCAGCGTTGAAGCTGGAAGGCGACGGAGACCCTCCTCCAGTCCAAACCAAGCTCTTAACCTTAATTTAACCCTGTTTACAGAAAAGTAGGTGGGCTGTGTGAACTGGAGAGGAAAAGTATGTCGTAAATAGGGCTGAGTATTGGCAAGGACCTCGCAATACGATATGTATCATGATACTTCATGATACAATATTGTCGCGATATCACGATATATTGCGATATTCTACCCAATTAATATCAAAATTAAAAGTAGAGATGTAAAATCAGATGATATTGATCATTCAGAGGACAAATTGGCCTTTCGGTAAGCACCGCCCCCTCCCTAGTTACTGTTGCTAGGTCGGACAAACTTGCTGCTCCTGCGTTAAGGACTGTGTTAATTCACTATTTTTCCGATTTGCATCATCAGTGTTAATATTATACTATAATAACTCCATGGTGAAATATTGCTGCTGGGGACCTGCAACAGTGACTCGAGGTGTCCAGAACGTTTGGAGGGACATTTTATTCCCTTTCCTAAGCCAAAACAAACATTGGAGGTTAAGTTGTGTCCGTCCACAACTGAACGTTACGAAACACACCTACATTTACCCCAAGGTAAGTTTACTTTGTTTAGTTGATGATTGATTTAACCACTGTTTAGTAAAAGTAATAATATGATTAAGCAGCAGGGAGGGTGATGAGTTCTCTGTTAGCATTAGCATTAGCTCTGGTTCATAGTGTTGATGACTTCTCCACTATGGACCAGAGCTCGCTAGCCAGCTATTAGCCTGCCTCGCTGTCTACAAATATATATGGACCTGGATATTTATTTTGTTAGGTATAAGGTGAGGCTAGTGATGCTAATGTCACTTTATTAATTATATTAATACAATGCTGCGATTGTCTGATGTTAACATAGCTCCGGTGTGGGACAGACCTATGGACCAGAGCTAATGCTAACAGAGATGTTTTCACTCATCACCCTCCCTGCTGCTAAATCATATTATTACTTTTACTAAACGGTGGTTAAATCAATCTTCTAATAAACAAAGTAAACTTACCTTGGAGTAAATGTAGGTGTGTTTTGTAACTTTCCCCACGTTCAGTTGCTTGTGTGGACGGACACAACTACAGCCTGCATTTTTCCAGCGTTTGTTTTGGTTTTGGAAAGAGAATAAAAATGCCTCCTCCAAACGTTCTGGACACCTCGAGTCACTGTTGCAGGTCCCCAGCAGCAATATTTCACCATGGAGTTATTATAGTATAATATTAACACTGATGATGCAAATCGGAAAAAATAGGAATTAACACAGTCCTTAACGCAGGAGCAGAAAGTTTGTCTGACCTAGCAACAGTAACTAGGGAGGGGGTGGTGCTTACCGAAAGGTCAATTGAGTCAAAACTATTTGCTTCAAAACAACTATTTATTGTTTATTATTAGTGTTTTTGAAAAGAACGATATTAGGAGCTGAAAAATTGATATTATATTGGGCGGCCGAAAATCGCGATATATTGCCAAATCGATTTTTTGTCACACCCCTAGTCGTAAACAGCCTTAGTAATGCCGGGAAAGTGTTACAGTCAGGTGTGATAAATCTAAATGAGTTGGTGACGCCGTCGGAGATCTCCTTCATTTTTAGAACATAATGTGATTAAAAATCTTTTGAGAAACACATGTGTGGGCTGAGAACAAGCCGGGGGTGCTCAGAGACACTCCTGAACGCCATTGATCACTGAACACTTCATCACTGCATCCATAAATGAAAGTTAGGACTCGTGTAAACAGAAGAGAGACGTAAACAGGATCAGAGATGCCACTTTCCCCGGGCCTGGGCTCATTTCAGACTCAAGGAGGAAACTGCTTCTGCGTGGACCAATCAGAGTCTGAAGCTCTGTTGGGAAATCATGAGTGCTGCTTTCTCTGGAATAGAAGAGACGAGCGACCCGGCGAGTTATCAGAGTTCAACACCCAGCAGCACTTGTGACGGTGAGGTATCTGCATCAGTGACCTGCACATCTCTGAGGGCTCCATCAGCGCTGCCACGTGGACCACCTCTTCGTCAGAGGGGATCTGGTTTATTTCAGACACGACTACATCACAGGACCGCATCAGGAGGATTCATACATGCAGAGACGCCGCAACGGGGTAGGCATACTAGGCAACTGCCTAGGGCCCCGAGCTGGAAGGGGCCCCAGGACAGCGCTAACATTGGTCATTTTGTCAATTACAAAATGACTGAACTGCTTTAGACACTGTAACGACGATATGTTGGAAACCCCCCCACATAGGGCCCCCACTAGCTGTCACTGCCTCGTGTGTTAAGGGACTCTTGAGACATGGCCAATATCGACCCATATCAATGACACAACCTGAAACCTCCATAGACACTGCAGCGACATGTTTGGAACCCCCTCTGATGGGGCCCCGACTGCCCGTAGCCAGCTTTCTTCAGTACTTCAAACTCAAAATGAAGCGACCTTACTGGTCAGGACGCGCAAAAAGAAAAAAAAAAAAAAAAACGAAGATGAAGAAAATAGAAAACGGTAAAGTGGTAAGTTCAAACGTGTATAATCTGACATTATTAAAAAAAAAAAAAAGTTGTGATGCCACTTTGTCCCAGTCTGTGGTCTCAGGAAGCACAACTGCACATGACATGTTTACTGCACCTTAGCCTTGCCTATTTAAACAGAAATTAACAGTAAGATCTCGATAGAACGTGGTGTGAGACTTCATTTGCACAAGCCAAGGCCCGCAAAGGAACGTTTTAAAAACAATTTCCACCAAGATGTGGATATGGAGCCAAAGACCACTGACAATGCTTGTTTTTTTTTTTTTGTTTGATTGTGTTTTTGTCAAACTTTGCACATTTCTGTTGTGTTTGTTATGTTATATTGTATTTTAAGTTTTCTTACATTATTGTGCACTTCTGTTATTTAAAATAATAGATTTCAGACTTGAATGATTTTCTTGGTGATTTTGGGCGGGGGGGGCATGCCCACTCTTGCCTAGGGCCCCCAAGCTGACTAGAAACGCCCCTGCTACATGACAAATCTAAGGAACAATCCTGTCGCTCTGTGGGGTTTGTCAGCAGGGCGTCTCGGTCCACACCGTCACGTGACTGACCAGGTTTGAAG
Source organism: Hirundichthys speculiger (assembly GCA_018398805.1). Lineage (NCBI taxonomy): Eukaryota > Metazoa > Chordata > Actinopteri > Beloniformes > Exocoetidae > Hirundichthys > Hirundichthys speculiger. The sequence goes on from JAGFBZ010000120.1 coordinate 809,586, forward strand.
AAGCAGGTGGAGTTAGTGTTTCCAGATCAGTCTCACACCATAAAAGTCCTGCTGGAGAAGAATGTTGTTCAAAGAAGAAAAGCAGGAATCAACAGTGCAATTGCCTGGCCTGCTTTTTTTTTTTTTTTTTTTTTTATTAACCACCGTTTTTTAAGCTTATTTGGGCTGACTGCAGATAAGCATTTTGGCATAAATCTGAGAGGATCTCCCTCCTGTCCTCCACCACTCCAGGTGACAGTGGGACGGTCCAGGAGCGGTTCAAACCGTGACGTTTTTGCAGGTACTTTGGCAGTGCAGGTGCATTGGCGCGCGCGTGCACACACGCACACATATTTGAGCTTCTCCCAGAGTTGCGCTCTGCTGGAGGAAGTTCTCAGATGCTGCTCCTGGTGTCTGAGATGGTCGTTTTTCACCGCTAGATGGCTTAATGACGGGATGAAGAAGAGTTGAAAGTCACACTAATCTACTGTTTTATTTCTTCTTTTTTATATATATATATTTATTTTTAAGCTCTTTGTTTCCGCATGAAGACGAGCGGCTCCTTTTCAACTCATTTTCCAACACCGACGACAGACAAACGAAACGAAAAAAAAACAAAACAAAACAAACAAAAAAAAGCAGCCGAAATACGGTTTTTCCTCCGTGACCATGAACGCAGCACCGCCTGGTGCGGGGCCGCGCTCTCTCGCTCCTCAGGTCCCTGAGAGCCGTCGGCCCGCGGACTCGTCTCACGTGTTCGCGCGGACATGCAGGAGCCGCTGAGGAGGAGGAGGAGGACTGACTACCGGCTGAGCAGCGATGAGCGACGCGGTAACGAGGAGAGATAACGGACACCGACTGAAGAAGCTCAGGAACAGATTTAGTGAGTACCCCCGTCTCTGTCGCTCCCTGCTCGCGCACCGGCCCGGTTACAGGTTCCGGTTACCTGTCACCGACCTCCAGCCTCCGAGCCCCCGTCTCGCTTCTGCGGCGGCGTCGCTCGCGCGCAAGTAGTTGTCTCGTTGATGAGAACCGGGTTTAGTTTTGGTTCGCAGGAGTTCTGGGTTCGACCCGCCTGAGACCAGACCGCGCGCCCTGCGTGATTTATGCGTGTTTTAATCCTGTCAGAGGTTTGCGGAGGTCCGGGGTCTTTTATTATCAGGTCACGCGGGAATATTGAACTTTCTCTCGGAGACTGACTTTGTTCTGAGCGCTGATTTCATTTTGTGCAGATATGATCTCCAACTGGACCGACAGGTTTTTTTTTTTTTTTTTTTTTAAATTATTAATTATTTAAAAACTGGCCAATAATTAGCCAGCCTGTTAATCGCCTTTAATATTTGATGTTAGAACTGTATTTTCTGATTTTATCACCTTAGAGCAGGGGTGTCCAACTCCAGTCCTCGAGGGCCGCTGTCCTGCATGTCTTAGATCACATGTGTCACATTATTTTATGTGGCCCTCTGTGCATTATTGGCTTACATGTTAAACCGATATTATAAGACTAATATAAGCTTTACACTGCTTTCCCACAATCTCCCACAATGCATTTCGTTGTTACCCACAACCCACAACAGTATCTTTAGAGATACTGAAAAATGAACAGGTCGACCATACTGCTGAGGTGTTTCAAGGTGTTTCAGGTGTTGAAGCTGTGAAGCCATAAATCAGTGACCCCCCCCCCCCCCCCCCCCCCAACCACACCTGTGGGCCTGTGCAGCTGGTTTAGGTCACATGAATCCAGGTGCAGCTGGTTGACCCTCCCCCTCAGGTCTAGCTTCTCTTGCTGACCACCTGTCTCCTCCGTCCAGAGTGTCCAGAGTGTCCAGGAGGTCCGGTGACTCTGGACCCGCTGAGCTGGCTCCCCTGTGTTGTTGCCGTGGATTTGTGGAGCTGCTGTTTAGCTCACCGTACCTGTGTTTACAGGTCGACGTCACCTCGGGGACTCTTGCACCGACCTGCCGGGACAGGCAGCGTCAAGTCTTTGGACACCCGTGTGTCCGGGCGTGTGGCGGTCTGTTGCTCAACGGCTGTCAGAGCTGAACTCATTCGTTCCAGAACAAACCTGTCTCAGCATCAGGTTGGGTTAGGTTTCCTCTTCTGGGCTCGTCGGATGTTGCGGGTTTCTGCATCGACCCAGAATCACACTTGTGCACGCTGTGGTTTGACGTTTGCCAGTTTGAATCTTGCACTTAAAAGCTTCCTCGTCAGCCTAACAAATCCATAAACTCTTTACTGAAATGAGCACGCGTGGTGCTGAAACTAGATACAGTTTGAGCCTCCGCAGGTGTTTCTAAACAGCTTTTAGTTTAGACGGCAAAGGTGACTAAAAGACTAAAAGAAAAATTCAATGGAACTGTTAAGTGATGTCTCGTTGGCCGACAGTTGTGGATGAAAAGATTAGAGAGCAGATTTGGGTTTGAGAGCGAAGCTGCAGGTAACAGGAATGAAGTGGAAGCCGGACTGGTTTGTCTCTGCTCAGAGAGTTGACAGCCTGCTGTTTGAACATGTTCAAAGCTTCGGAGCCTCCGGGGCCTTGAAGCTTCAGCTCCCGACTGTTATTTACACCCACATCCATCAGAGCTGGACGTGGAAGTCGCTGCACAGGTTTAGAGTGCCTGCTCCGCTGTTAGACAGGACAGTGAACTGACCAAATACAACACATAACTTGTTGCTACCAACGCAGTAAAAAAAAAACTTTTACTGCCAGGAATGATCTTGCACAGAACTCGGTCCAGGCTGATGTCAGGAGAAAGGGAGCTAGTTGGGGCGAAAGTGAAACTTGGACGAGATCCAGCGGGATTCCTTTTCCCTCCCTCTTCAGCTGAAAATTCTCCAGAACATGTTTTTTTTTTTTTTTTTTTTTTGGCCCACTCTGCTCAGTCAGTTCTTGAACTTGAACTTTCCGGATTTTGAGTGCGTGATGATAGGGGTGTGGAAAAAAAAAATCGATTTGGCGATATATCGCGATATTCGGCCGCCCGATATAATATCGATTTTTCAGCTCCTAATATCGATTTTTTTCCAAAAACACTAATAATAAACAATAAATAGGTAGTTTTGACTCAATTGACCTTTCAGTAAGCACCGCCCCCTTCCTAGTTACTGTTGCTAGGTCGGACAAACTTTCTGCTCCTGCTAGGGATGGGAATTGATAAGATTTTTCCGATTCTGATTCCATTATCGATACTGTTTAAGGATTCGATTCTTCATCGATTTTCTTATCGATTCTAATTTGGGGAAAAAGGAAAACAAAGTTTTATTAGCATCAATATTTTTACTTAGAAGTCACGACCTTACAAACTCAACAGCGAGGTCAAAAGAGGCCCAAAGCATAGATAACGTGTTAACTGTTGTAATATGTAACTGTGCAAATACACAAGAATGTGTAACATTTTACTAACAGATTTTTCCTAATAGAAAATGAAAAAATCTCCCTTTTAAAAGGATACATGACCTCACTAAGCACTCAAAAATAATAATAAAGAAAGATAAATACTATCAAATACAACGGAACAGTACATAGTGCAAATCTGTAAATACTAAGAAGAATTAATTCTTTCGCAGAAAAATAAGCATAGTTTTTCAGGAGGGATACGTGATCTTTCTGGAGGTAGGTAGTGAGCAGGAGTGAGTGCTGCCAGACTCTCTCCTCTCGTCACGGTCATCTTCTAAATGTAATGCAGAAGGCATTCGTTTAATAGCATAGCGTTAATGTTATAGTGTGTTTTACAAAGAAGCACATAGGCAGTGGAATAGCTACTTACCAGAGTTACCTTCCATAGTAACCACAGAGGTGATCTTAGCTTGGCTACTGCTGCTGGGTTGAGATCCATCAGTTCGAAGCGCGTCAAAAACACGACACTCGTTATCGCATGTTGTGTGCACAAATGTTTCTGCATGTTAGCCGTGTTCTCTCCCGACGCTGTTATCTCCACTTTACAATGACTGCTAGTTACCTTGTTGCCATCTTTCTTTGGTGAAGTGAAGCCAAACTTTGGAGCGTTTGAACCTGGTGGGTGAAGTTTACAACTCCAATGCGCGTGCTAAACCGACGTTACTTAATCACGTAAGTGCTTTCTGGAATTGACGTAACTTGCGTAAATTATGTGAGATTCGTGCTGGTTGGAATCGATCAGAGAATCGCTAGATAAACTGCCAAACGATTCCATGGAATTGAAACACACAGAACCGGTTCTCTATAGGAACCGGTTCTCGATTCCCATCCCTAGCTCCTACGTTAAGGACTGTGTTAATTCACTTTTTTTCCATTACTAAGGCTGTTTACAACTAGGGGTGTGAAAAAAAAAAATCGATTTGGCAATATATCACGATTTTCCGCCACCCAATATAATATCGATTTTTCAGCTCCCAATATCGATATTTTTCCAAAACACTAGTAATAAACAATAAATAGGTTGTTTTGAAGCAAATAGTTTTGACTCAACTGACCTTTTGGTAGTTACTGTTGCTAGGTCGGACAAACTTTCTGCTCCTGTGTTAATCCGCTATTTTTCCAATGCCTATCATCATTTATTCACTTAAATGTGCAAAAACACTAATAATAAACAATAAATGGGTTGTTTTGAAGCAAATAGTCTTTGACTCAATTTGTCCTCTGAATGATCAATATCATCTGATGAACATATACAGCAACTTGATTTTTCATCTCTACTTTTAATTTAGATATTAATTGGATAGAATATCGCAATATATCGCGATATGGTGATATCGTATCGTGACCAAAGTTTTGCGATACCTATCATATTGCGAGGTCCTTGCCAATACTCACCCCTAGTGATGAATGTGTGCAGCTCAGACGTTGCAGAGACAGCTGCAGAGGCAGCAAACCTTCAGGTTGTGGTAAAGAGTTTTCTTCTTCGTATGAATCACGGGGGAACGACGGCCGCCGTTCCTGCGCGCCTCGTCTGCATCTACAGTAGCTCTGCTTTAGCGGTTAGACGCATTTGACTCTGGAGGCCTTTCGGTGGGCTGACTCAGTGACTGCAGGGAGCCCAGGTCCTGTGGTTGCAAATCGAGCCCACATCATCACCCCGCCACCACCGTGCTTGACAGTTGCTGTGATAGGTTTGTGCTGAAGTGCATCGTACTAAACATCGTAAAGACATCAAACGTCTCTTTGGTCTCATCTCCACAAAGGAAGTTGCTCTTTCTTTTTTTTTTTTAATAAAACTAAGTCTGACATTGCTGAGACTGTGCAGGTTTTTCTCGAGGTAACTGTATACCTGACCACCTCTGAGCCATCTCTGCATGCCACCGCTCGTCTGCGTTGAGAAGGCCCTCCTTCCCCCTCTGCTCTCACGCTGTTGGCTGTCAGTGTTACTTGAAAGTTGGTTTTTCGGGGGTTTAATGAATGCGGCCTGAGAAAATGAAAATTCTTTCCCCGGAGAAGTAAACAGATGATTCAGTGGGCTGTTAGTGTTGTAGTTTACACAGGATGAGTCACGGAGAGCCGAGCAGCCAGAACTCTGTCGCAAGAGCTGCAGGTGGCTGCTACTGCTGGTTAAACTGGAAGTGCTTATCAGCCTGTATCTGTTTCACCCAGGCAGATTAACGGGATCAACACCTGCAGATGTGCATCTCTGTTTACTGCAAAATATTGACGTGGTTGACCTTCCCGGTTGTTGCCTGGAGTGCTGCTTCTTCTGTGTTGGTTGTACTTTTGAACATGATGGCTGCTTGGGAAAGTGGGATTATTGACCAGACTAGGGGTGAGTATCGGCAAGGACCTCGCAATACGATATGTATCGTGATACTTGGTTTGCGATACGATTTTATCACGATATCGCAGTATCACGATATATTGCGAACTATTTGCTTCAAAACAACCTATTTATTGTTTATTATTAGTGTTTTTGCACATTTAAGTTAATTAATGAATTTTCCTAAAAAAAAATTGATATTATATCGGGCAGCCAAAAGTCGCGATATATCGCCAAATCGTTTTTTTTTTCACACCCCTAGACCAGAGAACAACTAAACAACAATTAAAAGAAGCTTCTTGTCATTTTTTTGGTTCCTTTTGCACAGTGGAAAGCAGGTTTGCATGCACAAACAAGGAACATGGTTTCTGTTAAAGGTGGGGTAGGTGTTCTTTGAAAAAACGGTTCCAACAATCCAACTCAAGTGAGATTTTGAAAATATACACTCCCTCCCTCCTCCCAAAGGCTCCGCCTCCTCCTCTTCAGCCCACCCCTCGAAACCACGCCTTCACATGATTCATGACTACATGAACCACAGGGAGGGAGGGAGGGGTGGGGGGGAGTGCATTGATATTTGATGGACGTATTAGGCAGCCAATGAAAGTAATGATGATCACTATTTTGATTGGTCAGAGTTTTTCTCTGATTATACCCTCTAGACTGGACCAAAACATTTCGTTTTTTTTGCAAACATTTTATTTCAGTGGGTGCAATGGGAATGTGAAAATGTTTTCAGGCAATATTGTAAAAAGTGTTGCAAAAAAAGAACACCTACCCCACCTTTAACTTAAATGAGCTTCCTTTAAGTCATAATTAAAGGAAGCGATGGTCTGGGGGAGGGACTTCCTGTGTCTGCAGTGATGGATGAGTTTAAACAGTCTGTGTCTGGGATGTGAGAGGACTGCAGTGATGCTGCCTTGTCCGGACCCTGGACCGGGGCCGGCTCGTCCCGATTACTGCTCAGTCTTTTCCCCACCTGTTTGATGGCACATCTGAACAGGGGTGTGAAAAAAAAATCAATTTGGCAATATATCGCGTTTTTTGGCCACCCAATATAATATTGGTTTTTCAGCTCAATTTTTTTCAAAAACACTAATAATAAACAATAAATAGGTTATTTTGAAGCAAATAGTTTTGACTCAATTTGTCCTCTGAATGATCAATATCATCTGATGAACATATACAGCAACTTGATTTTTCATCTCTACTTTTAATTTTGATATTAACTGGGTAGAATATCGCAATATCATGATATCTAATCGTGACCCAAATATCATGATTCTTATCATATTGCGAGGTCCTTGCAAATACTTACCCCTACGAACTGTAGAATTTTTTCATTTAAAAAAACTGTGACACGTTTACACAGGCGACAGGCCATTTTTATTCTTACACATGCTTGCATGCACATATGCAGACACAGAATTCACTTACAGCCTAAATGTTAAACAACTTACAGTTGGCAGTTGGCCTCCAAAATACATTTTGCCCAACAAAAAACGAAATACTCTCTGTTGATGTCGAAGAAGCGACGGGAGCGGGGGACCAATGCAGTGAATTAAATACGGTACACTGGTTTATTTTTGTGATGCCATGCAGGCGAAGGTGTTTTGCACCTCCTTTGGCAGCAGTGTTGGGCAAGTTCACTTTGTACACGAACTAGTTCAGTTCATAGTTCATAGAAATTAAAACAAACTAGTTCAGTTCACCATTTCAAAGAATGAACTAAATTGTTCATTTTTTTGAAAATTATTTTTTAATGTTGTTGCGAGCAATTATTTTTCAAAATGATTACCACTGCCCATATACTACACCACCACAAACTGCAATTATTTTATCAATTTTATCTGTTGAAAACTATTGGTCCAATTCAGAATCTTTATCCAACCAGGGTTCACATTAGCATTGAAGGAACAGCCCATGTAAAACTGTAATTTCCGTTTCAGCTTCTCTCTACAGCAGCCATTCCCAAACTTCAGAATACCAAGGCCCAATTTGAAATGTGAAAAATATACGCGGTCCACCCAAACCTTTAATCACAACTGTGATCAACATACAGGACAAGGAACCATGATCTGATATTAATTAATTAACAAATAAGGTGACACTTGTTATAATAAGTTAAGATGACAGTAGAATAACACTTAACTGGTTTGTTTTGTTACTTCTTAATGTTTTTTAATCATGTCATGAATATTTTACAGTAATTAAAAACATATTTAAAAAAGATAGAGGATTTAAAACACATTTGTTTAATTTTAATGACCTCTAACGGCCCACCTGTAGTACCATGACGGCCCACCAGGGGGCCGTGGCCCACACTTTGGGAATCACTGCTTTACAGTAGATTAAAAATATGAGGAAAAACTTGCTGCCAAATGGTCTTTATTATCAGACAAAAACAGGTCCTTAAGGTGCAAATGTTTTCCCCCCATTTCAATATTTCAATCCCTCCCAGCAGTCGGGGTCTCCTCCATCTCTGGGTAACTGCAGCTTTCATCTTCCTGCTTGTTTTAAACATTTGATGACGCAGTTGTCAGCGTGACAGCAGCGAACAGCCGTGTTGCCATGTTTGATTGATTTCCTCAGATACATATCAGGCTCGTTTGTGGTTTATTTTAAATTAGGTTCACTGGAAACCTGGAACGGTTTTGACCGTGCGTGAACTTTGAGAGAGCATCGTTCATAACTGCCCAAATGAACTCTTTCACGCCCCCCGCTGGTGAAGGGGAAAGAGAGCGTGCTCAGTTCACGTTCACAGAAAATATGAACTAGTTTGGGAACTTTCGTTCAATGAATGCGTTCAGGTACAACACTATTTGGCAGTAACACGCTTCCCGGACTGAAATGCAGTCAAACTCCAGAGCGACGTCTCTTGGGATCCATGTTGTGGCGAGCGAAGTCCGGTCGGCAACAGATGTGACGTCGCCACTAGCGCGGAGTTGAGTACGCCAGGCGGAGTAACATCAACAAACTAGTGCAGTAAATCAAAACAAAACAAACAACAACAAAAAAAAATAGTGCGGACATTTAGGAACAGAAAAAAGGAATCGAAAATTCAAAAATGTTCTAAACGATTCCAGAACCGGACGTTAGGAACCGATTCATACTTGGAATCTTAACAAACTAATGAAGAAGGCTGGTTCTGTTCTGAAGATGATGGAGTAAAGGAGGATGCTTCATCGAATGAAGACCATCATGGACAACCCGTTCAGAGTTGTCCATGATGGTCTTCATTCGATGAAGCATCCTAGGATGGTGTAGAGGTTGTTCAATCCTCTACACGACGCAGTGATTCAACAGCAGTGTCTTCAGTCAGAGGATCTTCATATCTGCTACAGGAGATCCTTCCTGAACACAGCTGGAACCTTCTACAATCAGTCTCTGAAGAGACTTGAATAACAACAGTATAATCTGCCTTCAGGGCTGGATCAAGTATAATGATGAATTGTTAATTGGCTGAATGATTTCTTTCTTCTGGGTCCTGTGACTCGCGTAGAGTCGGTCTTAAAAGGATCCACCGTCATTCTGAAACTGAGTAGGCACGGCCGTTGGTCCTGGAAAAAACAAAACAAAGCAAAACTTTGAAGCTTTTCCACAGAAGCAGCAACGCATCGTTCTCTGGTTTGCCACGTCTGTATCACGTCACCATCACCGGAAGATAACGCACCCAACGCATCTCACTGACGACGACGTGGAGATAAACATTAAGTGTTGCTGAGTTAGCATACTCAGTAAGATGGGGGAGGGGGGGTGATAATGTAATGATTCCATAAGTTTCCATTAATTAAATCTGTTTTTCTTACTTTTTATTATTTGGAGGCATGCTTTGACAGCTAGACTGTTTCTTATCACATCTGGATTTCTTTTTCTATAAAACCAAACAGCCAAGTGAGTGTTGGAGTCGTGCAGCCGGACGGTGAAGCTGTCGTTGTTGGAGCTGGGCGATTTTATTGATTCTGCGATATATATCGATATTTTATTTCCCCAGAGAGTATCGTTTTTATAGCCACGGGTATCAATATTCTAATCTTTCAAAACCCCCGTGTCCCACCTTTAAAAGCTTGGAAATCTTTTATTCATTTTGTCCAGCATTTGCAAGCTGCCTGTCAGCCATATAATGTGTAATTGATGCTTTCAGTTCAATTAATTCAAACAAAGTCATTGGAACACTCACAAGATGTCACCAAAATCACTTTGTCCCTTTAAAATCCTTCAGAAAAGGATGTAAATGTATTGAAAGATGAATATCTATATATATCGTATCGTGAGCTGAATATCGTGTATCGTATCGTGAGATTCGTGTATCGCTACAGCCTTAGTTGTCGTGCTCTTCTGCGTTCCCATCCTTTGGTTTCTTTTGTTCTTTAATGCCTCATCCCTCTCTGTGTTGTCCAGGTGTGCAGCCCCAAGAAAACGTCATCTCTGATGTCTCCGGGAAACGAAGTGAGTGCAGAATATTTTCTACGGTTTTACTTTTGGTTTTTAAGGCAGTTCACGGCCCGTGCACTCAGAGATTAAAAGTGCTCAGCCTGTTGGTTTGGAGGAAAACCTGCAGGTTTGTGAGGGCACCCCTAAATTAATGCAGAAGCAATGGAATTTCTCGAGGGCTGTAGCCATACAGTAATCTCACAATGCGATGTGATACGATACACGATATTCGGCTCACGATACAATATATATCGATATTCATCTTACAATTAGAGGTCTTCACGGGTCCACTTTCATGGACCCGAACCCGAATGGACCCGTGAAAATTCGACCCGAAACCGACCCGACCTGAGCTATTATCATAAGTCCGGGGGTACGACCCTGAATGGACCCGCAATATTTGGACTCGAGTCTTTAGTTTCCAAACATAGTTACCCGAACAGAACCGAGGCAATCCAGCCCATAGTTGCTCATGTTAAAAGCTGTCTAGCGTTGAATAAAACTAGATTTTCTTACCTAAAGTTGTCTTCTTCTACCGGTTCAGTTGCTACATAGGCTACGTGATGTAAACAACAATAAATCCACATCGTTATTTTCTTTGTGCATACAGATGCTATTGGTAGCAACTGCTAACGCTAATAGCCTACACCGGTCAGGACGTGTCGTGAACATATTCTCTCATCCAGCGTTGTCATGTTGGCGATCCGTTGTGCTTTACAGCTGCTCGGGCAAACCGCTAATAACACGCTACGGCAACACGATTGTTTCATGACAAACACGCCACGTTAATGAATAATAATTAAACTGCCCCGAGTCCTGACATTGGCTGCCACCACCAATAACTTTACCTCTCTCGAGGTAAAGTTATTGATCCTGTTAGCGGAATTTGATTTTCACTGGGGGGCACTGGTCCCCATTAACCGTGAAAAATAAGGGATCACTGTATATCAATATTCATCTTTCAATACATTTACATCATTTTCCGAAAGATTTTAAAGGGACAAAGTGATTTTGGTGACATCTTGTGAGTGTTCCAATGACTTTGTTTGAATTAATTGAACTGAAAGCATTAATTACACATTATGTGGCTGACAGGCAGCTTGCAAATGCTGGACAAAATGAATAAAAGATGTGATGAGAAAAATAGTTTAATTTAATTAAATTGTGCAAATTGTTGCTTGCAAGCTTTTAAAGGTGGGGCACGGAGGTTTTGGAAGAAGCTGCGAATATCGATACCCACGGCTGAAAAATCAATACTCGATAAAATATTGATATATATCGCAGTATCGATAAAATCGCTCAGCTCTATATTTCTCCCCCTTATCTGCTTCCTCCACGTGGTTGTTGGTGCAGGTTTTCTGTGCCTTTCCGCCGCTCGTCTCCAACCTCAGCAGACGTCTCGCCCGCCGGTACGCCGTAAACACTTTCAGTTGTGTTCACGGCCTCTGAAGCTAACAGAGGAAAGGGTGGGGGGTGCAACACTGCTTTGTGGTTTTAGTGCTGAAAGCCTGCTGTTTTGTTTTTTTTTCTCTCGACAGGTGCCACACAATCAGGTGAAGATGATCGGCGGCAAGGGGCCCTCAAAAGGTTCAGCGCCATGTTTTCGTCCTTTCGCCGAGGAAAAGCAGACAGTGAGTGCTACCTTTATCAAAGACAGTGGATGCTTGGCGGAGCTGTGATTACAGGTTACGTAATCACCGATGTGCACTGCTGAGCCCTTGATTGGCGCTCAGCTGCAGACGGTTGGTGCACCGGGTACTTTTGATATGACTAAGGGTGTCCTCTCATTTCCTCGCTTTGCCATCACCCCACAGGAAATGGGAGTCATGTTGCGTTTCGGTGTGTCTCAGTCAGAGGTGACTAGACGTGAGGAGCGTCGCCCTAGGGATGGAGTAGGGGGGGGGAGGGGGGGGGGGGGGGGGGGGCTGGGTGAGAGGTGCAAGCACTGTACGTGGTTTGTTCAGACAGCAACAGGAAGTTACTTGCTTGTGCTTGATTATCGAGTCAGTCTGCAGTTGGAGCTGCAGCAGCGGCTCAGACATCCAGAGTTGAATAAAATACTCTTTGCACAGCCTTCGGCAAAAAAATAAGTCACTCCTGCGTAGGGGTGAGTATTGGCAAGGACCTCACAATACCATATTATCACAATATCATGACATATTGTGATATTCTACCCAGTTAATATCAAAATTAAAAGTGGAGAAGCAAAATCAAGTTGCTGTATATGTTCATCAGATGATATTGATCATTCAGAGGACAAACTGAGTCAAAGCTATTTGCTTCAAACGAACCTATTTATTGTTTATTATTTGTGTTTTTGCACATTTAAGTATTCACAATGCGTCTAATACATGAATACATTAATTTTCCTAAAAAATTGATATTAGGAGCTGAAAAATCGATATTATATTGGGCGGCCAAAAATCGCGATATATTGCCAAATCGATTTTTTTTTTTCACACCCCTATTCCTGCTGGAAGGTGTTTAATTGCAGACAAAAATAACAATTAGGACAGCTTTGTAAAAGATATTTGAACAAAAAATGAAAATGAGGGAAAAGCAAAACAGCTGCATCGCCGCAGAAATGATCGCGCTCTGGCGTTTAGCGGTCGGTGGCGTACAGGGGCCAACTCCCTGGGGCCCAAAGAGACAGATGGGCTGTTCACTGCCTTGTTTGACCAACTTCCTGGCACACGGTGTGGGTTTTCTCACATGTCAGCAGTTACAGGGTTTCTCCTGCGATCCCCATGTATTCCTTACAAGCACCAATCCAGGTTTTGTTTTTGATGAATTATAATTAGCTATTGTCAAAAAAAAAAAATTGACAAGTCACATTTGTTTAATCAACAATAATGGTTAGAAATAAAGACTGGCCTCTACAAGCTGAAGTATCACAGCTTCGTCATAGCTATGCTGCTATAGGCCTACGCTGCAGGGAGACGCCATCATGATCTGGTGAGTGGAGTCTCCACCGCTCTTCTCCCTTTCCTTTCCTTTCCTCCTCCCTTTTTCCTTCTCCAGCTCAATTAATACAGGAGCACCTTGTTACTGTAACTGTGCTTCATTTTCTTTCCTGTAGTTTGTTGTGCTGTTTTCCCTCCTTTTTTCTCTTTTCTTTCTCTGTGTATTTGCAGGCCAGAGTTTCCTGAGTTTCATGCTGACCTGCAGTTCCCTCCTCTGTCCATCCCAGCGTTTACCTCCACCTGTGTGTGTAGATGTCTTCAGGTGTCGGCTGGTGATCTAGTCCTCTGACCATCTCACCTCAGTGTTGCTACCTGCATCTGTTTATATAGTCATTTTATTCAGTCATTTGTGTCTCTCCTCTCTCTGTCCTCCATCCTCTCTCTGTCCTCCATCCTCTCGTCCTCCATCTCTCTCATCCTCTCTCTCTCTCTCTGTCCTCTATCCTCTCTCTGTCCTCCATCCTCTCCATCCTCTCTCTGTCCTCCTCATCCTCTCATCCTCTCTCTGTCCTCCATCCTCTCTCTGTCCTGTCTCTCCTCTCTTTTTCTTTCTTTACCCGGCTGGTCTTCAGCAGGAAGGTCCCTCCATATGATCCAGGTCCTGCTCAAGGTTTCTTCCTCTTAAAGTGGAGTTTTTTCTTGTCACTGTTTGGCTTAAAGGTTTTTTTCTCCCTCTGTGGGAGTTTTTTACCTGCCATTATCCTTGATTAGGATTTAATATTATAATTTTAGTTAATGATATGTTAATGGGGTCATGCTCTGGGTGTCTGTAAAGCGTCCTAGAGATAATTGACATTGTAACAGACGCTATACAAATAAAATTGATTTGAACTGAATTGAATTAAATAAATGAATAAAGGTATTAGTTGGACAGGAAGCTTGATGTTTGGTGTCAGAAGTGGGTCGTGATGGAAATCTTTTTTGCTCCTGGCAAAGAGGAGCAACGTTCTCAAAGTTTTAAAGTTCAGTGAAACATGAGCGTGTCCAGATATCTGTTAATGTTTTAGCTTCGTGTATTTATAACATCAACCACCAGAGAGGTTTAGGTTTATTTTACATTTACAAGACGTTTTCTTCCCTCAACGAATCCTGCGTCTTCAGCAGCTCTGTGTTTGAGCTACGTCTCGTAGGAGACTGCTGTAAAACGTAGGTGTCTCGCACGTGGACCGTAGCTCTGGAGGGTTTCTGTGCTGTTGCTCGTGGTTGGGATGCAGGAGTTGGATTCAGAGAGCGTGGCGTCAAAGCGTCCAGATATCCTGGACGGCTGGCCGACTGGGACATCAGGCACCTCTGCGTGTCCCTCCAGTGTTACCAGAGCATGAGCGTCCAGGCCTCATGCACGCTCCAGTACCTGAGCCAGTTTGTTGCTCAAGAAACGATAGAAGCGCAGCTTGTCTGTCATTGTTAATATCTGTCTCCTAGCAGTTAGACAGCAGTGGTGACTGATGGGGAAAAAAAAGGAACAACGCCTTCATATTTGCGCTTCTTTTGAAACTGGTTTGGTCTCGAGTTAATCCCTAATCCAACTACGGTGATTCAGCTTTCTGCACGCAGGACCCAGCCCTGTTAGGACAACACGTCTGGTTAGCGTATCACGCCAGACTAAGCAAACTTCAAAGATCCGGCCTGGTGGCAGTTATTTCAGAAGTCTGATGGACGGATGGTGAATTAGGAAGCCGCCGTGGTTCACCATCCCAGTGAGGTCAGAAAGTTTATCAGGTGGAACTTTGAGGAAGTCTGGGAATGTGTCTTTTCGACCGTGAGATGTGCTGCGAGCGCCGTCAGACCCCATTTGACCGTCTTTTCGGCTTGTTTGACTTGCTGCAGCGGTGTCAGGACCGCCAGGCTCTGACTGGGCTTTCTGTCCTGTGATTGAAACACAAATGGACTAAACGGGCAGTATGACGTGTTAGTTTGAGTCAAAATATCTTTAAAGATACTTACCGTATTTTCCAGACTATAAGCCGCTACTTTTGTCCCACGCTTTAAACCATGAGGTTTATACAGAGATGTAGGCTTTTCTATGAAATTTTTCTTCAGCCCTCAGGGGGCGCTCTAGCAGGAAGTGCAAAAACCAAAAACAGACCAAGTAAGCCTATGTTGGCTATGCTACTCTACATTCATTTTGTGAGCATCAACACCTGTTATTATTATTATTATTATTATTATTATTGGACAAACTGATTAATCCAGGTGTGTCTGAACATTGTAGCTACTCAGACACACCTGGATTTATCAGTTTGTCCAGTCAGTTTGTTGGTTCTCCAGCAGATTTCAGGGTTCTGAGTGGACCCACCACAGAGGTAAGGTTTTAATTGCAGATGTGGACCAGACGCAGCGTGGAGCCAGCAGGTCTACGATCCGGCTCCAAAGTGGATCCGGCACTGAGTGCAAGTGGACCCAGATACGGGTCCGTTTCACGGGTTTGTTCTGGATGTCTTTGCTGTGTGGGGGGGTTTCAGTACACAGGAGGAGGGAAAAATAAAACAACTTGGTTTTTTTACTGTGCAGGAGGAAAATGAAACCATGAAATGACCGTCAGTGACTTTTCTGTTTTGTTTGATCAGCACTTTTACTGCCGTGTTACAGTTCTGTTCAGAAACAATAAGTTCAGGTGTGTGAATAAACACTTATGGTAAAATCTTTCGATGTAAATATCTTATTTCTCAGCCTGGATACCGGCAGCTTATAGTCCGGTGTGGCGTATATGTGACAAAATATACATTTCTTTTAAATTTTAGTGGGTGCGGCTTATATTCAGGTGCGCTTTATAGTCCAGAAAATACGGTAAATTAGCTGTTTTTGAAAATTTGTAGACTCAGCAAAGCAGCGAGTTACAGAAATAAAGCCTGAGCTGCTCGTAGTTTGATGTCAGTTCACCTTTAAAGGTCACACAGGCTGGTCAGCGGCTTCGCACGTCGCCGCAGAGCTCCGTGCTCTTTGTTTGTGCTTGTGTTTGTTGCTCGGGGCGCTCGAACCGTCGCTCAGACCCTCGGCTCTGAAACGGCAGAGAGGGAGGGAGACCACGAGACAACCAGATACGTGTCTTTTTTCTTAGTTTTCACACCACAGGTTACGTCTCAACAACTCACTGCAGTTCAGATTCAAACACGCCTCATCAACCCCCTGAAGTTTTTTTTTTTCTTCATAAATTGAACCAGTTACCAGCAGGTTGAACTGGTGGCGCTGAAGTCCATTACTGACGTCAGTTCAGATATTTTTTTTAAGAGGTGAAAAACAGAGAAATGTTTGTATTTGCAGAAATGTACTTTAGTCCAGTGGTCCCCAACCTTTTTGTAACGGTGGACCGGTTACATTACATTACATTACATTAATAACATTACATGAGTGTAACATTAACATCTGGTAACATCTTCTTCACCTAGTCATTCCCAAACATCTGAATACCAAGACCCAATTTGAAATGTGAGAAATCTCTGCGGCCAATGCAAACCTTTAAACACCACTTTGATCAACATACAAGACTAAAAGCTACATTCCTAATATTAGTGTAAGGGGTCAACAAATAAGGTGACACTTTCATATTAAGATGACAGTAGAATAACACTCAGTTGGTTTGTTTTATTATTTTTAAATATTTTTCAAATCATGTAATACATATTTTACATTAATTCACGGCCCACCAGGGGGCCG
Source organism: Hirundichthys speculiger (assembly GCA_018398805.1). Taxonomy (NCBI): domain Eukaryota; kingdom Metazoa; phylum Chordata; class Actinopteri; order Beloniformes; family Exocoetidae; genus Hirundichthys; species Hirundichthys speculiger. The sequence goes on from JAGFBZ010000120.1 coordinate 826,336, forward strand.
CGGCCCACACTTTGGGAATCTCTGCTCTATACCCATTAAATAAATAACTATAAAAGCGCAGACCTCCGCCAAGCGCAACAATTATTGAAAAATTTGAAAGTGATCCAGAATCCAGGATTTCTTCCGAATCACACCCAAAATGAAATCAGTTCTTCCTTTTTGCATTTCTGACAACTCCTGAAAATTTAATCAAAATCCATCCATAACTTTTTGAGTTATCTTGTACACAGACAAAAAGATAAACACCGGCAAGAACATAACCTCCGTTGGCGGAGGTAAAAAAAAAAAAAAATCTCACGCAGAGCTTGTCACCTGTCGTGATAAATCCATATTTCAGTAGGACTTCTGGCATTGTCTGTTAAAATCTTTCTTTTTCTTGGAAGTCGTAGGCTGTTCTTCTTTCTCTTCACTGTGCATTTTCCCCTTCACAAGGAAACTTACCAAACATGTCTGTTTTTTACTCATTTTGCGAGTTGAATTAAATTTTGGCGCTCAAGCAACAGAGATGTAACTGAGAGAGTCCGGTCATTTTTCAAAATAAAAATTTTTCACAATAAAAGCTTGTTCAGACTCATAATAAATAAAACTAAAAAAAAAAAACTAATTTTTTTCTTGTGCGGACCAGTACTGGTCCACGGCCCGGTACCGGTCCGCGGCCTGGGGCTTGGGGACCACTGCTTTAGTCCACAACAGAAGCGGTGTACTCCGCCCTCTGAGGGGGGGCAGCTGTGGGGGAAACACGTTTCTGTTACGCAACGCTGGCTTGATAAAGCTTAACGCCTCAGTCGTGTCTTTAGGGTTTGACGCTGCGTGTTGAGCCATTTTCAGCGCTGCTCGTTGATGCAGCTTCTGTTTCCTAAAGGGCTGTGTATACTCTCGCAGCAATGTGTCGCAGTTAGCTTGTCGCTGGTATGCCGCAGTTTTTTTTTTATTTATACTCAATTTTGAAGCGCGGTCTGCACTAGGGGTGTGAAAAAAAATCGATTTGGCAATATATCGCGATTTTCGGCCGCCCAATATAATATCGAATTTTTCAGCTCCTAATATCGATATCGTCAGTATGTTGTAATGGTTACTTAAATGTGCAAAAACACTAATAATAAATAATAAATAGGTTGTTCTGACGCAAATAGTTTTGACTCAATTTGTCCTCTGAATGATAAACATATACAGCAACTTGATTTTTCATCTCTACTTTTAATTTTGATATTAACTGGGTAGAATATCGCAATATATCGTGATATCGCAATAATATCGTATTGTGACCCACGTATCATGATACATATCGTATTGTGAGGTCCTTGCCAATACTCACTCCTAGTCTGTGCTATGTTATTCCACGCCACAACGCAAGAGGGACAATCACGAACTAGCTAAACTTACCAAACTTATCTCTTGATTTTTTCCACTTCCTCACCGTCTCGGCCGTATCCAGACCCACATTCGTCGCTATCTCCCTCCATGAATTACTAGAATATGTGCCAGCGTTGCCAGGTGGGAAATGTAGTATTATCGTACCAGAGACTCAAAATTATCGTATTTTGAGGGAATTTATCGTACATCTGTCATAACCAAAATAACAAGCCCAATGATGCACGATAGTCAAATATAATCACTGTATTGATAAATAATGTCCCACAGGCACTCACAGCTTTGTGGCGTAAGTACGGAGTGGGTCAACGGCACCACATCAGCCCCAACTCACAGTTGCGTTAGACTAATGTGTCCCCCAAAAACAAATTAGAGGTGGGAACTAAGAGCCAAATTATGAGGCCTGGAGGCGATTGTGGAGACTTAATTTTGTCCCTTGTTTTTTCTGCTTAAACTCTGTTTAAATCTCGCTCGCTCGACTTCCTGATCTGGTCCTGACTGTGAGCGTCTCGTGGGCGGGCGCAGCTGACCATTCAAGCTGTCATGCTAGTTGTTCTGAGACAAATGCCGGATCTCACGCTCAGCTGGCTGGAAACATGTCACATGGAAACAGATGCCTTCAGGGTTCACAAAAAAAATAATAACTAATTTGAAATAATCAAATTATCGTAACATTTGGCCTTTTTTTGGATTATTGATCGTACATCGTACAGAGGGCCAAAATTATCGTACAAATACGATAATTATCGTACACCTGGCAACGCTTGCTATGTGCTGTCCTTGTAGTGTGGAGAACCAGAATCGTACAGATGTGGGTACTTCCTCACTTCTTCGATGACGCGCTCTTTTCTACGCGGATGTAGAATTGACCAATCAGAGGCCTCCTTTCTCTCCTCTCTGCGACACTGTCTGGAGGTGCACCTGAGTGTCTGCGTAGGGTGGGGGGAGGGGCATATCTGCGTTATCTGCGTCACACATGCAGATTACCTGATTTCTGAGTATAAATCAGGCTTAACACGACGGCATTGGCTGCACGGCCTGTTATCGCTGCATGTCGTGCACCGGCCGTCGCCGCGGTAAATAATCAAGAACGAACGCTGACCCATAAAGCAAAAAGTCTGCGTTCTCCGTTGACGTGTGCAGCCACTTTTAGAGCGAGAGTTAAATTTAATTTTATCTCGAGCTGGCAGCTGTTTCTGCGTCTCTGTTTGCACAGAGGTCAAGCAAACAAGACGCAGCGTGATAATCGTTGGTCTTTCACCGGCTTGGAAGATGGAGCTTTTGAACTTCGGTCAGAGTTGTGCAATCGTTTTTTTTTTTTTTGTGCCAAGTGAGCCTGAAATGAGAGGAAGGAACTGAAGATGATCATTCCAAGTTTAAAAAAAAAGAAAGGCCTCAGTTCATGGGTTTCTGTCTTTCTTTGTGTCCACAGCAGTAATCGTGGCGCTGTTATAAACCTTTCCGCCCCTGAGCGCTCTGCATATGTCTGTGTTTTGTTGCAGAAGTCAAAGACCCTGAGCCCGCGGAGCTGCCGGACCCGGCGGTGGCGGACGACGCGTCCAGGCAGCACCGCTACGTCAGCGGCCAGTACTTCTTTGAGTACCTGGTGGTGGTCAGCCTCAAGAAGACCAGAGACGGCGGCGGCTACGAGCCTCAGATCACCTACCAGTTTCCCAAGGTCGGTCGGCCCCGCCATGTTTGCTGAGGGAGGATCGCTTTATTTGAACGCCGTCTGCTTCAGTAGCTGTGTGTTCTGTGCATTCAGTGTCGGTCTTCAGGGGGACAGATGAACAAAAGTTCTTTGTTGGGTCTCCTGTTGAACTCTGACTGCTGCTGTTGATGTTCAATAATTTACAAAAATCAAACGTGCTCTGTGACTCCACTTTCTAAATTTGTGACTATATGGCTGGAATGAAATGCCGTCCAGCACCTGAGTGAATTTAGAGGCCAACCCTGACCCTGACTGCAGAGGTATGCACCTGTGTCACAGTTTCATGGAGACACCCCCCCCCACCACCACCACCACCAACAGCCAGTTATGGAACTGGGAATAAAAGCAAGTTAAAAGCTTTTGAAAAATCCATGGCCCTCAGAGCGGGAACACAGGGCATGAAATTAGAATTTTTCCGTTTTATTTTTTCTCAAATTCCATTTTAATTTTTTTTATTTTCTGTGTTTTTGGTTTTTAATTTTTGAGAATTCCGTTTTAAGCATTTTATGCAAATTCAACCCCAAGACAGTATAGAAAGTAATGAAATATAGTCAATTTATGCAATTATAACAGTAAACTTTAACTTTTTTATACTTTTAAACATATTGTGTACAAAAAAACATTTGTTTTGTTGACAAACAAAAAAAAATTCTAAAGTTCTTTTGAATTAATAAATAACTAAGAAAAAAAAAGTGCAAAAAAAAAAAAAAGAGAAATGTCATCAGCAGTAAACTAATCGTTTTAGCTTGTTTAATTTCTTCTGTTATCAGACAGTTTGTCATAACGTACCTGAAATTTTTCAGGTGTCTCATGACAAACTGTGTGTCTGATAACAGATAAAACTATATTTAATACAGCTGATGTAGATGCTATGAAAACCAAAGCACTGAACACTGGTTGTGTGTCTGAGTGTGTGTCAGTGTTTTTTGTATTTAGGTGTTCCAGCTATTACAGACATCACCGTTTAAATAAATAATTGTCAGCCTCTTTGTGTTTAGCTCAGTGAGTGACTCTCGCCTTTTTACGTTTGTGCTTTTCACTCATTAAGTGATCCTCGTTTGAACACCATGGGGCAGACCAGGACACGCTGGAGAGATTATGGGCCCGATCTTCCGCCAGATCTGCTAAAGCCGCTATTTAGGGATAGCGGGTTGCGGCTTTAGGGAGCGGAAGATTGCATTAGCGGTTAGCGGAGGTTCCCAAACCCGCAGTTTGCGGGTAGCAGCTAGCAGGAAGTCTACGATTTGGACCTCTATCTCTCCAGCGGGTCCTGGCAACACCTCTGGATTTTCTCAGCTGGTCTGGTGGAAGCGGCCGGGGGAGGGAGGTCTGGGCCTCTCTGCTGAAGCTGCTGCCCCCGCGACCCGACTCCAGACCAAGCGGGAGCTGATGGATGGATGGAAGTGATCCTCGCACGTATCTTTGCGTGTCCATTCAACTGTGTGCTGACTAAACTTACAGAACACTGAATCGCCAGATACAGAATAATCTCAGAGAAACTGCTCTGCCCTGTACCTGGGAGCAAGACACTAGTTCCTTTGCTTCATTGCTGGTTTCTCAGATGTCCGCGGGAGAAAAAAAATGAAATTTTACGCAAATTGGTGTTCAGTTCTGTTATATTGCGCATTTAAAGTGAATTCCGTTTTTGATCTCCAATTCCGCGATTCCGTGATCACAAATTTAATAGGGCCCTACCCTCTCCACTGGCGTCAAGGCAGAAAAAAACGGTCGAAACGGTCAAATTTTGGTCGCATATGGCGACCAGTTAGTCGCCATTTTATGCCCTGGAACATCTGGTCAGAAGCCAGATTTCCTGATATTTCTATGTGCCTGATGTCTCCGTCGGGGGAAAATTCACAGAGCAAAGGCTAAAGGTGCGGATAAGTCTGGATGGCTGGTCACCAAAGTGTCACTGATGATCTTGATTGAGGCTGCAGCCTGAGCAGAGATCTTCTCCTCAGTCCTCTCACTCTTCTGTCACAGCATTGAGGTTTTCCCAAGCCAGCCAAGAGCTGGGCGATTTTATCGATTCTGCAACATATATCGATATTTTATTTCTCCAGAGAATATCGATTTTTCAGCCGCGAGATCGATATTCTAAGCTTCTTCCAAAACCCCCGTGTCCCACCTTTAAAAGCTTTCAAGCAACAATTTGCACTGTTTAAATAAATGAAACTATTTTTCTCAACACTCATTCCTTTTGTCCAGCATTTGCAAGCTGCCTGTCAGCCATATAATGTGTAATTGATGCTTTCAGTTCAATTAATTCAAACAAAGTCATTGGAACACTCACAAGATGTCACCAAAATCACTTTGTCCCTTTGAAATCTTTCGGAAAATGATGTAATGCATTGTAAGATTAATACAGATATACAGTGATCCCTTATTTTTCGCGGTTAATGGGGACCGGCACCGCCCCCGCCAAGATCATTATCCGCGAACTGGAGCCGGAGCCCCCCGAGCTTCAATAATGTGTTTAAAATATGTTTGAAAACCGCAAAAAAGAGACACTGCAGTAAAACAAGACAAAGGCTCAACTGTGGTCTTTCTGTTACCTTCACAGCCTCTGGTCTCTGAACCGTAGTAAAGAAACTGCTGCTATTGTGCTATTTTTGGCTCGTAATTAGCAGCTAACATGCTAACAACAACAAAAGAAAAAGTCTGGTTTTCTCTGCATGGAACGGGAACTTTATTCTGGCACTGCAGGAACTTGTAACATCACACAGGTTGTATTGTTGGGCTCCTGTCGGTTAACAGAGAATGTAAATCTATACACGCTGGGCTGCTGTTGATGCTCACTACACTTTTCATCTAACCCCGTTTTCATTCTGCCGTCCCACGACACACACGCTACATTACCCATAAGGCCACATCTTTACCCATAATGCCACCTTCTTAAAGGGGCCAGGCTGGCTCACAACATTTCTTCACAGTGAGAGAATGCGCACAACATCCTGTGATGTCTCCGCGATTTAAAACAATTTTTTTTAAATTATTTTAAATGATATTATATATTTCTGAAAAAATCTGCGAATAACTAAAACCGCGGAACTTAAACCGCGAATTGGCAATGGATCACTGTAATTCAAACAAAGTCATTGGAACACTCACAAGATGTCACCAAAATCACTTTGTCCCTTTAAAATCTTTCGTAAAATGATGTAAATGTATTGTAAGATGAATATGGATATATATCGTATCGTATTGTGAGATTAGTGTATCGCTATAGCCCTAATTTCAATGATTTTCTCATGCAAAGCGTAGATCCTCTGCTCAGTCTTAAGTCTCAGTTTTCTCAGGGATGAAATTTTAAAACGGATGTCGATAGATAAGATGAAGTTGCAGTATCTTGGGACTTCACTGTCAACAAAGAGACAAAAGTCAAGGCGAACAGAACTACTTTGAGTCGTGTTGTCTCAACCTTTGCTGATTTGTGGTTGTAGGAGGGAAAATAAAGCGTTGCAGCTGATGTCACCAAAATCACTTTGTCCCTTTAAAATCTTTTGGAAAATGATGTACAGTGATCCCTTGCCAATTCGCGGTTTAAGTTCTGCAGTTTTAGTTATTTGCGCATTTTTCAGATATATATAATATAATTTTTTTTTTAAATCAAAAATCGCGGAAACATCACAGGATGTTGTGCGTGTTCTCTCACAGTGTAGAAATGTTGTGAGCCAGCCTGGTTCCTTTAAGAAGGTGGCCTTATGGGTAATGGTGTGGCCTTATGGGTAATGTAGTGTGTGTGTCGTGGGACGGCATGAAAACGGGGTTAGATGAAAAGTGTAGTGAGCATCAACAGCAGCCCAGCGTGTATAGATTTACATTCTCTGTTAACCGACAGGAGCCCAACAATACAACCTGTGTGATGTTACAAGTTCCTGCAGTGCCAGAATAAAGTTCCCGTTCCATGCAGAGAAAACCAGACTTTTTCTTTTGTTGTTGTTAGCATGTTAGCTGCTAATTACGAGCCAAAAATAGCACAATAGCAGCAGTTTCTTTACTACGGTTCAGAGACCAGAGGCTGTGAAGGTAACAGAAAGACCACAGTTGAGCCTTTGTCTTGTCCCCCCCCCCCCCTCCTGAGTGCAGCTCGGTTCAGAGGAGGTGGTCTCGATCCAAACCAGTTAGTGGACTCTGGGCCGGTCCTTCCTGGCGAGAAACCTCAAGAACCAAAACTGGATCAAATCACACAAGTCAGATTTTAGTTTCTGCAGGATTAACAGTGAACTGAATCATGGAACCTCCTGTAATGACGGTGCATCAAAATGTTCTTCACTTTCAGACAAACTTATCTAGCGAGAATGATGACTAGAAACTAGGAAGGCAACCACTCTACGTATGTTTGCCACGCCACAAAACGAGCAGCTCAACCTTCACAACACAGGGTCCTCCTCCTGCAGTTACAGGTTTGGTTTCCACAGCTAATCGTCCTGGCTGGTTTGAAGGGATCTATTTAGATACGCTTGGAGTTTCCTTTGTGGGAAGAGAAACCAAAGCAGTGGGAAAACGCTGCAAGTTTACACGCTTATCAGGTGATGTGGAGCAGAGCAAACAAACGAAGGGGTGAAAACATCCTTAATCTCCTCAAGTCGAGGTACAAACTTTCCCAAGCAGGAGTGGGCAGCCTGCCCTGTTCAGACGGAGCATCACGGCCTTCCTGGCTTCACATGGAGAAAACTTTAATAGTGTGGCCTCACGAGACCAGAAGAAGCATCGTTACAGAATATTCCTCCATCAAATGCTCACAGATCACATCATATGTCATATTATTTACTCAGCAGTCAAGCTCCAGAGTTTCTGTACCATCATAAGTGTCTCTGTGAAGGTGCTTTGTGGAGATTTGGACTGTTTGAAGGGTCTGTTTGCTGGTTAATATTAGAGGGATGTTCCCTTCATGTTCTGCACACAAAGCTGCACACAGCCGTCGCAGTGAACAGCGGTCACGATGTTCTCGGCTGACCGCTGGGAGGATTTCTGACGACCGACGCTGCCAGAAATGCAGCGTTGTCCTTGTTCGGTGTTGCAACAGGATGGAGACGCTTTCCCAGCTGAGAGCGGTTAGTGACAAAGTGAATAAATGGGTGTTTGTGTTTTACCTCCAGAGAGACTGGATGGCCAGATTTCAGAAGGAGGAGGAAGAGAAGACTCTGAAAGCGATCACCCTCTTCTGCTTCCCAGAGGGCATCAACTGGGCTCCTTTGACGGAGTACCACAGGTACAGCAGGCGCCGTCACCTGATGGGATCCGGTCAGTATTTGAGTTATTTTTAAAAAATCTTCTTCCTTGTTTGCTTCCAGCGAGACCTTCTCCTTTGTTCTGACCGAGATCGACGGCAGCAGGAGGAACGGTTACTGCAGGAGGCTGCTGGTCAGTGTGTGGAACCGACGCCGACCGCTTGAAAATAATTCTCGATGCTCGTTAAAATCCTTTCACTGTCGCGTTCTGATCCTCAGCCAGGAGGGAAAGGAGCTCGCCCACCAGAGGCTTACTGCATCATCAGCACGCTGGCTTGTTTCGGCCTCTTCTCTAAGGTGAGACGGTGGTTTAAGGACTATAAATGGGGTTTTTTTCTTATCTGTGTGCATTAACTTAAAGTGGACATCATTTGCAGCCATTTCCAGCTTGTAATTACGATAAAGAAAAGTCAGCTTCCATGAAAACAAGATGATGTTGTCTCAGGTTTTTTTCTGATTATTCGAATGTCTGGATGCTCTTAAGCATCTTCTGATTGGCTGAATTTCTCTGAGCTTTTGGTTGGAGGTGGTAGAGGCTCAGTAAGACCAGGACTGAAACATGCTTCAAACCAAGCTATGACAAGCATGGGAAGTCCAGAAAACCTACCGTACTTGTCTGAGACAGATTCAGATCTGAAAGTCATGAACCAGGGGAACCGATGTCTCTGTTTGGGGCGGTTGTAAACGAAGCAGAAGCCGATCACTCCTGTCTTGGTGCATCTCTGAACTCAGGACATGCAACACCTTGAAGCAGATGTTCTGCAGCAGCGGGAGACGACGCCTGCCAGCTGAGAACTGGAGACTGAGGCCGCAGTTCACACAGACGGACGGGTTAGGGTTAGGGTTAGGGTTAACCCTAACCCTAACCCTAAGGAAGACTGGAAGAATGCTGCCTAGTCTGATGAGTCTGGGTTTCAGATGCAACATTCAGATGGTCAGAATTTGAAGGAAACACCATGAAAGCTTGGATCCATCCTGCCTGGTATCAACGGTTCAGGATGCTGCTGGTGTGGAGATGTTCTCAGCGCCAGCTGATCCTGGTTTAAACACCACAGCCTTCGTGAGGATTGTTGCTGACCATGTCCATCCCTTCAGGACCACAGTGGACCATCTACTTCCAGCAGGATGATGCACCATGATCATCTCAGGCTGGTTTCTGGAACATGACAGTGAGTCCACCGTCCTCCAGTGTCCTCCACATCCACCAGATCTCAGTCCAGTAGAGGAGCTTTGGGATGTGGAGGAACGGGCGATTCTCATCATGGATGTGATGCCGTCATGTCACTGTGGACTAGGGGTGCAACGGTACACGTGGCTCATGGTGCGGTCCGTACCTCGGTTTTTGTGTCACGGTTTTGGTACGGATTAGGTACAGTTTCGATATGTGTTTTGTGCATAGAGTGACAATTAATTTCTCTAAAATGATTTATTTATTTTGCTTCTCAGAACAAGTTCCAAACTATTTCAGTGCTGAATAACATAATACTTCAAGTAAACAGTTAGTTACCAAGCACAACACTTCAATAAACTCAGGGGTGCACGATAACTATCGGACCGATAACTATCGGGCCAATAACAGGAAATTATGACGTCATCCCAATAGGTCCGATATCACGACGAATAGCCCCGATAACATATATATTTCTGTCAACACAGCAGTGCCTCGCTCCCTCTGAGCCTTGAATGACCAGCAGTGAATGTTATGTTCAAGTGACGTCGGCATAATCAGAAAAACGATTTCTCAATAAGGAAAATCAAGAATACCCCCTCATGCCAGAAAACAACTCGTTAACTCGGTCATAATTTTGGTAGTTGCTGACTTTAATTAATATTCGCAGTATTTTCCCTCATGTTACACATAAAAAAGAAAAAAATAGAAAAGGCTTTAAAGAACGACTAGCAAACGAGGGAACGTGGGAATTTACGTTACACCTTGAATGCAGCCTGCAGCACAGCGCTGATCACAACAAACATGGCGGCGTGGAACTTTGTTAAAGTTTCAGAAGAAGATAGTTTGGTGGTTATTTGTGACGAATCCTCCGAGTGAATTCTACGAGGAGGGAAGCACAAGCTTTAATACGTAAAACCTGATCAGCCACCTACAACATAACAATCACTTCCATGGAGTTTTGAAATCGCGCTAATGTGAGCTAACGGAAGCTAATGCTAACGTACGCAAGCCAGCAGCATTCTACACCTCTCCCTCATTCCTCTCATCTAAAGCTTCCGTGAGATTAAAAAAATAAAAAAACAAAAAATACTGAACCTCATTTACTTTAATTAAAGGTATTAATTTAAATGGAACCACAAGCCAAAATCCTTTAAATGTTAATCTTTTTCAGTTAGTAATTCTGATGCATGTATTTCCATCAGTTCAAGGAGCCTTTATTTTTTATATCAGTCAGTAATGAACCTTATTTAAGTTGATGTGAGATATCAAATAGGTTTGTTTGATAGCTTTACGAAAATGTTTGAGAGGCTTGTCAATAGTTTTTCAATAGAAAAAATAAATATCTGTTCATTTAAAGAGTCCAAACTATTTTGATTTTGTTCATAGTATTGATGTAATGATCTTAGGTATATGTGTGTGTTATCGGTATCGACCTTTAGGAGCTGAAAGTTATCGGTATCGGTTTTAAAAAACAGTGATCGTGCATCCCTAACATTATGCACCGACTCCCAGTTTAGTTCAACATGTAATGAAGTCACATTTGCTTGATGACTCTATCAAGGGACTTAAGGTTTAAATTCAGTGTCATTCAGTTTCACAGCACCAGTTTGTAGCAAAAGGCATCTCAGGTTAGAACGTGAAGAAGTTCAGCACAGGTCCAGTCAGATGAGCTTATGTTCCATCCATGTCTGATTTAACTCAACTGTGAATGTAATAATCTTAAACTGCGGCTCTGAAGCAGGCGGAGGCCTGACTTCCTGCTCTGGAGGTGCCGCTGTGTCATGAGTGGGTGTTCTCCCATGTGTGCAGATATTTGATGAAGTGGAGAAGCGGCGGCAGATCTCCATGGCCATGATCTATCCATTCATGCAGAAGCTGAGAGAGGCTCCGTTCCCAGCTCCCGGACACACAGTGGAGATTAAGAGCTTCATTCCTGATTCGGGCACCGAGGTCAGAGAAAAAAAAAAACCCTCTGCTCCTAAAATGACACTTCATATTTGGCGATTTAAATTTGAGGTCTGGTATTTCATTCCATCTGTTCGCGTCGGTCGTGACCGGACGGGATTTGAGTCAGAGGTGAACTTGGAAAAACTTTAAAGGGGAAGCACAATCTCCTCTCCTTGAACACACTTATATTTTTATTGCAAGCAGGTTTTGAGAATCCCGTCAGAAACCCCGATAAGAGTGCTCGGTCAGCGTTATTGCTGAGTTGAAGGAATGTGTCAACATCCGCTGAGCAGAGGAGCAGTCAGATAACCAGGCAGGTGGAACGTCCAACCCAGAGGTCAGCTTATCTGCAAGAGAAAATGAAAGGCAACTAGAAAACTGCTGAAAGCAACAGGCCACTTCCTGCTGCAGCTTTGACCTGTTCTGTCTGCAGTCTCGGTCCACTTTCTCCTCTGCTGCACCTCAGCTGAAGACAGTTTAGATGAGCGGGAAGAATAAAACCAAACAACTGCGAAGGTTTTCTGCACAGTTGCGCCGGTCGGTCGACATCAGCTCTGTCGCTGTTTTTTTCTTCTCTTTTTTTCTTTCTTAGTTCTCCCTTGTTCGTTCCACTGAGCCTGCATGATGCTCACCAGCGAGGCCATAGAAATAAACGCTACAGACCCTTAAATGTTTATGTCCTATCTAGGGCTGGGCAAGTTAACGCCTTATTATCGCGTTAACGCATTAATTTATTAACGCCGACATTTATTTTATCGCGCGTTAACGCATGTTGCTCACATGCTTTTGTTTTGAAAAGTCTGTTACTGGCTGCTGCGGATCCGGAAGACAATTGGCAGATAAACATGCAGAAAAGCTAAAACAGACATGAAGAACGGTAAAAATCTGTGAACTGTACAGTTCAGGTAGCAACTCAGGTAGCAATATTAACAATTCTGTTTGTAAAAAAAACTTTCAAACCTCTTTGTTCAAGACGATGGCGGTCATTCCTCCATGTTCCATCAGATCTGCTCCATGTGTTCACTGTCCTGCTGTTCTCTAGCTGGTTACTGCAGTGCAGGCTCCATCTAGTGGCACAGATGTGTAATGACAACAGAAAGTCTGTTTCCTTGATTATAAAACAAAGCCATTTCAGGGTCACGTAAACCAGACAATAAAATATTAAAAACAAATTCAGTCCTGTGACCTGTTTGCTAAAATTGAAATATAAAAAAACTGGGGTTTTTTTTGTTTGTTTTTTTTGTGTTGGATTATAAAACGGAAGAAAAATAAGTTACTTTTTAATTTTTTTAATTTTTGATTGACAATTGAAAATGGAAAAAAAAAAAAATGATTCACAGATAATTACAGATTGATAAAGTTACTGAACTTTAACATGGACATTTTCATTTTAAAGTTCTCCCAGACGGAGGATTCAACAGAAACAAGGTTATTTGTAACAACTGACAAGTTGAACTCCCCGTTAAAAGTTTCTGCTGTTACCTCAGAAATTACCTGTTTTAATGTTCTGATTGTGCCTCTAGATTGTTAGGATTTTGTTGGTAGACTTTTTTTTATTTTTTCATAAAAAAAAACAGGATGACATTAATGCCCTGGCAGTGGCAATAAGCTTTATTTTATTTTACATTTTTTAAGATGAGATTTACACTAAATATGTGTTACTGACAAGTGTTTGAACAACAAATGTTATGACACTTTAGTTCATATGGCAGCAGAACATTCAAATAAAAGTGCACTTTACACTACTTTTGAATTCATTATTTGATTTTGCGTATACAATGTGATAAATCATGATTAATCAGGGAAATAATTAATCGCAATTAAGATTTTGAATCTTTGCCCAGCCCTAATCGTTATCAGGTTTCTCTCATGTAAAATAGTGTGTTTTCTTCTTTGCATCAAGTAACATTTCAGCGTGACGTGTTTGAGCTCCATTTTTCGTGCACGTCCTGCAGAGTGACCGCCAAGCATGTTTGCATAACTTCATAGCTGCTAAATCAGCGCTGTTGCACATATGTGCGTTAACCAGCTGAAACGTCCAGACTGTCGTCAGTATTGCTCAGCTCTCCACACCCCAGACAGACTACACATAGCGTCAGAGCTATCAGAAATGACTGCTGGAGATCCCCGAATCTTCAGGAGAATAATAATATAACATGTAGCCGTCAACCCAGATTTCAGTTTGATAGAAAATGTGGCCGCTCTGAGTGACGCGGGAGGAAACGCTTTAAACGAGCAGAGACGGAAGAGCTGACAGAGCGTCCTTATTGTTCAGTTCTGAAGAACTGCGCTGCTCATGAATAAGGAAGTGAGGATCTGACACACAAAGCACAACTTAACTTGAACTTCACACAAGATCTCCCAGGAGGGCGTGGATGTGTGAAGCTGTGTCTGAACTCGTCCCGTGTTGCGCAACATTACCCATCACCCATCAGGTCGCATACCGCATTTCTCTCTGATGTTGGCCATTGTTCGTGCTTGTTCATGTGACCAGCTCTCAGGGTGAGAGGAGGCCATGGATGCGCTCCTGTGGCTCTGTAGAGACTTGTGCTCGCCGTGGCTGTGAGTTTTGCCGCTTCAAATATCCGCAACGCTGTGAAGTGGAGGAAACGAGTCGTGACGGCACTGAAACGTTGGAGCCGAATAAACCTTCATTAACAGGAAAACCTGTGGTGTAACAGACGAGGACTGTACGGTATCAGGAAAACACACGAGATGTGTGATATCATTGTTGGAAACTGTGATGACGGGACGACTCAGTTTCAATATAGAAAACAGTACTTGACAGTAAACGGACAAGGATACGCTAAAAATAATGACATGGACCATTTCTATTAGCAGTGGGTGGTATTAACGGTATACAGTAGAAACTACAGTGATCCCTCGCCAATTCGCGCTTTAAATTCCACAGGTTTTAGTTTTTCGTGGATTTTTTTCAGAAATAAATAATATTTTAAAAAATCAAGAAAAAATTGCGGAAACATCACAGGATGTGCGCGTTCTCTCACAGCAAAGAAATGTTGTGAGCCAGCCTGGCCCCTTTAAGAAGGTGGCCTTATGGGTAATGGTGTGGCCTTATGGGTAATGTAGTGTGTCTGTCGTGGGACGGCAGAATGAAAACCAGGTTAGATGAAAGAGCAGTTTCTTTACTACGGTTCAGAGACCAGAGGCTGTGAAGGTAACAGAAAGACCACAGTTGAGCCTTTGTCTTGTTTCACTGCAGTGTCTCGCTACTTTTTTGCGGATTTTTAAGCATATTTTAAACACATTATTGAGGCTCGGGGGGCTCCAGCTCCAGTTCGCAGATTTTGATTCTTGGGGGGGCAGTCCCCATTAACCGCAAAAAATAAGGGATTCACTGTATATAAATGTAGCTAACGATAGAGATTTTTACAATACCGGCCTACCGCGAACTGACTTTGGTCGAAAGTGAATGTGAAAACATGGCAGCGGTTGCAATGTCGGTCACTTCGTACAACAAAAAGAATCAGAGGTGGATTTATATTACAAATACCATTACTGTATACTTGTGTAAGGTCATGGCGCCCTTTCTTACAGTGGGGAAAAAAGCGGCTTTAGAAACATGATAAAGACACTTGATGGACACTACGATTTACCTAGCCACAAGCACTTTAGCCCAGTGGATTCCCAAAGTGTGGGCCGCGGCCCCCTGGTGGGCTGTTGAGGTACTTCAGGTGGGCCGTGAGAGGACATTAAAAATAAACAAATGTTTTAAATCCTCAATTTAAAAAAAAAAAAGGTTTTAAATTACTGTACAATATTTATAACATGATTTTAAAATATTTAGAAATAACAAAACAGACCAATTGAGTGTTATTTTACTGCTGTTTTAACTTAACGTGACATGGTTCACCTTATTTGTTGACCCCTTACATTAATATTGGAATGTAGCTTTTAGTCTTGAATGTTGATCAAAGTGGTGTTTAAAAGTTTGCGTGGGCCGCAGAGATTTTTCACATTTCAAATTGGGTCTTGGTATTCTGAAGTTTGGGAATGGCTGCTTTAGCCAAACTGAAATGTACGACAGCAAGTATATATCCATCCATCCATTTTCTATACCCGTTTCATCCTTGAAGGGTCACGGGGATCTGCTGGAGCCTATCCCAGCTGTCTACGGGCGAAAGGCAGGGGTCCACCCTGGACAGGTCGCCAGTCCATCGCAGGGTCACACATACAGACACACAACGTTCACACTCACATTCACACCCTATGGGCAATTTGGAATTATCAATTAACCTGACATGCATGTCTTTGGACTGTGGGAGGAAGCCGGAGTACCCGGAGGAAACCCACACAAGCACGGGGAGAACATGCAAACTCCACACAGAAAGGCCCTGAGGTTCAATCCAGG
This sequence comes from Hirundichthys speculiger, assembly GCA_018398805.1. Taxonomy (NCBI): domain Eukaryota; kingdom Metazoa; phylum Chordata; class Actinopteri; order Beloniformes; family Exocoetidae; genus Hirundichthys; species Hirundichthys speculiger. The sequence goes on from JAGFBZ010000120.1 coordinate 842,142, forward strand.
ACCCCCCCCCCTGCCGAGGTTCGAACCAGGAACCTTCTAGCTGTGAGGCAACAGTGCTAACCACTAAGCCACCGTGCTGCCTGCAAGTATATATATATATATATATAACAGAAGAAAAGATTATATATCGCAATATATATCGTTACTGCACATGCTTTAGATTATACCGCAGTATAGATTTGAAGCCATATTACCCAATTTCTATTCCAGCCCCATCATTTTATTATAAAAGAAAAAAAAACATAACTGCAACAATGCTTTCCATATAAATCAGCATCTAAACTGGGACCAGTGGGGTTCAAGCTGATTGGACAAATTTATTCTTGAGTGTGAATGTGTGAATATGTAGCACTTGGGAAATAATAGAACATTATTATTATAATTAATATTTATTTTTTATATTTTTGTTGTCTTTGCGATATTGATATTGATATATTGCACATGTTGATACTGCGATAACGATACATTCTTGATATTTTGTGATATTTCGTTTCCCTAGCAGAGACATCTAGAAGTCATGTTGGTGGAGTGATGTCTGAGAGGAATATTTGTGACGGTGATTTCTCTCTAACAGATCATCCTTTTGACCCGGCCGCTGGATTCTTGGCTTGAACACGTCAACTTCGCCACCCTCTTCAGCTGTCTGACGGACAGGGAGGTGTTGCTGGTGTTTGCAGCCGCCGTCCTGGAGAGGCGGATCATTTTCATCGCAGAAGAACTGGGGTAGGTCATGATCTCCTTGACCGTCGCTCTTAAAGATGCTACAAGGATGCACTCGAAGTTGATCATGCTCAAAACTCTGCAGGATGCAGGATAGTGGGACGATGGATGCGATGCAATGAGGTTTCACAGGTCAAACTGAAGCTTTTTAAAGGTAGCTGAAGTAGAACTGTTTCACTGGAAGTTTTTGTTTCACTCACTTATAAAAGACTTACTTCAAATGGAAAAATAGGGGGAAAAAATGGATTTCTGGATATTCTGTCCGGTTAATTTGCTACCAAAGGCGTCTGTTTAGTTGGTTAAATGCTCTCGTCCATCAGAAATGACCTTGGGTTGTTCAACGAGATGAAACATATTCTCTTTAAAATATGACTGTGCTCTGTTAGATTTTCACTCACAGCTCAGAGGCTGCTGATATAGCTGTCAATCAAATCGGGCCATTTGATTAGTTGGCCGCCATAAATTATGCTGCTTTTTCTGATGTGGTACAGAACAGTTTACCTCCTGCACAGTTGTCATGGATGTAAAATCGAACCATTGAAACTAAAACCCTTTTTTGTACCATGGCTGCATGTATGTTTATTTCTGCTATAATGTTGGGCATTTTAACATGAAGGTCAATGGTGATCTGTGCTGTTCCGGAGCCAGCACCTAGTGGTCAGTTGAAGAACTGCAACAAAACTAATTTCCTGGTTGACTCTAACTCAGAAGTGTGGATGTTTGCACTTTGTTCCAAGTCACACAAGATAAGCTCTATTTGCTCTGTAGCTATGACAGTGTAGCCATGTAGCCATGTCTGAGCTACATACAGGAAATAAACGACAGGAAGTCTGCACTGTAAGCTAAAAGAACTCACACTGTCACCCAGCGTGTTGAGAGGTAATTTATAGAGTGAGACAAACGGCAACGGACAGGTATGGATACGGTACAGGTATGGATACGGTACAGGTATGCCAGGTATGTAGGCTACGTATGTGGTTTCTGTGTTGAACCATAAGTCTCACTTTATTCACAAGTGGAAAACATTCAAGATGGGTGTCAATCTCCCCAGGATCAGACATCTCAGAAGGTCCGGCCTGAGATCGAACCGTCCAGTGCTCAGAGAAATGGCAAAAAAAAAAAAAAAAAAAAGAAGAACCAGCCTCTGCATGAGTTTACAGGCCTCACTGAGCACACTGGATATGCACTGCAAAAACTCAAAATCTTACCAAGTATATTTTTCTAATTTCTAGTCAAAATATCTCATCACACGTAATATAAGACACAATCACCTAAAGAGTAACATTTCAGTGAGATATAGGAACTTGTTTTTAGACAGTGCATCTTGAATATCTTGTTAAGTGAAACAGTCTTGAAAACATCTTGTTTTGAGTCACATCTCAGATGAAACAAGTTTTTTGACATGTCATAAGATTTTTAAGCTAATTTCAAGATCTTGTCACGCTTAAATATATTGTCTTATTTCAAGAAATCTTATTAAGTAAATTTACACTTGTTCCATTAGCAGATTTTTTTTGCTTATTACAAGCAAAAAATATCTTGTATTAATTTTTTTTAACCTCTTTTTTTGAGTGGCATTTTTTCCAGTGTATGAGTTTGAAACAGTGCAACCAGAAAAAGACAGTTATGACCTGACTTGAAGGGTTTAAAAGAGCGTGGCAGCATGGTTTAGGTTGGTACAGTTACTTCTAACAAACCACAAGACATCTGGGAAAAAAAAGTCAATCAATCAGTCTATCAATGAATGAAGCTTTATTTGTAGAGCTCTGTTCATACAACTTCTGCAACACAAAGTGCTTTACAGAATTAAAACAAAAGCAACAGAAACAAAAACCCCTCCCAACTTAACTACCAAAATACATTAAAATAAACTCATTTCCAAGCATAAATACACCAACACCCATTTAAATATATACCAGTAATTAAAATAATGGAGCAGGAATGGAGGAAACTTTAGTCTTTAGTCTAAGAGGAAACACCGAAGAATGACAGTTAAAACATATAAAACACATGAGTAAATGATTAAATAAACAGGCATGTTCTAAGATTAGGGTATTAGTAAATAAATATATGAACAATTAAAATTAGGGATGCACGATAACTGTCTTTTAAAACCGATAACCGATAACTTTCAGCTCCTAAAGGCCGATACCGATAAACGATAACACACACATATACCTAAGATCATTACATCAATACTATGAACAAAATCACTTAAATAAGGTTCATTACTGACTGATATAAAAAATAAAGACTCCTTGAACTGATGGAAATACATGCATCAGAATTACAAACTGAAAAAGATTAACATTTAAAGGATTTTGGCTTGTGGTTCCATTTAAATTAATACCTTTAATTAAAGTAAATGAGGTTCAGTAGTTTTTATTTTTTAATCTCATGGAAGCTTTAGATGAGAGGAATGAGGGAGAGGGGAGACTCCTGCTGGCTTGCGCCCTTTAGCATTAGCTTCCGTTAGCTCAAGTTAGCACGATTTCAAAACTCCATGGAAGCTATTGTTATGTTGTAGGTGGCTGATCAGGTTTTACGTATTAAAGCTTGTGCTTCCCTCCTCGTAGAATTCACTCGGAGCATTCGTCACAAATAACCACCAAACTATCTTCTTCTGAAACTTTAACCAAGTTCCACGCCGCCATGTTTGTTGTGATCAGTACGCTGTGCTGCATTCAAGGTGTAACGTAAATTCCGATGTTTCCTCATTTGTTAGTCGTTCTTTCAGCCTTTTCTATTTTTCTTTTTTTATGTATTACATGTGGGAAAATACTGCGAATATCAATTCAAGTCAGCAACTACTAAAATTATGACCGAGTTAACGAGTTGTTTTCTGGCTTGAGGGGGTATTCTTGATTTTCTTTATAGAGTAATTGTTTTTCTGATTATGCCGACGTCACTTGAACATAACATTCACTGCCGGTTATTCAAGACTCAGAGGGAGCGAGGCACTGCTGTGTTGACAAAAATATATATGTTATCGGGGCTATTCGTTGTGATATCGGACTTATCGGGATGACGTCATAATTTCCTGTTATCGGCCTGATAGTTATTGTGCACTCCTAATTAAAATATTGATAAAATAAAGACATTTAAAATAAATATATAAGTAAATAAAAGTAGAAAATGTGGTTCGACTTATAATGTCATGTGTATGAATTGAATAAATTTAAGAAACTCTAAAATGTAGTTAAATCATAAATTAGAAAAACAAAATTGTTGAAGCTAATTTAAAGGCTAAATCAAAGAGACAGGTCTTATAACGTTCAGGCTTTCAGCTGCTCTCAGGTGTTCTGGTAGATCTTCGTGTAGATCTTTGCGTAGATTATCCACAAATGTGGGTCGTTATAGTGAAAGGAGGCTTCACAGCATGTTTTCATACTAAATCTGGGAACAAGTAAAAATCTGCCACCAGAAGACCTGAGAGTCCGAGGAAGTTTGTAAAATGTAAGCAGCTCTGACAGATAAGGACAGAAACCATTAAGAGTTTTTGAAACTGATAAAAAGATCTCAAAATCAATCCTGAGGGAAACAGGCAGCCAGTCAGAGACCTTGAAATCAGTGTAATTTTTCTGGTTTTAGTCGACATACGAGCTGCTGAGTTTTAATTGTTTAATATTGAGTAATTGTGCAGTAAAGAAGAACATTACAATAATCCAGTAAAACAACTGCAGTTGGAGTTTTGTCAAAGAGAAAAATTACATTTGCAGCCACTTTATATTAAGATAACAATTGACCTTTCGGTAAGCACCGCCCCCTCCCTAGTTGATTTAACCACCGTTTACTAAAAGTAATAATATGATTTAGCGGCAAGGAGGGTGATGAGTTCTCTGTTAGCATTAGCTCTGGTCCATAGGTCTGTCCCACACCAGAGCTATGTTAACATCAGACAGTCGCAGCATTGTATTAATATAATTAATAAAGTGACGTTAACATCACTAGCCTCACCTTATACCTAACAAAATAAATATCTAGGGCCATATATATTTGTAGACAACGAGGCAGGCTTATAGGTGGCTAGCGAGTTAGCCGGAATGCTAACGGAGAGATGTTTTCACTCATCACCCTCCATGCTGCTAAATCATATTACTTTTACTAAACGGTGGTTAAATCAATCATCTAATAAACAAAGCTAACTTACCTTGGAGTAAATGTAGGTGTGTTTTGTAACATTTTCCCACGTTCAGATGTTTGTGTGGACGGATACATAACTGAACCAAAGCCTGCAGATTTCCACTGTTTGTTTTATCTTGTTAAAGAGAATAAAAATGTCCCTCCAAACGTTCTGGACACCTCGAGTCACTGTTGCAGGTCCCCAGCAGCAATATTTCACCACGGCGTTATTATAGTGTAATATAAATACAGTTGATAGGCATCGGAAAAATGGCAAAATAACATTGTCCTTAATGGAGGAGCAGCGAGAATGTCCGACCTAGCAACAGTAACTAGGAAGGGGGTGGTGCTTACCGAAAGGTCAATTGGCTCTGAGCTATCCTGTGAAATGAAATCATGAACACAAAAGAATATACAAGCATCTAGAGCTGCTAAAATATTCATTTGGAGACCAAATGATATGACAAGGTTTAATGTATGGCCCTTATTACGTTTAGGAAATCTAAAGCAAGTTGACTGTCAACATGAAGGTGAAATCATGATCTTATTGTAGTTATTATGAATAATGGAGAGCAATTCAGAAAAATCTGCTATAAATAGATGTTTACTATGACCTGAAACATAAACCCTTAGAGACGAAAAAGGGTGTTCTTTCTTTTCACGTGACTGCACCAGTCACAGGTTGTATGCACTTATACGTTAATTGTGAATGACACGACATATAGAGGTTTTGGGATGACGCAGATTGTGTTGTCGAATCCAAACATTTATTTCTTGTGTGTAGAACGAGCTCTGATGTCAGCCCTCTGTCTGTCTGCAGCACGTTGTCGCAGGTTCTTCACGCGGTCGCAGCCCTCCTTTATCCTTTCACCTGGCAGCACACCTTCATCTCCATTGTTCCGGAGATCCTCATCGACGTCGTGATGGCGCCAACGCCCTACTTACTCGGAGTCCAGAAACGCCTGCTGGACCTGGTCACCGATCAGAGTGACGTGAGTTTTTACAACTAAGCCTTTTTTTTTTTTTTTTAAACAAACCAAAGCGTTGTTTGAAGGTCTGAATGTATCTTGCTCTTAGACCTGAAGGGCTGGTTACATTCTTTTACCTTCTAGGTCTGATGGACATGACGACAAAGTCTTCCAGCAAAACCCTCAGGCTTTTATAAAGGAAGACTTAAAGGGTTAACTTGAAGAAAAGACACCTAATTGTCATTTAACCCTTCAAGCGCCAAAGTCGCAATATTGCGACAAGCAACATTGCTGAATATAACAGGCTGTATCTGTAAATGTGATGCCGAATCTTGTTACTACTTTTCACCAGGAGATGGCGAACATGTGTGCCTGTAATCTGAGAACCATATTTGGAGGTGGCGCTATTCAAAGTTTTAGCATAAAAAGAGTTTGTAAAACATCCTCCAGCGCAGACACGCGCGGCGCAGCAGTGTTAGAAATGCTGAGTGTAGCGAGACCAGAGCAGAGCGAAAGAGTGTTTTTTCATCTACTCACGATGTCAAGACGTCGGTTTACCGTCCACGAAGTACTTTGTCAGGTTCTGGCTAATTGTGATTCCAAAGAGGAAGACATCCAGTCGTCCAGTGACGCAGACACTGACATCAGTAGTGACGGTGAGTCGGCGCTCCATAGTCCACAATCAGCACACTGTATATCGGATGCTTCACCTCAGTCTGGCCGGAGTGGAAGCTTTCTGTGATCGCCAAGCAGATGGAGGTGTCGGGGGGCTCATAACACCACAAATATGGAAAAATGTAGCAGGGATGAAAACAACCACGGTTGTCCTGGCAACGCGGGAAAAAAAACACACCGCTGATGGCGCACCAGAAATCACGGTGATGAAGATGATGGTGGCGCCTGAGAGTTGTTGAGAGAAGAGGAAGAGTATCGAAAGTGGAGCCTAATTTGATGAGTCTGTTGGTTTTTGTGGAGACGATCTGACAAATTCTGAGCCCATTGATTTAATCTCTTTTCCAAATGATGAATTCTGGAGCCTCATCACCAATCAAACAAATAGAAAAGGCCGCCAGTTCTTTGAAAGGGAAATATTGAAACCAAACTCCAGATTTCATGACTTTATGATGTGATTGTCCCTGAAATGAAAGCTTTCATTGTACATGGGGCTGCAGGAAAAATCTGAAAATGAGGACTACTGGGCAGGTTTGGGCAGGTGATGTCACAATAATCAAATTAGATAATAAATCTACTTCCATTCCAAATTTTGGTTAATACTGCAGATATTTCTCATTTACAGTATGCCTTTATCTCAAACCACTTTAAAGTTATAGCCTTTTGAAACCTTGATATCAAAATTGAACATTTTCCAATATGGCTGCCACCTTGTGACGTCATAATATGCAAATTAGATGAATAATTTCACTCCCATCACAGACTTTGAGTCATGCTGAACAATTTTCTCATTGACAGTATACCTTTATCTCAAACTGTTTTCAAGTTAGACCCTTTTGAAATCTTGATATCAAAATTGTATATTTTCTTGAAAAAACTCCGGCTGCTAAAGCGTTAACATTAAACTGACTTTCCTCTTCTGCTCTTTGTGTACCGCAGCTGCTGGTGGTCGATTTGTCTGAGAATAAAAGGGAGACCTTCATTGTTTCTGTAAGTGCTGTGACATCTGATAGGTTTACGTTCAGAATCTTTTTGTTTTCATCTCTAATATTTGAAATGTAAGTGAAATGTGAAATATTTGAAACCATTTCAGACTGGTGACGAGGATTCAATTCTGCCCCAAAAGCTCCAAGACGAAATACTCGAGTCATTAAGTAACCGGCAAAAGAGTTCAGGTGAGGAGAACAAAACCCAAGACTTGTCCATCAGTTTGGAACTCTAATCATGCGTTTCTTTCTTTTCTTTCAGAGGTGGAGACGATAAACCATGTGGTGTCGGAGGCCTTCCTGCATTTTTTTGTGAAAACAGTTGGCCATTATTTCTCGTATGTCAAGTACAGTCACAAAGGACAGAACGGCGTGTTTGATAAGAGAAGTTTCTACAAGGCTATCGAGAACAAGCAAACTCGTCACTTTGTCAAGAAGTTCATCCAGACGCAGATGTTTGACCTGTTTATCCAGGAGGTGGAGCAGCAGCAGTCAGGACCACAGCAAGGTGAGTCCAGGGACCGAGTCCAGGTCGCTGCATCTATTCGATCTCACAGCTCTAAATACGGATTTATCGAACCAAGAATAGGTTAAAATTAGGTCTGGGCAACAATTAAAATTTTGAATCACGATTAATCGCATTATTTCCCTGATTAATCACGATTAATCGCATCACATATGCGAAATCAAATAATTAATTCAAAAGTAGTGTAAAGGTCACTTTTATTTAAATGTTCTGTTGCCATATGAACTAAAGTGTCATAACATTTGTTGTTCAAACACTTTTAACATCAGCACTTGTCAGTAACACATGTTTAGTCTAAATCTCATCTTAAAAAAGGTCAAATAAAATAAAACTTATTGCCACTGCCAGGACATTAATGTCATCCTGTTTTTTATGAAAAATAAAAAAAGTCTACAAACAAAATCCAATAAAATGATTGTGTCTCAGCACAATCAGAACATTAAAACAGGTAATTTCTAAGGTAACAGCAGAAACTTTTAACGGGGAGTTCAACTTGTCAGTTGTTACAAATAACCTTGTTTCTGTTGAATCCTCCGTCTGGGAGAACTTTAAAATGAAAATGTCCATGTTAAAGTTCAGTAACTTTACCAATCCGTGTATCATTCATTCTTTCCATTTTCAATTGTCAATCAAAACTTTTTAAAAAATTTTTGTGTTTTTTAATCTAACACAAAAAAAAAAAAGCCTGTTTTTTTATATTTCAATTTTAGACTTGGATCAAAAATACAAAATTAAAAAACGGAACTGAATTAGTTTTATAATGGAGGACTGGACTTTCTGTTGTCATTACACATCTGTGCCACTAGATGGAGCCGCACTGCAGTAACCAGCTAGAGAACAGCAGGACAGTGAACACATGGAGCAGATCTGATGGAACATGGAGGAATGACGCCAAAGTTTTGTTGCAGTCCAGAATCTTTTTTTTAGACAAGATTGTTAATATTGCTACCTGAGTTGCTACCTGAACGGTAAAGTTCACAGATTTTTACCGTTCTCCATGTCTGATTTAGTTTTTCATGTTTACGTGCCAATTATCTTCCGGTTCTGCAGCAGCCAGTAACAGACTTTTCAAAACAAAAGCATGTGAGCAACATGCGTTAACGCGCGATATAATAAATGTCAGCGTTAATAAATTAATGCGTTAATGTGATAATAATGCGTTAACTTGCCCAGCTCTTGTTAAAATGTCTCGGAGCAATGATCAACTTTAAAACTCACTGCTTCTTTGATGTAAATGAGAGCAAACCTTTTTAGAAAAACTACATAACCTTAATCTATATTAAACACGACAGGTGACTTCACTTGACTCAACAAGTTCTGCTGTGTCGTTCGTTAAACACAAGGTGATGATTTCTTTACAATGTTTCAACCTTATAATCTCTGAGAGATCATCTGCTGATTCCAAAACTCCTCCTCATCAGAAATGTGTTTCTGTCGTGTCTCAGGAGGGTGTGAGTGATCTTTTCTTTTTTATAAAAGAACCAAGAGTTTGAAGCAAAATGAGTGTCGGTAAGCTGACTGGGCGATTTCAATGACGGGATCCTATTTAGCTCTTTTCACTTCCAAGCAGACGTCAGCACAAAAAAAAATAAAGTGCATTTAATGAATTCAGGTTTCTTTGCTGTTTTGTCTGTGACGTTTAACTTTCAGCAAATGAAATGTAACTTTCAGAGTCATTTCACGTCTTTTTTTTTCCCGCAGCGCACTGATTCACATCTCTGTCCTTTGTTCTGCAGGAATATTTCACAAAAAGATTCGTGAAAATCAGGAGAAGAAGAAAAAGGACAAGGTGAAGAAACACTAGCTGACAGTGTGGGAATGTGCTTGTAAATACATATAAATATATTCAGGACTTCGTTGGAGAAGATGGGAATGTGAGGTTTTTCTCTTTGTGCCGTATAAGTTTTGTTTGAAATGAGTACGTGTGAATTACTGTACAAGTGTGAAATTGCTGCTGGTAATGAAATGCTGGACTCGAGGTCTCCGTGTCGGTTCGCAGCCTGTGACCACAGTCCAGTCGCTGATGAAATTCCTGTTCAATAAAAATTCATTCCTTTTTTTTAATTTAAGTCCTTTCAGGCTGCTGATTTCTTTCTTTCTTTCTTTGTTCTTTTTGGGTGCGAGGCGTCGGTTGTGGGAAGTGACTTGATGTGATTGTAGCAGATCTCGGCCCCGATCGTACACCTCCTGCAAGCCGCTAGCCGCTACCCGCAAATTGCAGGTTAAGGAACCTCCTCTAACCACTAATGCAATCTTCCACTTCCCTAAAGCTGCTACCTGCTACTCACATTGTAGGTGTGGCAATGGGCGTGTCTTTAGCGCCTTCCGCAAACTCGGTATCTTGCGATTGCGGATTTAGGATAGATCGCAGGTGATTGATTCGTTCTGCAGTATTTTAAAAGGCACATCAGCTGCGCTGTCTCAGACTCCCAGCACCCCCTGCTGAGAATATGTTCCCACAGCTTTGCCTGGCCGTGTTTACCTGGGAGCGCACCAACTATCTGGGACTTTCAGGTTGCCGATAGGAATTGACCTTTCGGTAAGCACCGCCCCCTTCCTAGTTACTGTTGCTAAGTCGGACAAACTTGCTGCTCCTGTGTTAAGGACTGTGTTAATTCACTATATTTCCGATGCCTATCATCAGTGTTAATATTATACTATAATAACTCCATGGTGAAATATTGCTGCTGGGGACCTGCAACAGTGACTCGAGGTGTCCAGAATGTTTGGAGGGGCATTTTTATTCCCTTTCTCAAGCCAAAACAAACGGTGGAGGTTAAGTTGTGTCTGTCTACAACTGTACATGAGGAAAGTTACAAAACACACCTACATTTGCTCCAAGGTAAGTTTACTTTGTCGTACCGTGTCGTAAAAGTAATAATATGATGAGCAGCAGGGAGGGTGATGAGTTCTCCGTTAGCATTAGCTCTGGTCCATAGGTCTGTCCCACACCAGAGCTATGTTAACATCAGACAGTCGCAGCATTGTATTAATATATAATTAATAAAGTGACGTTAACATCACTAGCCTCACATTATACTTAACAAAATAAATATCCATGGCCATATATATTTGTAGACAACAAGGCAGGCTTATAGCTGGCTAGCGAGCTCTGGTCCATAGTGGAGAAGTCATCTACCCTATGGACCAGAGCTAATGCTAACAGAGAACTCATCACCCTCCCTGCCGCTAAATCATATTATTACTTTTACTAAATAGTGGTTAAATCAATCATCTAATAAACAAAGTAAACTTACCTTGGAGCAAATGTAGGTGTGTTTTGTAACTTTCCCCACGTTCAGTTGCTTGTGTGGACGGACACAATTTAACCCACACTGCATTTTTCCAGCGTTTGTTTCGAGAATAAAAATGTCCCCTCCAAACGTTCTGGACACCTCGAGTCACTGTTGCAGGTCCCCAGCAGCAATCTTTCACCATGGAGTTATTATAGTATAATATTAACACTGATGATACACATCGGAAAAATAGTGAATTAACACAGTCCTTAACACAGGAGAAGAAAGTTTGTCCAACCTAGCAACAGTAACTAGGAAGGGGGTGGTGCTTACCGAAAGGTCAATTGTCTGTGTAAAAATATTATTATGTATATATCGGAGGAGGAGGAAGGAGGAAGGAAGAGGAAGAAGCTCTACAGCAGAGTCCCAGACGAGCTGCGCATGAGAGCTGCTCTGATCTGGATAAAAAGACGCTCCATAGCGGTTAGCGGGTAGCGCAACCTGCTCTTAAAGGCAATGGCTACTGACGCACCGACTGGTTAAACAGGTGGAACGCCCTAACCACTCCTATGGATAATATAGCGGGTAGCGCAGGTAAGATCGCGGGTTTATGGAGGTGGAAGATTGCGTTCTTTGCGGGGGAACGCCCCTCCCGCTACCCGCTATCCCTTAATAGCAACTTTAGGAGGTTTGGCGGAAGATCGGGCCCCTCAAGTCTCCTTTAAAGGCCTCTTCATCCTGCATGACCTCTAACTGGATACTTTTTGTCAAACTCCATTCAGATGCAAGACCCCTGTTGTGGAAAAAAATAAGATCTAATCTGGATGAGACAATCAAATTAGAAATTTTTCATTTTCATAATTATCCTGACAGTTGAAACACTGAGCTATTGATTTATAAGTTAATAAAATGCAAACACTACTTTACAAACACAAGCATCTAAACTACAAGGTCATAAACCACATTGTGACACAACAATGTTGATGAGTAGAACAGATTTCTGACAACTTTCTGTTTCATCCAGAGGAGTGAAGTCTGAACACGTTTCTGCTCTCTGGTCTGCCACTTCTGTGACGGTTGAGACCGGGAAGCAAAAATGAGCTGCCGGGTCAGTTAACGCAGCAATCCTCATGCTCATCAGTAATGTCTGCAGTGGCCTCTGCTGGAGTAAAGCGTAGAACCAGGGGGAAGAAGCTTGTGCTGCACATCTCAAAGTTTCAGACTATTCCAGTGGTCTAATTCAGTCCAGTTTCAATAACGGAGACCCGGGTACTGAGAAAATGGTATCTGCTGGAAAAAAGTCCGGGCTTTGTTCCTGTCAATTCAGCAAAGAACAGATCAACACTGACTCTGAGACGAGTGGTGAATCCTGTTTACTTCTACTGGAAGTAGACGTCATCCCAGCATTGACCTCCACCTGTCTATATAGACGTCATCCCAGCGTTGACCTCCACCTGTCTATATAGACGTCATCCCAGCGTTGATCTCCACCTGTCTATATAGACGTCATCCCAGCGTTGACCTCCACCTGTCTATATAGACGTCATCCCAGCGTTGACCTCCACCTGTCTATATAGACGTCATCCCAGCGTTGACCTCCACCTGTCTATATAGACGTCATCCCAGCGTTGACCTCCACCTGTCTATATAGACGTCATCCCAGCGTTGACCTCCACCTGTCTATATAGACGTCATCCCAGCGTTGACCTCCACCCGTCTATATAGACGTCATCCCAGCGTTGACCTCCACCTGTCTATATAGACGTCATCCCAGCGTTGACCTCCACCTGTCTATATAGACGTCATCCCAGCGTTGACCTCCACCTGTCTATATAGACGTCATCCCAGCGTTGACCTCCACCTGTCTATATAGACGTCATCCCAGCATTGACCTCCACCCACCTGTCTATATAGACGTCATCCCAGCGTTGACCTCCACCTGTCTATATAGACGTCATCCCAGCGTTGACCTCCACCTGTCTATATAGACGTCATCCCAGCGTTGACCTCCACCTGTCTATATAGATGTCATCCCAGCGCGTTGACCTCCACCTGTCTATATAGACGTCATCCCAGCGTTGACCTCCACCTGTCTATATAGACGTCATCCCAGCGTTGACCTCCACCTGTCTATATAGACGTCATCCCAGCGTTGACCTCCACCTGTCTATATAGACGTCATCCCAGCGTTGACCTCCACCTGTCTATATAGACGTCATCCCAGCGTTGACCTCCACCTGTCTATATAGACGTCATCCCAGCGTTGACCTCCACCTGTCTATATAGACGTCATCCCAGCGTTGACCTCCACCTGTCTATATAGACGTCATCCCAGCGTTGACCTCCAGTCCTCTATATAGACGTAATCCCAGCGTTGACCTCCACCTGTCTATATAGACGTCATCCCAGCGTTGACCTCCACCTGTCTATATAGAGTCATGTCATCCCAGCGTTGACCTCCACCTGTCTATATAGATGTCATCCCAGCGTTGACCTCCACCTGTCTATATAGACGTCATCCCAGCGTTGACCTCCACCTGTCTATATAGACGTCATCCCAGCGTTGACCTCCACCTGTCTATATAGACGTCATCCCAGCGTTGACCTCCACCTGTCTATATAGACGTCATCCCAGCGTTGACCTCCACCTGTCTATATAGACGTCATCCCAGCGTTGACCTCCACCTGTCTATATAGATGTCATCCCAGCATTGACCTCCACCTGTCTATATAGATGTCAATCCCAGCATTGACCTCCACCTGTCTATATAGACGTCATCCCAGCATTGACCTCCACCTGTCTATATAGATGTCACCCCAGCGTTGACCTCCACCTGTCTATATAGATGTCACCCCAGCGTTGACCTCCACCTGTCTATATAGACGTCATCCCAGCATTGACCTCCACCTGTCTATAGACGTCATACAGTGCCTTGTGAAAGTATTCAGCCACCTTGAACTTTTCAAGCTTTTGTCACATTTCAGACTTCAAACGTAAAGATATAAATTTTTTATTTTTTGTCAAGAATCATCAACATGTGGAACACAATTGTGAAGTGGAACGAAGTTTATTGGATATTTTAAATTGTTTTAACAAATAAAAAAACTGAAAAGTGGGGCGTGTAATATTATTCAGGTAGAGTCTGACCGCTGCACAAAGTCTTCTCCAGAACATCCCAAAGATTCTCAGTGGGGTTCAGGTCTGGACTCTGTGGTGTCCAATCCATGTGTTAAAATGATGTCTCATGCTCCCTGAACCAGTCTTTCACAATTGAACCCGATGAATCCTGTCATTGTCATCTTGGAATATGGCCGTGTCATCAGGGAAGAATAAATCCATTGATGGAATAACCTGGTCATTCAGTATATTCAGGTAGTCAGCTGACCTCATTCTTTGAGCTCATACTGTTGCTGAACCTGGACCTGACCAACTGCAGCAACCCCAGATCAGAACACTGCCCCCACAGGCTGGTACAGTAGGCACTAGGCATGATGGGAGCATCACTTCTTACCCTGATGCTCCCATCACTCTGGAACAGGGTCAATCTGGACTCATCAGACCACATGACCTTCTTCCATTGATCCAGAGTCCAATCTTTATGCTCCCTAGCAGATTGAAGCCTTTTTTTCCAGTTAGCCTCACTGATTAGTGGTTTTCTTAAGGCTACACAGCTGTTCAGTCCCAATCCCTGGAGTTCCCTTAGCATTGTGGGTATGGAAATGCTCTCGCTTTCACTATTAAACAGCCCTGAATTCTACTGCTGTTTTTCTTTGATTTGATCTCACCAAACGTTTAAGTGATCAGCGATCACGATCATTGAGGATCTTTTTCCAGCCACATTTCCTCCTTAAAGACGATGGGTCCCCATTATCCTTCCAGTTTTTAATAATGCATTGGACATTTTTTAACCTAATTTTAGTAGATTCTGCAACCTCCTTAGATGTTTTCTCTGCTTGATGCCAATGATTTGACCCTTCTCAAACAGACTAACATCTTTTTCACCACCACAGATGTGTCTTTGACATGGTTGTTTAGGAAATAAGAAGCAACTCATTGCACCAGTTGGGGTTAAATAACTTATAAATAAATAATAAATTAAAGATAATGGCCCATGCAATAATTATCCAATAGGAGGCTTAGACCTATTTCCTTAGTTAAATCCAGGTGGCAACTTTTTTTTTGGCCGGGCAGTGTATGTTAGATGAGACTGTTGGAGAGGACTGGTGAAGGACACGTTCAAGCTCACTTACAAACACGCACAAAGAAAATAACTTCTGCTACACTATATATATATATATATATATATATATATATATATATATATATATATATATATATATATATATATATATAGCCATGATGTAGAGATGATGATATCCAGAACATGGTGCTGCAGCATCAGGTCACGCTACTTTGGCTGGACCTCTGAAGTGGGTAGCGTAAGGCTGTAATGCCTGAATGAAAGAATGAAAGATGTTCTGCCTGCAGAAGACGGGGGCGGGGTCAAGTATCTGACCCCGCCCCCTAAAACGTGCCTGCTATGAAGAAACCAATAAAAGCATGTTTTGAAACGGAGCTGTTGTACTCCATCTCTGACTTCTATCTCTGTCTAAAACCTCAGAACAACATATCAGCTTCTGAGGAAAGAGACGACATAGGTCCGTGTATTAACTGTTCATTCAATAACCAAACTGAGAATCTCATAAGAAAAAATGAAGACGCAAGTGGTAATTCCATCTGTTTTTAATTACCAAATTTTGAAAGACACATTTATTTCCATTTTCTTCCTTAATTGAAAAATCCAGAAAGTTTAGAACCAAAAAATAAGTCAAATTGACATATTTACTGTCATTTGATTCTTTTTATTATTTCCAAGCTCGTCATTCTGCCATGAAGCCACACCTCTTTCGTGGATGCACGCTGACACAGGAGACTATGCAAACATCTCATAAATTAGAGGCATTCATTATTCAAGTGAAGTGATCTGCAGATGCCAGCAGCTTCCTCCTGTTACTCCCAACAGCAGTTTTGTTGCTCAGCGGATGTGGCGGTGGCAAAGGGGCGGAGCTACTTTATATGACTGATATGAAATAAAATAAAGAAATGAAAACAATGTCAATTTGACTTTTTTTGTTTTATTATTTGACTTATCATTGAAACAAAAAATGTGAAAACAAATGTCTTTTTAATATTTAATACCACCCCCCAAAAAATGAAATTATACTTTTTTTTTTTGCTTGCAATATGCAATTGAATCATTAAAAGAACAGGTGATACACAGACCAATATAACTATTATAAAGTAGATAAAGTGAATGAAAAACAAAATTTAAAAATAATGTCAAAGATAAAGGATTTATTGTTATTTTTTGTTGATGAACTCTGTTTAGTATTTATCTGCTTACGTGACTTTTTACTGACGGATTGTCAAAAGAAAAACAGAGTTTTTGTGAAGATTCAGACTGGTGCGACCCGAGTGGTAAAGGTAAAGTAGAAGCATCACAGCTCTTTAAAACTTAACTGCCAGTCACATCAACAGATGTTCCAATCTTGTACCAGCACAACACGACTTGTAGAAATGTACTAATATTTCTCATATTTCTCATTGTGTTGCTGAGCTGGACAGTACAGAGTTAACACAAAGGCTCGTCTGAGAAACAATAAACCTGACCTGATCAAACTCCTACTCTCAAAATAGGAAAGGCAATTATCCCTTTAAAAAAACATTTTGAACATGTAATTAAGTCAAAAACCCATGCATTTAGAGAAATAAACTATTACATCTCACGCCAAACCTAATTTCATCATTGCAATAATAAAAAAATAAATAAAACAAATAAATATTTATACAAATTTAAAAACTGTTAATATATATATGAGACATTTTATGCTTGTCAACTAATTTGTAGGCAATGTTGTTACACTGCAGTCAGTTTTTTATTGTTGTTGATGAAGACTTTTTTCCGGCATGTTTTTATTATAACTCATAATTAAAGGCAATCCAAAGTGTTTTATATCAAGCTTTAAGAGGAAAGACTAATTGAAATACAGTATATTTCATAATGTATTAAAATAAGAAATTATAACTTATAATATGCAGTTTTTGTCAAAAGTGTAGACTAGTAACTATATATTTAAGAATTATTGTAATATCAATAAAAAGAAACTTTTTTTGCTTTTTTCCGTAATTATTCTGTGGTTTCAGCAGCACAGACTGACCTCCACTCATCTCCCCTGCAATGGATACAGACAGAGTGCAAATTATACAATGACAATTGGGGGGGGGTCAACATTTTCTAGAGATGACAAAAATGACAATATGTCCCTTCTTTAGGGGGGTCGAAGTTGTAATTGGGGGGGTGAAACCCCCCCCTAAACCCCCCCGTAATTCGCACTATGGATACAGACCGAAAGGTCTCAAAACTTGTAAACAAGGCGTTTTGGGGGCAGTTTCGAGCGAAACGGCCCTTTAAAGCTGAATGGTGGGACCAGTAACTGCCGCTAGGTGTCAGTAGAAGGCTAGAGCCAGACTGACGTGAAGCCTCAGAGAAGCAGAGCAAGAGACGGCAGACACCGCACCTTCGATCAAGGTAAGCGAACAAAGACGAACTACAGAGGAACGGAAATAAAAACTACACGTTAGTAGGCCGGACATTTTCATTAGTCGAGTCTCAAATGGAATAACTTGCGGCAGCTTTCGGCTGTGTGGTGTTGTGTTTCAAACAAACTAGTCGAGCTGGAAAGAAGTAGCTAACGTCTATTAGCTAACTTTCACTTAGCTGTTTGCTTTGAGAACTTCAAACTGTTAATTGGCCGGAAATGATGATGACGATTTCCTGCGGAGACCTTCAACATAATAGTCTGAACAACGAGCGCACGGTTAAAAGAAACACGAATTGTGCTGAAGTGAGATTTATTTTGAACGAGCCCTCCGGTACCATTCTCGCTTTCTGTCGCTCACTTGACGAAGCCAGGAACTTTAATAGCTAACTAGCACAGCTAACTGATGTTAGCAGGTCATTTGTTTATGAGGCTTCAACTCAAAGGAAACTATGCAAACTGGCTTTTCCAATCACCAGAAAGGCTAAGTTTGTAATAAAGTACTTAAGATAGCGGCTTAAACAGTTTCTCATTCACTATAATTTACTCTTGAGGCAACTGTGGAACATATGATTACGTTGCGACTGAAACAGGCTACGTGTTGTTCAGGCTGCTCGGTGAGTTTGAGTTGTAAATATAACTAGTCGAGTTTCACATATACATGAAAGTACTTGCTTTACGTGGAAAGGGACACCACGAGCTCTCTTCAAAATATTGCATTTGATATCAAGCACTTGATAAATAGCTTTTGAGTTCCCGATTTTATATTTATATATATATATGAATAATATGTGTGTGTGTGTGTGTGTGTGTGTGTATTACTTTACAGAAATTTAAGAAGCACGAATATTAGGCTGTTTAAAGAAATGGTAGTGTGGAGTTAAGTTAGTGGCATTATTGATTCTGTGGAAGAAAAACAGGTTGTACGTGCTGGTTATGGTGCATTCCTCTGAAAATCTGAATGAAATGGGTTGTTTCAGTTGATAGGAGGAGAGAAAACATAAAGGAGTGCAGCTAAAATGATCTCAAATGCTTTAAAATTAAAAACAAAACCAGAAAGACGTATAAGAAAACTGCCTTTGGAATGGAGAAATGAGAGCCAAAATGGCAAAGACTCAATGATCAACTCCAGGGTGATCAAAGATCTAAAGTTACCTGTGAGTACTGGAACAACTAGAAGATGTATTGGCAAGAAGCCCCCCACAAAGTCCCATTGTTGAAAAAAATAACGTGCTGAAGAGGTTACAATTTGTTAAAGAACACATTGACTTACCTAAAGAGTAATGGAGCAACATTTATGGACCAACGGAAGCAAAGGTTATTCTGTTTGAGTCTAGGGGCTGCAGACAGTTAATCAGACGACCCCCCTAAAGACTGAATCAAAGCCACAGTTCACTGAAGACAGTGTAGCACGGTGGAGCAAGCTTCATGGTATGGGGATGTTTGTCCTGCTCTAGTGTCAGCTTTATTTATCACATACCAGGAATCATGGGTCAGTTTGAACACATCAGAATACTCGAAGCGGTCATGTTGTCTGATGCTGAAGAGGAAATGTCCTTAAATAGGTGTTTCAACAAGACAAAGACCCCAAACACTCCAGTCAAACTGGTTCCAGACCAACCAGATTAATGTTGTAGAGAGACTAGACCAGTCCTGGACCTGGATCCAGTAGAAGACTGGTGGGTGACATCAGAAATGCTGTTTCTGAGGAAAAACCAAGAACTGCAGAGGAAGTGTTGAATGTGGTCCAGTGGTCCTGGACTGGAAAACCTGTTGACAGGTGACAGAACCTCCATGAACCCAGATGAAGTTGTTCACAGAAACAGCTGTTCTACAACTAAATATTAGTCCAGAGATTCACAGGAGAGATGAATATTCAAGCAGTTCTCAGTTTGTGTGATTATGGAAAGAAAAAGGCAGACTGATATTTTCTTGAACTTCTTGAACAGCCTCATATTCCTTTTTTTCCTTCACTTTCGGTAAAGTAATACATTTGAAAAAATTTCCTCCATGTTTTGATTTAGAATAGAAGGTAAGATGTTCCGGATACGTTTGCATGTCTGGAAATAAGTTATTTTGAGCCTTACTCACTTTTTTTTTTTTTTTAACACACCATTATTATTTTGAACACAACCTCTGTGTGTATACATGTATATGTGTGAGACACACAAACACACACACCTTAGAGTTTAGGCTAATTCAGGATGATTAGGAGTGAGTTTTTTTTAAAAAGCATCTTTAGATTTGATTATGATTCAGACTGTGAACAGCATGATGAAGAGCACCGTTAACAAACAAATCGTCATCAAACCAGAACACTTCGTGGTGGATTCATGGATCAAATGATTGATTTTTGAGGTTTTGCGGTCCCCTTATTGGAGAACTTCCCTTTTTATCTAATAAAAGGTTTCCTTCTCCATAAAGGGCTTAACAGTGGTGCTTTCCAACTTTGAGCAATTAAAATAAAACCGTCCTCAGTGACCTCTGCTTTGGTTTGGTTGGAGAGTGTTGGGATGGCCGTGTCCGTGAAATATCGACAACATTCAGAATCCTGGTTTTGATATATGCATCAGAGCTCGAACGCCCTCGTTCTCCACCACTGAATATGATTAATACAGGGGTGTCAAACTGATCTGTTAAAGGGCCGTGTGGTTCCAACCATGCAGGAACACAGCTGACTTGTTTTATTCAACCAACTGAACTGGTTAAGACCTTCGGTGAAGACAACTAGTTGATTGAATGAAACCAGTCAGCTGTGCTGCTGCACAGTTGGAACAAAAACCAGCCACGCGGCCCTCTCACGGATCAGTTTGACACCTGTGAATTAATCATTAGAAATTATTAATTCACAGTTTGACACCTGTGAATTAATCATTAGAAATTACTCTTGCAATAGACTTTGTTCTTCGCTTCGCCTTCTCCAAGGAAAGGGGAAGTTTCATAATTTCTTGTTCAGTTGTTCTCTGGTCTGCAGAGGTGGAAGCATGAGATGTGGTTTCTCATGTTTGTATTCTCACCAACAAAGGTTATCTTGGTGTGACAGAGTCCACATACCGCACGGCTCTGGTCCAGGTCACTTCCTGGACCAGAAGCTTCATGGAAGCTTCCACACTTGCGGTCAGAGATGGTGCTTCCTGTAAACCGGCCGAGTGATGGTGCTCCCCGTAAAGCGGCCGGGTGGTGGTGTTCCCCGTAAACCGGCTGGGTGGTGGTGTTCCCCGTAAACCGGCCGGGTGGTGGTGCTCCCCGTAAACCGGCCGGGTGGTGGTGCTCCCCGTAAACCGGCCGGGTGACGGTGCTCCCCGTAAACCGGCCGGGTGACGGTGCTCCCCGTAAACCGGCCGGGTGACGGTGCTCCCGTAACCGGCCGGGTGGTGGTGTCCCCGTAAAACCGGCCGGGGGACGGTGCTCCCCGTAAACCGGCCGGGTGACGGTGCTCCCCGTAAACCGGCCGGGTGACGGTGCTCCCCGTAAACCGGCCGGGTGACGGTGCTCCCCGTAAACCGGCCGGGTGACGGTGCTCCCCGTAAACCGGCCGGGTGACGGTGCTCCCCGTAAACCGGCCGGGTGACGGTGCTCCCCGTAAACCGGCCGGGTGACGGTGCTCCCTGTATACCGGCCGGGTGATGGTGCTCCCTGTAAACCGGCCGGGTGATGGTGCTCCCTGTATACCGGCCGGGTGGTGGTGCTCCCTGTATACCGGCCGGGTGGTGGTGCTCCCTGTATACCGGCCGGGTGGTGGTGCTCCCTGTAAACCGGCCGGGTGATGGTGCTCCCTGTAAACCGGCCGGGTGGTGGTGCTCCCTGTGGTGGTGCTCCCTGTATACTGGCGGGTGGTGGTGCTCCCTGTATACTGGCCGGGTGGTGGTGCTCCCTGTATACCGGCCGGGTGATGGTGCTCCCTGTATACCGGCCGGGTGGTGGTGCTCCCTGTATACCGGCCGGGTGGTGGTGCTCCCTGTATACTGGCCGGGTGGTGGTGCTCCCTGTATACTGGCCGGGTGATGGTGCTCCCTGTATACCGGCCGGATGGTGGTGCTCCCTGTAAACTGGCCGGGTGATGGTACTCTGCAGGTTTAAGTTCTGCCTTTCTGTGCCATCTATTGTACGTTGTTTCAGATTTAGATTATCAATGGCCACGGTTACATGATGTCTTTAAATTCGGAATTAATTATTCCGAATTAAATAATTTGGAATTTAACTATTTTCGTTCGAGTTTACATGGAAATTGTAATTCCGAATTGAGGTTTACATGAAAAACACGTTTGATCGGCTTAGGGTCTGGGGGTTGGGAAGGGTTCTGACTGGATAGGAGGGGCGGACGTCTTTACGTATTTACGTCTACCGGAAGAAAACAAACTTACTCGATTAGCAACAACATGGAGGACTACGTTATTAGCATCCTTTTTGGATTTGTTTTGATTAAATTTTTGAAGCAGCAGCACGACAACATCATGTCAATGATTTTGTTGATAAAAAACAAGCCCATCGCGTAGGGGTGTAACGGTACATGTATTTGTATTGAACCGTTTCGGTACAGGTAGGTCGGTACGGGACGGGGGCGTACCGAACGAGTTTCCACACGGACATATTAAGTAGAGGACCGCACGTTGTGGAGCAGAGCGCTGCAGCCGCACATGCGCAGTTGTGCGCACACGGTCAGTGTTGCCAACTTAGCGACTTTGTCGCTATATCTAGCGACTTTCCAGACCCCCCTAGCGACTTAATCTGTAAAAAGCGACTAGCGACAAATCTAGCTACTTTTTCTGGTGATTTTGAGACTCACGCGCACTCAAACCGCTAGGTGTGAAGCCATCACTTGGCTGCTGTCTGCCTCGCGAGCCGCGCTTCTCTCTCCCTCTCTCTGCCGGGCTCAGTGCACAGCCAGCGCGAGTTCCTGTGTGTGGACTGGGCGCGTGTCACCACATACACAGGTGAGGCGACGCGCGTGCACACAAACACCCTAATCAGTGGTAGAGAACGCTGGCTTCAAACACATGATGAAGGTAATCGAGCCCCGATATCAATAACCTTCTCATCCACATTTTAGCCAGAAAGTCATACCCGGACTTTATGAAAGAATAAAAAGATTAGTTTTTAAAGAAACACCCTGAGCCTTATTCATGTTATTTAATCTGACTAACAACTTGAAACTGTTCAGAGTTGCAACTGTTCAATTTTGCACATCAGATGGATTATTTTTTTAAGCAAAAGTCTGAGCCAATGTTATTTTTATTTTGTTTTTCAAAATATCTACATTTTAGAATATTGTATTTATATTTTTGAGCAGAATTCTAGCTTTGTATAGGCTAATGTTCCTATTGTTAAAAAGCACAAAAGTGTGTAATAAACAACTAGCACATTTATATTTTGCATTTATGTTTCTTACTGTACCGAAAATGAACCGAACCGTGACCTCAAAACCGAGGTACGTACCGAACCGAGAGTTTTGTGTACCGTTACACCCCTACCATCGCGGAATATAATCGTCCTCGCGACAGATGGTCAAGGGAACGAGCATGTACAGAAAGACCGGAATTAATTTAAAGCGGAATGAGTGTAAACATGACCGCGGAATTATTCTATTCAGATTTAAAATCAGAATAAACCAGCCACTTACTTCAGAATTAAGTTTAATTCAGAATGGACATTTTCATTCGGAATTAGGTGTTTACATAGTAATTTTTAATCATTTAAAATCGGATTTAATTCTGAATTAAAGAGGAATTAAATTTCCCATGTAAACACACTAATTGTGTTAACGTTTAATAATTGATTCAGAATCATCCACGGCCGAATGGCGATGGATTGAAGAATCAATTTTATTTTCTCCCGCCGCTATCAAGGATGTGTTTGTGAGGCAGCTTGGTGATGGAAGCTATAGCTTGAATATCTTTAATTAATTTATTTCTTTTACTCAATTCACCAAAGCCCCCAAATGTCTCATCGGCTGCAGGTATGGATAACACCGGTGGTCCCTTTGGTTCAGATTATACAAATCATTTATGTGGGAAACAACGATTACTCCACGGTTCGTGTGTTATGATTACGTTATTTCTGAATAAATGATGAAAACACGTTGGAGAAGGATTACAACATTAGTGCTTGCACAAATCAGATTTCCTAATTTCTGTTTAATGGTATCGTCACACGCTTTGGTAACATTGGTCTGCTCAGGCAGCAAACCCATGTGGTTTCCTTCCTGTTTTCGGAGCTCAACCGTCATTTCACAGTTGTGGGTAGATTTAAAAAGGTAGATTAAACAGTTTTTTTTTTTTTTTTTTTTTCCCCCAGATTGCTCCACTCACTTCAGTGTTTGTGTCTTCCCAGGCAAAGCATGGCGATGACTGGCCAGAGCCCGTGCTCCTCGATGAGTAACCACACCAAGGAGCGAGTCACCATGGCCAAAGTGACCCTGGAGAACTTCTACAGTAACCTCATCGCTCAGCATGAGGAGAGAGAGATGAGGTGACGTTTCAGCTCTGCTCGCACTGATTCTTTCACTGATTATTTCTTTTTTGTGTTGAATTAAAAGAAAAAAGAGAGTGGTTTAAATGGAAATCAAATGAACAGTAGGATGTCTGTCTATTTAAATAACCTGACGCACATAAACATGTGTTTCATCAGGATGTGGCTTATGCTGTATTGAAGTTTGGGCCTGGCCACTTCCTGTTTTGTCAATTTGCATTTTACTGTAGTCATCACTAACCGTACCTCTTTGGGACCTTGATGCTTGGTCATTTATCTATTTTTAATCACAAATATCGAGTGCTGCTGGTCAGGGCTGCACAGTGTTAAAAGAACTTGCACTCAGTGATATCACTAGGGATGCACGATAACTGTTTTTTAAAACCGATACCGATAAACAATAACTTTCAGCTCCGAAAGGCCGATACCGATAACTGATAATACATACATATACCTTAGATCATTACATCAATACTATGAAAAAAAAACAAAAGCAGTTTTGACTCTTTAAATGAACAGATATTTATTTTTTCCAATGAAAAACTATTGTCAAGCCTCTCAAACATTTTCATAAAGCTATCAAACAAACCTATTTGATATCTCACATCAACCTAAATAAGATTCATTACTGACTGATATAAAAAATAAAGGCTCCTTGAACTGATGGAAATACATGCATCAGATTTACTAACTGAAAAAATGCATTCCTCAATGACAATAAAAAAAAAAATGTACAGTACATAATGTACAGACACAAGTTAGACTGGTCTGTGTAAAGAAATTTAAAAAGTTCACTCCATAGTTACAGAAAGTTACATTTAAAGGATTTTGGCTTGTGGTTCCATTCAAATGAATGCCTTTAATTAAAGTAAATGAGGTTCAGTAGTTATTGGATTTATTTATTTTTAATCTCATGGAAGCTTTAGATGAGAGAGATGATGGGGGGGGGGGGGGGGGGACTTGCTCACATTTGCTCACGTTAGCATGATTTCAAAACTCCATGGAAGCGATGGTTATGTTTCAGGTGGCTGGTCAGGTTTGACGTATTAAAGCTTTTGCTATTTTTCCCTCCTTTACTTGGAGCATTTGTCACAAATAACCAGCGAACTATCTTCTTCTGAAACTTTAACGAAGTTCCATACAATCGCCGCCATGTTTTTTTTTTTGTTTGTTTTTTTAATCAACGCACTATGCTGCATTCAAGGTGTAACGTAAATTCCTCCGTTCCCTTGTTTGCTAGTTGTTCTTTCGGCCTTATCTATGTGTGTTTATGTGTATGTGTAACATGCGGGAAAATACTGCGAATATCAATTCAAGTCAGCAACTACCAAAATTATGACCGAGTTAACAAGTTGTTTTCTGGCATGAGGGGGTATTCTTGATTCACCTTATTCACCTTATTATTATTGTTTTCTGATTATGCCGACGTCAATTGAACATAACATTCACTGCTGGTCATTCAAGGCTCAGAGGGAGCGAGGCACTGCTGTGTTGACAAAAATATACATGTTATCGGGGCTGTTCGTCGGGATATCGGACTTATCGGGATGATGTCATAATTTCCTGTTATCGGCCCAATAGTTATCGGGTCGATAATTATCGTGTACCCCTACTAATGATCACGCTGGTTTTGCAGGCAACAAAAGCTGGAGAAGGTGATGGATCAGGAGGGCTTGGGTGACGAAGAGGTGAGCAGCTTCCACACAGCTGGAGTCTTGATCCGGATCCGGATCAGTGTGGTCAACTGTTTGAGAAGCCGTTTCTCGTCTGTTAGGGCAGTGGTTCCCAAAGTGGGGGTCGCGGGACGCCGTGGGGTGGGTCGCGAAATGATTTCCATAAATCTTTTTTTTTTTATATATATATATATATATAAATCTAATAAATTTAAAAAAAAAATAAAATACAGAAAAATTCAGCCATAGTTGTAAAAATTATGAAACATGGTAGTTAAAATTAAAATAAAACTACAGATTTTCTTCCTGAGGTGATTAAGACAGATTAACATAGCATCATTTGCAGGTGTCAGGTTACGGCTCCACGGTAAACATCACAAAGCGGATGCTTTAATACCATTAACCATTAAAGTAATGTTAAAGTTAAGTTTGCACATGACAGTAATACTGTGCACTCATGTTACATAGATATTATTTTGACTGAGGTATTCTGCTTTTATCAAACAGTAAATTTCTATATGTAAAATCATAACAGGCTGCTCTGTTCTTTTGTGTTGTCGTTAACCCCGTGTTTGTGCGTATGGCCTGTGCGCACATTTTATTTTTTCAGTCATATCCGGGGATAGTGGGGGTCGCCAGTCTCTGGCACCGTTATTTTGGGGGTCGCGGGTTGAAAAGTTTGGGAACCCCTGTGTTAGGGTGAACTGTAGGCTTTAATCATCACTGCACCCGCCAGTGTTGAAGTTTGCAAAGAATTTGCTTTTATTTGATGTATTTTTACCAATGAAGTGTTTATATATTTTCTCTCTGTATCAGATGTTGCTATAGTGACCTAGGAGTTTTTGCTTTTGCTTTAAAAATGTACACTCGTGTAATTTTAAGTAGCCAATGAGCCACACGGGCTGCTGCTGTATTTAGAAGTGTCATCTGTGCTTGACAGAAACGTATCCGGCGCTCTGAGCATGCAAGGAAAGAGACCGAGTTCTTGCGTCTAAAACGTACCCGACTGGGCCTGGAGGACTTTGAGTCCCTGAAGGTGATTGGCCGAGGAGCCTTTGGAGAGGTAAACTAGTTTTTCTTTACATTTCCTCCACTGAGTAATGGTGATCGGCGTGCCTTTACGTATCACATGTTGTGTTGTAGTTGGGTGCGTTTCTCAAGAAAACGGGATTGTTTCATAAGAAGCTTGCACAGATAGCAGGAAGAATTACTCCGGCTGCTGATTTCCTGCAGTAAATCACACGGTTGAAGTGGGTGGCTTGAGCAACAGTTCAAAGATCCGACACCAGCTGAAGCATTTAGAGTGGCCCTCAGGGGTCCTTGACCCAAACACCGTTGGAAATATGTGGAGAGGGTTCAGACATGCCGGACAGAAACCGTCTCAGTCTGTGATCTCTCATCTCACGCTTCTCCACAGTCTTTGGTTAAGATGAAAGGAAATGGTGCACCAACAGAAGTTTTATTTCCTTCTTGTGTTCAGAAATCCAAAAATGTATTTGTTTCCCCCAGAGGAGCCAGAATCTTCTCATAATGTTTGTAATATCCAAGTATATTTATAACCTAAGATAGTTGGTCAATACGACTGTCACACAGTTTATAGGAGGTGATGAATACGTTTTCTGCCACACATGTAAATTGTTTAAATTTTGTTTCTGCCTTTTTATTTATTTTTCTCTTTTTCTTTTTTTTTTTTGTTCCTCCTCCAGGTTCGTCTGGTGCAGAAGAAAGACACTGGCCACGTCTACGCCATGAAAATCCTCCGCAAAACTGATATGCTGGAGAAAGAGCAGGTGAGGCGGTAACAGACAAACACCTGGATGCAGCTTCGCCACCTGCTGGACATCTCTGAACGTCTCTGCGTCTGTGTCTGCAGGTCGGTCACATCCGTGCCGAGCGAGACATCCTGGTGGAGGCAGACAGCCTATGGGTGGTCAAAATGTTTTACAGCTTTCAAGATAAGATGAACCTCTACCTCATCATGGAGTTCCTTCCAGGAGGTAAAAAAACATAACTTCTAAAGCTGGAACAAAGTGTACGATACCACTGATTTTAAAGAAGCCTCTGTTTAGCCTGCTGGCAGTCTGACTGGAGGACCAGTTCCGTTCATTCAGAGCAGATGAGACTCTTCAGAGTGCCCATGAATTATTGGTTTTATTGTGGTGTCGTATGAGCTCATCAGCTTTGTGTTCACGCCTTAAAAAAAGTAGAAGTCATTCATACACTAATAAACCGACATGGAAAGCATTACATTAGTCTACCCAAGTCTTCAAATAGTGGGGTGGTGTGACCCCAGGGAACATGCTTTTTTTTTTTTTTTTGCTGTACTGGAATACAGTGTAATTGCACATAAACTACAGTAGGGGGCAGTGACACTCTCATTGTTGCAGCGTGCAGGGAGAATTAGCTATATTCTTTTGTTTTTTGCTCGGACATGTGTGCATGGACATGCGTGCATGCAGCACAGCAGGAGGTATGAAGTGAACAAACCCTCAAGAGACACCACGGAAAAATATATATTTTTTAATCAATGTCTTTTTATTTAATTTTTTCTTTTATACATACAATAAAACAAAATACAGAAAAACAATCCCTGCAAAGCAACCTCATTCACGCCCACCCTGGTCACTGTTCTGTAGGTCCACACCCTACACCCCTGCCCCTGGTAAGTACGAAACATTTTAATAAAAGTGAATTAGTCTCAAGTATTATTGTGAGGAAAAAAACTATATTTCCCCTTCACTCTGTGTTTCCAACTGCACGATTGACTTTAAAGAAGAAGAAAAAAACAATGCAGCTGTTACATAAAGGTGTAATTTATTTATTTTTAAGTTGTATTTAACATTTACCGTGGCATTTCAGGGTTATGAAGTTTTTCTTGAGCCTTTTTCAGACTTAATTCTGCAGTGATTTTGTAAAACATAAAGGCAGTTTTTTAAGTTTGTAGGTATTATGCTCATGAATATTGATATTACAGAGACTGTGTATTTATTGACTTGAGAAAAACTTTATTTTTTTATAAACTACACCTGAGGACACCTCTGTCTCACCACTGTTTGTCACACAAGAAGCTGCAGCACCACACAAATACTAGGTTTCTCATAAAACCTTGTTTTGCTGTGAAAATTGTGGACTTATACATTTCTTTCTTTTTTAAGCTGGAAGCTGCTTAAAATGTTCATGAGATCAGACAGAGGCTGATGCCAGAGGCTCCAACCATTCATGTAGTTCAGATTCTTAAAAATGAATAAATAAAAATCTTTGTGCTGCAGCTAATTTTGAGAAATAAAACCACACACACACTCCCAGTACAGTCGTGCTGTGAGAGTGCACAGCATGCATTTTGTTAAACCCATTGTACAGTGACGATAAAGAATCTTATTTTTAGTAACACGGTCTGCTCAACTCCTTCTGAACCGGTCATGTCACATTGACCCGTGTCCACTGGTGACAACAAAGCGTAACCTTTCTTTAAAAAACAACCGTTCCTGGGATGGGTGAAGGGTTTATTGGGTTTTACACGGATCCTGGCGCCTGCTGCCTCCTCGTTTCTTCCATGCGTTCTCTCTGACATTCATCCCATTCATGAGCGGGGTTTCTGCTGCTGTGGTGCAGGGGACATGATGACGCTGCTGATGAAGAAGGACACTTTGACAGAAGAGGCCACTCAGTTCTACATAGCAGAGACGGTGCTGGCCATCGACTCCATCCACCAGCTGGGCTTCATCCACAGAGACATCAAACCCGACAACCTGCTGCTGGACTCCAGGGTGAGTGGTGACTGACGGTGATGGAGAGTAATCTCTGGTTGCTCCAGTCTGACCGACACGTGGCTGAGTGATGCTCTGACGCTGGAAGAAGTGTTTGAGTGACGTAGCTCAGGCTGTTTTAAGGACAGACGTGAGACGCTGAAAACATTGGGTACTATGGATGAAAACAACCTGATCCATCTGTGATTCTTTCCATTTTCATTTTTATTATCAGGCTTCCATATTAGATCTGTAGAAGAAGCCGTCGTCCCCAAACAGGACCGATCTAATTTTGAAAATAGTTTTTAAATGACTGCAACATGTCACCATAATCAAATCGGAGCTTCCTTTGTGCTGCATGCTACTAATCAAACCTCCAAAGCACTCCAAAACTCTTTGTGTAGGTGCTAATGTTGGGTTTTGTATCTTGTCCATTGTGTAATTTAAAGAAGTGGGTGTATAACGCCAGAATAATCTACCCATCCCTGTTACGTCTAGGGCTGGGCAACGATTAAAAATTTTAGTCGCGATTAATTGCATGATTTCCATGATTAATCACGATTAATCGCATTGTATACGGAACATCAAATAATGAATTCAAAAGTAGTGTAAAGGTCACTTTTATTTAAATGTTCTGCTGCCATATGAACTAAAGTGTCAAAACATTTGTTGTTCAAACACTTTTAACATCAGCACTTGTCAGTAACACATATTTAGTGTAAATATGATCTTAAAAAATGTCAAATAAATAAATTTAACACACACACACAAAAAAAAAAAAAATTCTTTTTTTTTTAAAAATATATTTCAATTTTAGACTTTGATCAAAAATACGAAATTAAAAAACAGGCCACAAAACTGAATTTGTTTTATAATGGAGGACTGGACTTTCTGTTGTCATTACACATCTGTGCCACTAGATGGAGCTGCACTGCAGTAACCAGCTAGAGAACAGCAGGACAGTGAACACATGGAGCAGATCTGATGGAACATGGAGGAATGACGACAAAGTTTTGTTGCAGTCCAGAATTTTTTTTTTTCAGACAGAATTGTTAATATTGCTACCTGAGTTGCTACCTGAACTGTAAAGTTCACGGATTTTTACCGTTCTCCATGTCTGTTTTAGCTTTTCTGCATGTTTTTCCGCCAATTCTCTGGTTCTGCAGCAGCCAGTAACAGACTTTTCAAAACAAAAGCATGTGAGCAACATGCGTTAACGCGCGATAAAATAAATGTCAGCGTCAATAAATTAATGCGTTAACGCGATAATAACGTGTTAACTTGCCCAACCCTAGTTACGTCACATGAATATACCAGTAGTGGTCCGAATGAGCATCCTGATGTCTTTCCTTTTCATATTTATGCTTCACATTCAACTCAGAATAAGTGTGAACTGGATGAAGTGACTAGCTCTTGCGTCATCCAAGCTTAACTTGGTTTAATTTGCCTTCAGTGCCTTCGTTCGTGGTCGTTACCAGACTATTAGCGGTGATGGTCGTCGAAGCATCTCCGCGTGCTGCGGTTTTAATCCCGTGTTTCTCTGTCCGCAGGGTCACGTGAAGCTTTCTGACTTTGGCTTGTGCACAGGACTGAAGAAGGCTCATCGCACAGATTTCTACAAGAATCTGAACCACAGCCTGCCCAGTGACCTCAGTAAGCAAAGTCAGGCAACACCCTTTATTTATTTTCAACTTTCATCGGCATGCAGTCTCGTCCTCACTCACATGCACGCTCGTTTGTCATTTTTGTGCTTTTGTGCTTGTGCTGCCTGCTGACTGTTTAGCTTTGGGAAAGTTGTAAAATGTTTTGTGAATAATTTTGAAGCTGCTCGTCCTCTCAGTACCGCCTGGATAAATATGACCGCAGACTTTAGGCTTGAACATGTTTAATATTCAGTATGAACATGGATTTAGAAATGTACTTTTAGCTGTTCATGTTGTGGCATCGAAATAAAGCGTTGTAGAAAAATATGACAAGTCACACTGATGACAAATGATTAGAAATAAATGTGTGGCTCTAATAAAGGCCTGGTAGCCTCTAGGGGTGTAACGGTACACACAAGTCACGGTTCAGTATGTACCTCGGTATGGGGGTCACGGTCCGGTACAATGGGTGAAAAGCAACAAAAAGTCAGACATGTGTAAAACTAGCTTTTTCGTTTATTCTGAAAAGACTGCAAAATTAAAACCCATCTCCTGTTATGAAAAGTTAAAAATGAATAGAATAAAACATAAAACAAATGCATTAGGGCAGAGGTTCTCAACTGGTCTGGCTCCTAAATGAAGCTGGTGGCTCTTCTAACTCTGCTCTCTCCATGCTGCTCCTTCTGCTCCTGCTTATCCTGTAATGTTGGTTGCTGGCAGCTTTCAGGCTCATTACCACCACCTGGATTGTTGTGACGCCTAAGCTTTTTTAAATAATAAGACGTATTCGTCGTGTGACTGCGTGCACGGAACCGTGACGGGACGGAACAAATACAACTACCGTTACACCCCTAGTAGCCTCAGTAATTAAACTGATCAAAGATCGTGGCCTTTATTTGACTTTATACTTAAAGTTTGCTTCGCCAAGTTTGAAGCTCCACCTGTCCATGAGTAGAAAAGCAAGCTCAAAATCTGACTTTAGGCGTAATCAGGCGTGTTTTTCTAAAATCTGTTAGAGCCAATAGATGTACTGTCAGGGTTTCATCTGGAGACATTTCAGATAGATTGTTTTAAAAATGCATCGTCTGTTTTTCTGGGAAAAACAGCTGAGAGGAGGTGCAGAGGTCTAGTGTACTCAGTGTTGCTTGAAGGCTTTTTGTGAAATGTTTTTAATAAACTGCTACTGCAGCTGTAATCTCATCCCAGTTCTACGTTGTAATGCTGAGCTGTCTTGTCTTTAAAGCCTTCCAGAACATGAACTCCAAGAGGAAAGCAGAGACTTGGAAGAGGAACAGGAGGCAGCTGGTACGTCTGAACAGAGATTTAATTGTACCTGTTCAGTGTTTAAAGTTGGAACTGATTCTCTTGAGAAAACTCGTTTGTCTTGAGTTTCCCTGCTGTTTCCATCTCTCCATCAGGCCTTTTCCACAGTGGGAACCCCAGACTACATCGCTCCAGAGGTCTTTATGCAGAATGGCTACAACAAGCTCTGTGATTGGTGGAGCCTGGGGGTCATCATGTACGAGATGCTAATAGGTAACGAGCAAGAAACCTGGCGGAGAAGCTTCTGTCCAGCTTTGTTTTTATTTTAATGTCTATATTAAATGTTATTGCCATCGGTGTCTGCTCTGCAGGTTACCCTCCGTTCTGCTCAGAGACGCCTCAGGAGACGTACAGGAAGGTGATGAACTGGCGAGAGACGCTTACATTTCCTCCAGAAGTGCCAATATCAGAGAAGGCCAAAGACCTCATTCTCAGGCAGGAGAACCGCCCTCTTCGTCTTTTTCACCCTCGTCTGTGTCACTTGTGTTTCAGCCTTTCAACTGTGAGCTGGTTTTGAGCATTGACAGATGCCTCACTTTTAAAAACGTCAGCTGTCAGTTTTTCCGCTCGTGGTTGACGCCTCCTGTGAGGTGTGAACACGCCCGTGCTGGTCAGCGTGAACCATGCTGGCTGTGATCTGGTTATTTCTATTCCAGACACTGAGTGAGTGTTTCGTGTGCAGGTTCTGCTGTGAGGAGGAGCACAGGATCGGTGCTATAGCAGTGGAGGAGATCAAAACCAACCCTTTCTTTGAGGGGGTGGACTACGACCACATCAGGTCAGGACAGTTTGTCTTGCATCATAAAGAATCATTTTATGTAGTTTTTCCTATTTGTGTGTAAATGATTTTGTGTTCAGGTGGTGGATTTCCAAATGTGTTTCAGTTCATTGTAACTCACTCATAACTCTCCAGTATCTTGCATTTTGGCAGTGCAGTGACTACCTTCTTCTGAAACTTTAACAAAGTTTCATACTATCGCCGCCATATTTGTTGTGATCAGCACGCTGTGATGCATTCAAGGTGTAACGTAAATTCCCGTGTTCCCTCGTTTGCTAGTGGTTCTTTCAGCCTTTTCTATTTTTTGTGTGTAACATGAGGGGAAATACTGCAAATATGACTTGGGTTTAGTTTTTGTGGTCAGTTCCAGCGAGCCTCACCTGTCTAACCCCCCCGATGTGTTTTCCAGAGAGAGACCTGCAGCCATTCCTATAAATATCAAAAGCATTGACGACACCTCGAACTTTGATGAATTCCCCGACTCAGATATCCTCACACCAGCAGGTACGCCTCCCTTTTGTGTAACATTTCATCACTTATTTCATTTTTTTGTGCCTCTTGTGACACCTGTGGTGGTTTTCCCTCCTCAGCCACGCAGGTGTCCAATCAGACGGAGGCCGACCTGAAGAACAAGGACTGGGTCTTTATCAACTACACCTACAAACGCTTCGAGGGCCTGACCGCTCGGGGCGCCATACCGTCCTATATGAAGTCAGGGAAGAGATGAACGAGGGGCGGAGTCGTCCCGCCCCCCCCGCTGTGTCTTCTAGGAGAAGTTTGCCACCTGAGCGATAAGGCACTCTTGTTGAACAGCACTCTGCAAATGACAAAGGACTCATCTTAATCCGTTGCTATCCATAGGAACTTTACTTTCCACCATTAGAAACCTGCTGCCTTCACTTTGGCGCTTCTGAGGGTACCTTTCCACTTCCCGCTCACGCCGCCAGCCTGAGCTGGAACCCAAGTCATTCTGTCCACGCGTCCCCGTCTTTCCAGACGTCTTTGTTCCCGACGACCAGCATCATTTACATTCCCTCTCTGCCAACCAGCACCCGTCTGTTGGATCTACCAAGGGCTCTTTAATCCCCCCCCTCCCTCCGCCGTTCCACGTTGACTCGATCAACCCAACCATCGGATCAAAGTGTCGGCCTGAAACGGGTCAGGCGCTCTTCAGGGATTCTGTCCAAATGTTTCCTGTCGTTTCTTCTGAGGCTTCCTAAGGTGACCAAACCAAAGACTGTTAACTGAACGATGCTTCTGCTCCACCTCCATCGTGGAACCTTTTTGGTTTTTTTTTGTTTTTTTTGGAATTTGGAGTTTGTACTTTTTACAGATTTGAGATTTGCACAATTTGCTCTTTTGAAAAAGTATGAAAATAGGAGAATTCTGCATTTTTCGGAAGAAACACGAGTCTTAGGTTTTCACAGTGACGCGCGTACGTTCAAGAACCTTCAGCACCTTAGTGACGTGGATGGAGCTGCTGTACAGTCCTGTACAGTCCGGCCTCTCGCTTCTTAGCTTGTTTTTTTTTTTTTTTTTTTTTTTTTTTTTTTTTTTTAGGGCTGCAGTTTTTAAATGATCGATTCATCTGACTTTTATTTTTTACAATTTGTGTCCACGGCGACATCCTGGTTTTTATTTTTCCGAGCAGCTGTCGAAACTTTCAGTTTAAGTATTTGGGAGCCTCGAACCAGCAAACCTTCGTTCTTTTAAAAGTGACTTAAAAAGATAGTTTAATTTGATTCGGTGACTGGTGCTCTCCATTTCATTTTATTTCCGGATGAATCTTTGTTTTTCTTTTTTAAGCTGCTGCGCCGGTCGGAGTGACCCTGAAACTCCCAGCAGCCTCTTGGGCGAGGCTTTCTGTTAGGAGCCTGAATTCAGCTTCAACCCAAATGAGAATAGTTCATATTAGACTCTTTTTAACAAACACATGATTGTAGATGTAGAAATGTAGAGTAGGATCCTCCTCCGGGTCCAGGTCCTCCGGGCCTGTGGTCCTGGTCCTCCGGGCCTCCGGGCCTGTGGTCCAGGTCCTCCGGGCCTCCGGGCCTGAGGTCCAGATCCTCCGGGCCTGTGGTCCAGGTCCTCCGGGCCTCCGGGCCTGTGGTCCAGGTCCTCCGGGCCTCCGGGCCTGTGGTCCAGATCCTCCGGGCCTCCGGGCCTGTGGTCCAGGTCCTCCGGGCCTGTGGTCCAGGTCCTCCGGGCCTCCGGGCCTGTGGTCCAGATCCTCCGGGCCTGTGCCGGCCTCCAGGTCCTCCGGGCCTGTGGTCCAGGTCCTCCGGGCCTCCGGTCCAGATCCTCCGGGCCTGTGTCCATCCGGTCCGGGCCTGTGGTCCAGGTCCTCCGGGCCTGTGGTCCAGATCCTCCGGGCCTCCGTGGTCCAGATCCTCCGGGCCTCCGGGCCTGTGGTCCAGGTCCTCCGGGCCTCCGGGCCTGTGGTCCAGATCCTCCGGGCCTGTGGTCCAGGTCCTCCGGGCCTGTGGTCCAGGTCCTCCGGGCCTCCGGGCCTGTGGTCCAGGTCCTCCGGGCCTGTGGTCCTGGTCCTCCGGGCCTGTGGTCCAGGTCCTCTGGGCCTGTGGTCCACCTCTGCTGCAGACCTTCATTCTTTCAGGAGCATTGATTAGATCTGGTTGAACTCCCCTGATGTATTTTCTTTTCTTTCTTCTTTCCCCACCACATCGCTCGTTCGGGTCGTCGCTCCTTCGGGTCGTCGCTCCTTCGCGTCGTCGCTCCTTCGGGTCGTCGCTCCTTCGGGTCGTCGCTCCTTCGGGTCGCCCCTCTGAAGACGTGCACCTGCGGTGGTCGGTTTTAAAGCAACACTCAGAATCTTAACGCAGCAGCAAAGATCCAGTGTGGATTTTCATTTCGAAGCACAGCTCAACGTTTTCCAGTGAACACAAATATCCAAAATGCTGTCATTTAAAAATGAATGTAAATGA
This sequence comes from Hirundichthys speculiger, assembly GCA_018398805.1. Classification (NCBI taxonomy): domain Eukaryota; kingdom Metazoa; phylum Chordata; class Actinopteri; order Beloniformes; family Exocoetidae; genus Hirundichthys; species Hirundichthys speculiger. Next base: position 878,545 of record JAGFBZ010000120.1, read on the forward strand.
AGTTTTATGCAGTCTTGGATAAGAGTTTTCTTTTCTTTTCTTTCTTTTTTTTTTTTTTTTTTTTAAATTAACCATGATAGCTTGAAAATGCTGTTTCTGTAAATCAAGCCTGGTCCATGTTTCTTTTTATCGGAAATCTCTTGACCCACGAGGCGCGCTGCGAGTGAGGGAGAGCGTTCCTGCCGGACGACGGCGCGACGCTGAAACCGCTCCCCCTCTTCCTCCTCTTCCTGGGCCGGCAGGAACGCTCCCCCTCCAGCCGGGTCCGAGGCCGTTTCATTGTCTGTGACGGAGGAGCAGCACGTTTTAGAGAAGCATGCAGTGGAGCTTTTTCACTTTAAGTCTTTGTTTTTAAACGGACTGCTGTTATTTTTTTCCTCGTGCATTAACCAAACAGCGGAAGCTCGAAGCAATAGAGTGCGTGGAGTGATCTTCTGTTCTTATTGATGATGCCGTGTGGGTGAGGATGTGATCATGTTTGGGAAGCGATGCTGACCTGGATGCTGTTTTTGTTATTTTGTTTTTTTTGTTTTGCAAGCTCACGTGTGTTACACGTTGTCCGTGTCATCGTGTAGCACGTGCGCTCCGTGTGGGAGTGAGGGGCTTATGGGAATGTGGGTGTACGTTATTTAAACCACTGTACCCTGTGTAATTTGTATGGCTGTTGTATTGTTTTCTGCTATTTGACAATGAATTACTCTGCACTTAACTGGTGGCGTCTTCATTTATGGTATTTCAGTGCACGACTCAGGTGATGGTGGGAGGGGGGGATGCACCGCCTTCCTGCCCCGGCGTGGAGCAATGTGGCCTCCGCAGTCTGGCCAATGATGCAGTCAAAAGTAACTTGTGGAAAAAGTTATAAAGTTTAAACTTCTGAAATTAGTAGGAATGCACGATAACTGTTTTTTTTTTTAAAACCGATACTGATAACCGATAACTTTCAGCTCCTAAAGGCCGATACCGTGTGTAACACACACACAAACCTAAGATCAGTAATTCCCAAAGTGTGGGTCCGCGGCCCCCTGGTGGGCCGTCGCGGTACTGCAGGTAGGCTGTGAGAGGTTATTAAAATTAAATGTTTTTAAATCCTCTAACTTTTTAAAATATGTTTTGAATTACTGTAAAATATTCATGACATGATTAAAAAAAACATTAAGAAGTAATGAAACAAATCAGTTAAGCGTTATTCTAACATTATCTTAATTTAATATGACAAGTGTCACCTTATTTGTTGACCCCTTACATTAATATCAGAACATAGCTTCTGGTCCTGCATGTTGATCACAGTTGTGATTAAAGGTTTTTCACATTTCAAATTGGGCCTTGGTATTCTGAAGTTTAGGAATGGCTGCCTAAGATCATTACATCAATACTATGAACAAAACCAAAAATAGTTTTGACTCTTTATATGAACAGGTATTTATTTTTTCCAATGAAAACCTATTGACAAGCCTCTCAGACATTTTCGTAAAGCTATCAAACAAACCTATTTGATATCTCACATTAACTTAAATAAGGTTCATTACTGACTGATATAAAAAAAAAAAAAACAAACTGATGGAAATACATGCATCAAAATTACAAACTGAAAAAGATTAATATTTAAAGGATTTTGGCTTGTGGTTCCATTTAAATTAATACCTTTAATTAAAGTAAATGAGGTTCAGTAGTTCTTTTTTTTTTTTTTTAATCTCATGGAAGCTTTAGATGAGAGAGATGAGGGGAGACTGCTGCTGGCTTGTGCACGTTAGCATTAGCTCGCGTTAGCGCGATTTCAAAACTCCATGGAAGTGATTGTTATGTTGTAGGTGGCTGATCAGGTTTTACGTATTAAAGCTTGTGCTTCCCTCCTCGTAGAATTAGCTTGGAGCATTTGTCACAAATAACCACCAAACTATCTTCTTCTAAACTTTAACGAAGTTCCACGCCGCCATGTTTGTTGTGATCACCACGCTGTGCTGCATTCACGGTGTAACGTAAATTCCCACGTTCCCTCGTTTGCTAGTCGTTCTTTCAGCCTTTTCTATTTTTTTCTTTTTTTATGTGTAACATGTGGGAAAATACTGTGAATATCAATTCAAATCAGCAACTACCAAAATTACGACCAAATTAACAAGTTGTTTTTCTGGCATGAGGGGGTATTCTTGATTTTCCTTATTGAGTAATCGTTTTTGTGATTATGCCGACGTCACTTGAACATAACATTCACTGCCGGTCATTCAAGGCTCAGAGGGAGCGAGGCACTGCTGTGTTGACAAATATGTTATCAGGGCTATTCGTCGCGATATCAGACTTATCGGAATGACGTCATAATTTCCTGTTATCGACCCGATAGTTATCGTGCACCCCTAGAAATAATTGAAGATCAGTCTCTTTCCAAACCCATTTATATGCTGTGAAACTCCACCGGCTCTGTACACAACTATTAATGTTTGATTAGCTTTTTTAATTTCACATTCTGCGTGGGAGTGACAACTGGAGCTTCAGAGACTTAGCTGGTAATTTTGGCTCAGTGATTATTGTATTTCTTCATAACTGCAGTCATCTTCCTCAAAACAGGTAAGTTTCAGATTTAAACAACTGCTGATCTCACGGTGGACCTGGACACCCTCCACTGCCAGGTACCTGGCTGATGATGTCCTGAGCTCAGGGGCCTGTGTTGGCCCCCCCCCGTCAGCCGTCTGCTCTCAGTGATCTAAACCGACAGCAGTGGGGGTGCTGGCTCTCAGCAGGAGAGGGAAATGTGCTGCCGGGGTGTGCAGGGACCAGACGCTTGGCAGCAGTCGGTCGGGGCCACGAGAAAGCTCCAGAAGATCATTAACACGTCGTTTGGTTCTAATGCGTCATTATGGAGCATCTGCTCGGTTTCTGCTGCTCGCACCTCCTGGTCTGGCTTCACCACGTGACCTCCCATCAGTCCCTTTCCTTTCTCCTTTCAGTCTTTAGAGGAATATCTGCCCTTCTGGAAGTTAAAGCCAGCCGTCCCATTCTGTTGCTTGTTATTCAGCAGAACTTTGGCTCTGGTTCATGTTTTCATCCTCGTCGTTCTTTGGCACCGTCTTGCTGAAATAAGCGAGGCCTTTCTCTGGAAACCCTTCAGGGTTCAGTGTTCCTGACCGGCTGTTTAGCACTTCAACGTGGAAGTGGGAAATTCACTTGCGTTAAATTCAAATCAAGTCAGACATGCACAGCGCTGTCTGCTCTTTTTCATTTACCGCACGTGTCAAACACAAGGCCCGTTTTCAGTTTCAGAACTGATGGATTTGAGAAAAACCTCTACAAACTAATCCCAACATGTCAAAGAAAAGAAAAATTGATGCACAAGGAAGGTAGTTTTATCAACAACGAGAAAACAAATACAAGTTTGTATCTCAAGGTGAAAAAACAGTATGTCTTTTATGTTAAGAGACAGTGTCAGTCATGAAAGAGTTTAATCTACGTCAGCATTTTGACAGAAAACATGGAAATAAATACAGAATCCATTATTTAACAATATAATAAGGTGTAGTCTAATTTATTTTGATTTACATTGTATTTTGTTACACTCATGCTGTTGATCTGGCCCTTCGAGGGCCACCATGATGCTGATGTGGCCCTCAGTGGAAATGAGTCTGACACTCCTGGTTTACCGCCTGTATGTGCTGAATGCTGTGTATTAAATATTAACAACAGCAGCGACTAGTAGGGAATGTTTTATTATCATTACTGCTGCAGCAATCACAAAAACAGAAACTTAATTTAACAAGCGTAACAATTTCATAAAGGATCTCTTTATATCCGTTTTGAATAAATTAGTATTTGCATGATCTGACTGATACAATCAAACTGATTTGAGGAGGGGCTGCAGCTCCTTCAGCTCCTGAGGAAGAAGCATCACAGCACATCTGGACACAACATCTGCCTCCGTCGGCTCTAGCTGTAGTTTCTCAGGAACACCAGTCTGTGAGGCGGGAACTTCTCCCGACACAGAGGGCACTCTGGCTGTGAACACAAAACCCACGTCAGGAGTAGAGCTGAGCGGTTTTATTGATATATAAATGGATATTGTAGCCTCACCTTGGTGTTGCACCACTCAGTGATGCACTCCCAGCAGAACAGGTGTCCGCAGGGCGTGGAGGTGGAGTTCCTCCTGGCCTCCAGGCAGAGGATGCAGCGGGCTGCTCTGGGGGCGGAGCTCTGCAGGCGCTGAGGACTGAAACCAAACACAGAACATTAATGTCGGACTTTCACAGCTGTTCTGGAAAGAGATCCAGCTGTTTTCATCTGGAATTCTGTCAAAAAGGGTCGTGGAGGTCCGAGTGGGCCGGCCTGACCCGCACCTGACCTGCACCTGAGGATCCTGACCCGTACCTGAGGCTTGTGACCCGGTACTTGACCCACACCTGAGGATCCTGACGAGTACCTGAGGCTTGTGACCCGGTACCTGACCCACACCTGAGGATCCTGACGAGTACCTGAGGCCCCCGACCCCATACCTGAGGCTCCTGACCCGGTACCAGACCCGCACCTGTGGCTCCTGACCTGGTACCTGACCCGCACCTGTGGCTCCTGACCTGGTACCTGACCTGCCTGACCACCTGAAGCTCCTGACCCGGTACCTGAGGCTCCCGACCCCATACCTGACCCGTACCTGAGGCTCCTGACCACTTACCTGACCCGTACCTGAGGCACCTGACCCGTACCAGAGGCTCTTGACCCATACCTGACCCCTTACCTGAGGCTCTTGAACCGTAGCTGAGGCTCCTGACCCCATACCTGACCCGTACCTGAGGCTCCTGACCCCATACCTGACCTGTACCTGTGGCACCTGACCCGTACCTGAGGCTCTTGACCCATACCTGACCCGTACCTGAGGCACCTGACCCCTTACCTGAGGCTCTTGAACCGTAGCTGAGGCTCCTGACCCCATACCTGACCCGTACCTGAGGCTCCTGACCCCATACCTGACCTGTACCTGAGGCTCCTGACCCCATACCTGATCTGTACCTGACCTGACCCGTACCTGAGGCTCCTGACCCCATACCTGAGGCTCCCGACCCTTACCTGACCCGTACCTGAGGCTCCTGACCCGTACGTGAGGCTCCTGACCCGTACCTGAGGCTCCTGACCCCATACCTGACCCGTACCTGAGGCTCCTGACCCCATACCTGACCTGTACCTGAGGCTCCTGACCCCATACCTGAACCGTACCTGAGGCTCCTGACCCCATACCTGAACCGTACCTGAGGCTCCTGATCCCATACCTGACCCGTACCTGAGGCTCCTGACCCCATACCTGACCTGTACCTGAGGCACCTGACCTGTACCTGTACCTGACCTGTACCTGAGGCACCTGACCTGTACCTGAGGCTCTGACCCATACCTGAGGCACCTGACCCCCCATACCTGAGGCCCTGACCCGTACCTGAGGCTCCTGACCCCTGAGGCTCCTGACCCGTACCTGACCCCCTGACCTGACCCGTACCTGAGGCTCCCGACCCGTACCTGACCCGTACCTGAGGCTCCTGACCCGTACCTGAGGCTCCTGACCCGTACCTGAGGCTCCTGAACCCCATGACCCTGACCCGTACCTGAGGCACCTGACCCTACCTGACCCGTACCTGAGGCTCCTGACCCATACCTGACCCGTACCTGAGGCTCCCGACCCATACCTGATGCTCCTGACCCCATACCTGACCCGTACCTGAGGCTCCTGACCCATACCTGACCCGTACCTGAGGCTCCCGACCCATACCTGATGCTCCTGACCCCATACCTGACCCGTACCTGAGGCTCTTGACCCATACCTGAGGCTCCTGACCCGTCCCCGAGGCCCCTGACCCGTCCCCGAGGCACCTGACCCGTACCTGAGGCTCCTGACCCGTACCTGAGGCTCCTGACCCCTTACCTGACCCGTACCTGAGGCACCTGACCCGTACCTGAGGCTCCTGACCCCTTACCTGACCCGTACCTGAGGCACCTGACCCGTACCTGAGGCTCCTGACCCATACCTGAGGCTCCTGACCCCTTACACAGTTCTTGATAGCCAAATGAGTTTTTGTGAAAACACAGACTATGTGTTCAAGAAATGTTCACAGCGACTGAGTCTTCTTAGAAGACTAAGCAGCCTTGGTGTCAGTCCTCAGATCCTGGAGCTTGTGTACACCACTCATGTTGAGAGTGTTCTTTCCTATCACCTTTCTGTTTGGTTTGGTCACCTAAGCTCAAAATGTAAGCATAGACTAAATAGGATTGTGTCAATGGCAAGCAAAATAGTGGGAAAACCCCAAAAGCCTCTGACCCATCTACACACAGAGAGGACAAGAAGGAAAGTGAGGAGAATCCTGGCAGATAGCTCCCATCCTCTCTTCAGCCAGTTTGAGCCCTTGAAGTCTGGGAGGCGCTACAGAGTTCCTCTGGCTAAAGGAGCTTTTAAAAAGTCCTTTGTCCCCAGTGCCATTAGCATTCTTAACTCTAACAAGTGACTAAACCACAGCTAACGACATGAACTGCTCTACTGCGCTTTTATAGAACTGTAATTTATTTTATCTTATTTATTCAGTTTTTTTAAAAATGTAGTTATATGAATCTTTACCTTGTGTTTTGGCTTTGTACATATTTTAGCTCTGTTATGTTATGTTATGTTATGTTATGTTATGTTATGTCCTGCACGTTGGTGAGCCAAAGACAATTTTCCACCCTGGTGGACAATAAAGATTTATTCTATTCTATTCTATTCTTACCTGACCCGTACCTGAGGCACCTGACCCGTACCTGAGGCTCCTGATCCCATACCTGACCCGTACCTGAGGCACCTGACCCGTACCTGAGGCTCTTGACCCGTACCTGAGGCTCCTGACCCCATACCTGACCCGTACCTGAGGCACCTGACCCGTACCTGAGGCTCTTGACCCATACCTGAAGCTCCTGACCCCATACCTGAACCGTACCTGAGGCTCCTGACCCCATACCTGACCTGTACCTGAGGCTCCTGACCCCATACCTGACCTGTACCTGAGGCTCCTGACCCCATACCTGAACCGTACCTGAGGCTCCTGACCCCATACCTGAACCGTACCTGAGGCTCCTGATCCCATACCTGACCCGTACCTGAGGCTCCTGACCCCATACCTGACCTGTACCTGAGACACCTGACCTGTACCTGACCTGTACCTGAGGCACCTGACCCGTACCTGACCTGTACCTGAGGCACCTGACCTGACCTGTACCTGAGGCACCTGACCCGTACCTGAGGCTCTTGACCCATACCTGAGGCTCCTGACCCCATACCTGACCCGTACCTGAGGCACCTGATCCGTACCTGAGGCTCCTGACCCGTACCTGAGGCACCTGACCCGTACCTGAGGCACCTGACCCATACCTGACCCGTACCTGAGGCACCTGACCCGTACCTGAGGCTCCTGACCCGTACCTGAGGCTCCTGACCCCATACCTGACCCGTACCTGAGGGTCCTGACCCGTACCTGAGGCTCCCGACCCATACCTGACCCGTACCTGAGGCTCCTGACCCATACCTGACCTGTACCTGAGGCTCCTGACCCCATACCTGAACCGTACCTGAGGCTCCTGACCCCATACCTGAACCGTACCTGAGGCTCCTGACCCCATACCTGAACCGTACCTGAGGCTCCTGATCCCATACCTGACCCGTACCTGAGGCTCCTGACCCCATACCTGACCTGTACCTGAGGCACCTGACCTGTACCTGACCTGTACCTGAGGCACCTGACCCGTACCTGAGGCTCTTGACCCATACCTGAGGCACCTGACCCATACCTGACCCATACCTGAGGCACCTGACCCGTACCTGAGGCTCCTGACCCGTACCTGAGGCTCCTGACCCCATACCTGACCCGTACCTGAGGGTCCTGACCCGTACCTGAGGCTCCCGACCCGTACCTGACCCGTACCTGAGGCTCCTGACCCGTACGTGAGGCTCCTGACCCGTACCTGAGGCTCCTGACCCCATACCTGACCCGTACCTGAGGCTCCTGACCCCATACCTGACCCGTACCTGAGGCTCCTGACCCGTACCTGAGGCTCCTGACCCGTACCTGAGGCACCTGACCCGTACCTGAGGCTCCCGACCCGTACCTGACCCGTACCTGAGGCTCCGGTGCAGTTTCCACTCCTCTCTGGCTCGCTGTCTCTGCCTGAAGTTGTTGAGCTGCAGTGATACTGTGATGATCAGCTGGAGGAGGGAGACGGCGCCCAGCAGCCTGTAGCAGCGCCGGATGGAGGCGTCGTCACCACTCAGCCCTACCACACGGAGCTGCACACACACAGCACTGATTCAACTCAGATGTATACGAGGAGTTCGATCTTGAAATTATGGACACTTTGTGACCTATTGCTGTGTAAAATTGTTTAATTAAAATTAATTGTTCAAAATACAAATACTTTTCCACCAGCAGAGTCTCTGTCTCTGTATATGTTCATCAGATGATATTGATCATTCAGAGGACAAATTGAGTCAAAACTATTTGGTTCAAAACAACCTATTTATTGTTTATTATTAGTGTTTTTGCACATTTAAGTAACCATTACAACATACTGACAGCATTGTAAAAAAGTTGATATTATATTGAGCAGCCGAAAACCGTGATATATTGCCAAAAAGATTTTTTTTCACACCCCTACAGTTAACTAAACCCTAATAAATATCTGAAGTGCAACAAGTGGTATCAATGATGTTTATAATAATTAAACGAATGAGGTTTCCAGTCACTTACGTAGCTGATGCCCGTCGCCCGCTTGGACAGGTGGTAGAACGAGCTGCTGAGGTAAAACATGGCCACGTGGAGTCGGTGCAGGAGCGTCAGCGCCTGCTGGACCACGAACACGGCCGGCTGACACGCCCTCCTCTGGGGCTCGGTCAGCAGACCCACCGCCCTCTGCGCCCCCCTCCTGAGCCAGCCCTCCAGGCTCCACCACCCGGAGGCGGCCTGCCGCCGACCGACGCCGCCGCCGGCCTCCCACCCACCCTCCAGCTCGTTCTCCAGGCACACCAGGACCTTCTCCAGGAAGTACGGGAAGAAAGCGTGGAGCAAGGTGAAGAGGCCCCGCCTGGCCCGAGAGGGGATCTGACGCTTGGTGGGGTCCACCTGGACGATGCTGACATACTCCTCACCCAGAGTCTGATAACCTGCCGAGAGTCATTTTACAAATCCAAGTTTGTCATAAAGGAACGACTATAAACGTGACGTCAACTCTTCGTGTTTGAAAGGATGATGAAATACCAGAGAATGTTGTTAATCCATAGTATGCCAGATCTGACAGCAGCTCTATCTCCCTCCTCCAGTCCAGCCATCGCTTGGACCCTGCAGATAAACAGTCATTTCATGCACAGACCTGAAGCACCCCCCCATCATATTACTGCCCCCACAGACATGCACAGTACAAGAGAGGATGGGTGCATCACTGCATCTGCCACGTTTCTTTACCCCGTACTCAACAATAGAGGCGAGTATTGGCAACGACCTCACAATATATGTATCAAGATACTTGTATTATTTATAATTTATAAAAAAAAAAAATGTTTGAATTTTGGGGGGCTTGGAACGGATTAGAGCATTTACATGGAAAACGCATCTCTACTTACAAATTTTTCAGGTTACAAAACTACTTCCAGAACCAATTAATTTCTTAAGTAGGCGTACCAATGTATTGTCAAATCGATTTTTTTTTCATACCCCTACTCAAGAATGACGTAATCCAGCATGCTTTAACAGAGCTGCACGAGAGCTACAGGTCCTACAGAATTTGGTACACACACAGCTCATAGCATCTGTGAACAGACCATAATATCATCTGCAGACATCACAGTCCATGGAGATTCCTGTCTGACCTCCTTCCTCCATCCTTGATGCAGTCCCACCTCTCTAACAAACTTCTCTGCTGTCTTTATCTACAACGTCATACCGACACCAGCTGGAACTGACTGTCATACCGTCTAAAACAAAGGCAGCATTTACATACCTGTCAAGTTTTAGATTTGAAAATAAGGGAGATTTTCTGGCCACGAGCAGGCATCTTACATTCTTGGTGTACAAAAAAGCTAAAATCACAGTTACACTACTTCCTGAACTTCAGCCAGCTATTTTGTTTCCTGTGTGCCATTATTGGACAAACTGATCAATCCAGGTGTGTCTGACCATTGTTGTGAGGTCAGACACATAATGTGAACATTCATTACAGCCTAAATGAAAACACAAACGGGGTAAATATGAGGAGTATTTATTTGAATTCATATTTTTGTTCATTTAACATTTCTTTTATTCACATTTACATTTGATTTTCATTCCACACATTGTTTTCATTTCATATTGCTCTTCTCTTACAGTTTTTCATCTCATTTCACGTGACTTTTCTTTACTCTTTTAATGACTTGTTGTACTCATTTGTTGCAGACTTTGAATTCTTCATGACTGTTTTGGAAGGAGTGTATTTGTGGACTGGTCCAGAGTAGTTTATTTACATGAGAGAAGAGCGCAAACAGTTCTGTTGTCCAACAACATCCTATTCTCTTTAACAACTTTTTCTTCGCGCGCTGTCACTCATCGGATGTCACACACTAACCTCGCGACATCTACCACCTACAGTACCTGTAGTGGCTGCTGCTGTGGCAGTTATCGCGAGACAAGGGACAGAGATCATTGGGAATGTTTTTTGGGTTTTTTTGTTTTTTTTTTTACTCCGCCCGATGCGGTATTATTATTATTTTTTTTTATAAAGCAGGTTAAAATACGGGAGATTTACGGGAAAAATACTAATACGGGAGGACGGCAGGAGAGAAGAGTAAAATACGGGACTTTCCCAGCCAAAACGGGATACCTGACAGATATGCATTTACAGGTAGGTTTTACAGAATATTAGGTCCAAACGAGCTCACCAGCAAGCGTCTGAAAAGCCTCGTTTGCGTTGTTTCTCAGGACGGTCCGGTAATATTCGTCCTTCTGACTGGACCGGATCAGCTGGGCCTGGTTCGCGGGAGCGAGGGGCATCGTTAGAGACCACCAGAGACCCGGACCGGGACGTTTAGACCGGTTCAGAGACCCGGACCGGGACGTTTAGACCGGTTCAGAGCCAAGTGGACGTTCCTCCAGTGGATCCGTTCGTTGATGCGGGAGGTCTTTATGTCCAGTCTACATGTTCACCACCATGACTCCAAACACCAGATCACAACCAGCTCATCTAACTGTTACTGTTGCATCAGTCACGTGACTTTCAGTTGCCGATTCTACGCAGAAATTATACAAACTTGTTACATTTGACTCGATCACTAAAGTTCACTGTGCAAACAGGAAGCTGCCTCTTCTTCTTCTGCTTTTGGTGTTTGGGAAAAGAATGACTGGCGCACTACCGCCACCCAGTGGTATAGACTTTGAATTACCTTCGCTCCAGAATAGAATATAATCCAATACAATACATCCATCCATCCATTTTCTATACCCGTTTCATCCTTGAAGGGTCATGGCCAATACAATACAATATAATGCAATAAAATACAATAAGATAAAATACATTTCAATGTAATACAATACAATAAAATGAAATAAAATGCAGCACAATACAATAAAATAAACTAAATACAGTGGAAGAAGATGCAGAAGCTTCCAGTTTCCAGGAATAACTTGGTATTGGACTACATCATTTCTTTATTACTGGGCTGCTCATTAAACCTTGATCCAAAATGCTGCAGCGAGACCTTGGAGGTGATCAATTTTAGCTTCTCACCATCGGGCTCCCTGTTAAAATCCAGGATGGAATTTAAAATTCCTCTCCTCCCGTATGAAGCCCTGAGAGGCCAATCTCCATCTAATCTTAAAACCTCATTGTTCCATATTGTCTCAGCAGAACACTTTACTCTTGACTGCAGGCTTATTTGTGCTTCCCAGAGTTTCAAAAATGTAGAATGGGAGCAGAGCCGTTATTGCTGTCGTTAACTTGATATTTCTCAGTGTGATGAGCTGTTTTCTCTGCCCCCAAACACTTTCTCACAATAACATCCTGGTCCAACAGCACAGATTTTACTGCTCTTCCCACACTACACAGAGACTTTATATCTTTCCTGGATTAAAGACAGGCTGTTTGTGCTTCTATCTTGTTTGTTGTGAAAACGTTGTGTACGCTACAGTACATACTCACCGGTATTATGGTATATAAAAAATTCATAATTATAAGAAAAATAAACACCGGTATTCGGTATGAACCGGTATACTGCCCAGCACTATGTGGCAATATTGGAAACTTTCTGATTTTGCAGCAAAAAGGTGGAGTTAAACAACAAAAGCCTTTTTGTTTGTATTTTTTTTTTTTTTACAAAAAAGTTGCAATTAAAAAAAAAATTAAAAAAAAGAATCTGACAAGTATCCATAGAATTATATGTTTGTAGAAAACCATGACAGTGAAAAAAAAAAGTAGTATGGTAAGTATATTACATTGTATTATAAAAGTGTAATTTAACTGAATGCACTCTTTTCTCTCGGCGTGTCCGTGCAGCGCTCTGACCTTTAATTTCATTTTGACAGGACAAGTAGAGAGAATTAGTTCCCCAGAAGAGCCAGGCTGTCTGAGTCGTGGCTGATTTTATGTTTGATGTCACACAAGTCGCACGAACAAGTGTAAAAAACCTGATTTGGAGCCTTTTAACAGAGGGGAAGTTCAGGGTTCCAGGCTCCGCTTTGGTTTTATTTGACCTAATGCAGTGAAGTAGATAGATACGGTGAAGGTGGAACAGGTAGGTCGTTATTCTGCCACATTCATCAGCAGATCTGTTCCTCCTACTTCCTGTGTCCTTTCATGAGCAGGTTTCACTGGAGGAACCCCGGTTTCTTGCCTGAATAAGCGTTGTTCTAATGGTCCCAGCGCAGATTTATGTATTCATCCAGCATCACATTTACCTCCTCCTTTCATTCTCCCATGTCGGCGGCTCCCAGACCTCATCTGATATGAATGACTTTCTCACGCTTTCCTCAGGTTTTGTCCACATTCAGCCCTCGTGTGATTCTTCAAACCAAAACATTTAACTCAACATGTTGATTTTTTGCCATTCTTTAACTACTACTATTATTATGTTATTCTGTTATAATTTAAGTTTTTAAAAAGTACCTCAGTGTGACATTATATTTGTCGCATTTTAAGAGGAGGTCAGTGCGATCCATCTGGAGAGACCACAGCTTCCACAGTCACGCGTCACTGTTGGTCTGCAGCTGAGCTGTGGTCACTGAGGCTGCATGTGGCTTGGATCTTTCTCTGCTTTATGGTTTAGGTCACATGTGTCAAACACAAGGCCTGTGGGCCAAATGTGGCCCGCCACGTCATTTTATGTGGCCCTCGAGAGCTTGTGCACTATTGGCTTAAATTTTAAACCAATATTTTAAGACTTAAAATAAGCTTACGCCACTTTAAAGCGAACATTGACAATAAACTACATCTCCCATAATGCATTTTGCCGTTACCCACAATGATAACAGTATATCACCACGAGCAAGAACTCAAGACGATTTTCAGAACTGATGGACTTTGAGAAAAACCTCTACAAACTAGTCCCAACATGTCAAAGAAAAGAAAAATTGATGCACAAGGAAGACAGTTTCATCAACAATGAGAAAACGAACACAAGTTTGTATCTAAAGGTGAAATAACAGTGTGTCTTTTGTGTTATGAGAAGGTGTCAGTCATGAAAGAGTTTAATCTACGTCGGCATTTTGACAGAAAACACAGAAACAAATACAGAGGGCCACCATGATGCTGATGTGGCCCTCAGTGAAAATGAGTCTGACACCCCTGATTTAGATCCAGAGATCTTCTAAGGTTGTTCTACTCTGTGAATCTTTTTGCTGCAGCAACAAAGTGCTCCATGTCAAGTAGGGGTGTGAAAAAAAAAATCGATTTGGCAATATATCGCGATTTTCAGCTGCCCAATATAATATCGATTTTTCAGCTCCTAATATCGATTTTTTTTCAATTTTTTCAAAAAACACTAATAATAAACAATAAATAGGTTGTTTTGAAGCAAATAGTTTGTCCTCTGAATGATCAATATCATCTGATGAACCTATACAGCAACTTGATTTTTCCTCTCTACTTTTAATTTTGATATTACCTGGGCAGAATATTGCAATATATCGTGATATAGCGATATCATATCGTGACCCAAGTATCATGATACATATCGTATTGCGAGGTCCTTGCCAATACTCACCCTAGATGTCAATCAATGTAAATATACCGTATTTTCCGGACTATAAGCCGCTACTTTTGTCCCACGCTTTAAACCATGAGGTTTATACAGAGATGCGGCTTTTCTATGAATGTTTCTTCAGCCCTCAGGGGGCGCTCTAGCAGGAAGTGCAAAAACCAAAAAACACACCAAGTAGTTAAAGGCTACTCTGTTTTTGTTCAGTAGCCTATGTTGGCTATGCTACTCTACATTCATTTTGTGAGCATCAATACCTATTATTATTATTATTATTATTATTATTATTATTATTATTGGACAAACTGATTAATCCAGGTGTGTCTGACCATTGTAGCTACTCAGACACACCTGGATTTATCAGTTTGTCCAGTCAGTTTGTTGGTTCCCCAGCAGATTTCAGGGTTCTGAGTGGACCCGCCGCAGAGGTAAGGTTTTAATCACAGATGCGGACCGGTTGGAGCGTGGAGCCAGCAGGTCCATGATCCGGCTCCAAAACGGATCCGGCACTGAGTGCAAGTCGACTCTGATACGGGTCCGTTTCACGGGTTCGTTCCGGATGTCTTTGCTGTGTGGGGGGGTTTCAGTACGCAGGAGGAGGAAAAATAAAGCAACTTGGTTTTAGTGTGCAGGAGGAAAATGAATAAAACAATCAATGACTTTTCTGTTTGTTTGATCAGAACTTTTACTGCCGTGTTACAGGTTCTGTTCAGAAACAATCAGTTCAGGTATGTGAATAAACACTTATGGTACAAAATCTTTCGATGTAAATATCTTATTTCTTAGCCTGGATACCGGTGGCTTATAGTCCGGTGCGCCTTATATGTGACAAAATATATATGTCGTTTAAATTTTAGTGGGTGCGGCTTATATTCAGGTGCGGCTTATAGTCCAGAAAATACGGTAATTGCTGTTGCAGTCAGACGGCTGAGCGGCAGCTGTGGAGCAGCCCGATTCTGAAGCCCTACATTGCTCTTATTGTCCCAGCCACCCATGGTGCCGGTCCCGAAGCCGGATAAACGTGTCAGGAACGAGTTCTGATGTGAAATCAGGATGCTGAACAATGATCCACTGTAGCAACCCCCGCAAAGAGAGACGCCAAAAGAAGCCGAGTGGGATGCTCTTTGATTTGAAAAGAAAAAGTTCTTTAAGATTGGGACATAAAAGTACTTTATGGGATGCAGCTTTAAATCTCCTGCCGCTCTGTGGGAGCTGCTGAAACAAACGGGCCGTTTGCAGAGCATCTCTAAAGCCGTGCTCCTCTGCTGGTGCAACTGGGTTAAACGTATCCAGCCACAGCTGAGACAGCTCGGCTGTGATCCGCCGGCAGAGTTGCAGAACCAGTTCCTTTGTCTCCTCGCTGCTGCTCCCTGAGCCGGCGGGGTGTATTATAACCTCCACGCACATCATCCCATTACAACCTCGCTGCTATTCTGTTACTGACGGCGCTTGAACCCGCGCCTGGCGAGAGTGCCCCCTCCATCCTACGCACCAGGAAGCTGAACTTTGCTCTCGGAGTGAGGGGAGGAGCCAAAGGTCTTCCTTTCCCTCCTCCGTTTAACTTGGCAGCTCCTGGTGAATTGTTGCACAGAGAAGGTGGAAGGTGTGGGAAGGGCTTCATTGTCTGAACTCAGCCTCGGACCGACTGCACGGAGGGAGTCTGGGATTTTACAGGTAAGACACAAACCACGAGCTGCCCCGTTTGCTTCAGAAATGTGGCATCCAGGTAGCGTTTCTGTAACCTGATGCCTCCCGAGGCATTTAGTGATCACAGCCTGAGATTAAGATGGGCAAAGTGAAACTTGTGTTGTGCTAAAAAGTTCAACGTACAGTACGTCCCCCTGAAGTGGATTGTTATATGACCAGGGAAGGCAAACATCTAAGCTGACACTCCCCAGAGCTAGTTCAGGTGAAGAAACTGCAGTGGATTCTAGATGAATGTGTTTCTAGTCACATGACTGAGCTGGATGAGTGAGCGGAGCAGATTTAATTCATGGGAGTTGTTGTTTTTTTTAAATTATTTTACTTAGAAGAGCCTTTCCCAGATAACTCAAATCTGTCTGTGAGTTGATTCCAAGAGAAACACTGAGTTTAATCTTTTCACATTATGCTGTAATTCATTTGCTGCAAGAGTGTCACAGCATCTCTGGGACGGTCGGTCCTGTTGGGTGCACGAGGTGAGTCGGGCCTCCGTTTACCTTAAAAAAGCACCTGCAAATGGTGCACGAGAGTTGGACCTGTACTGTGGAGTAGTGGAGGAAGGTGGTTTTAGCCTGAATCGCGTTTTCTTTGAGATTATGTGATGATCCGGGTGCATCATTTGTCTGAGGAAGAGCTGGCTGGAGGATGTACTGCAGGAAGAACTCCAACCAGCGGGACACTTTGAGGAACGCTCGACCCGGGTCCTCATTTCAAGGTTCACCAGGTGGACCCCGGATGGCAGTGACCTCTTTCAGCAGCACTTCAAGTTGTTCATGATCGGAGGAGCTTGGAAAAGGGCTCATCCTCTGGTGAACGAGACTCATCCACGGAGTGTGGGATGCAGTGACATCACCTGATGAAACTGCAGATTGAAACCAACCAAATATCCACAACCTCAACCCCCCCACACCTTTCCAAACATGTGGGGAAAACAACAGTGGCTGTCAAATCAAAAGTTTGGGTGAATTCCAATTCCTCTCTTAACCCTCAATCTCAACCCTCGCCCTTAACCCTCAATTTTTGTCCCTCAATCTAAACCCTCAAAAGTAAGTGTCAGGACTATCTTGTGGCTTAGAAATGGGACACCCCTCGAGTGTAGTGACGTCTTCAGACTGAAATGTATCAGAGCCCGTGTTGTCTCTGTATTTCCTGAAATGACTCAGGGATAACATTGAAAAGAGCGCTGTATATTCTCTAAATAATATTAGCAAATAACACAATAGAGGATACATTATTCAGTCCTGCTTCGTTACACAACAAGGTATACAAGTAACGTGAAGCCGCCCGGGACCGCCGGTCCAGCAGCAAACATCGTAAAGTAAAAAAATAAATGTTACGCAACAACGATGTTAATCCATAAAAAAAAGTCTCAAACAAAGACATTAAGATGGTTTCGTAACATTTATATCTTTAAGAACTATGAAGATAT
Source organism: Hirundichthys speculiger (assembly GCA_018398805.1). Classification (NCBI taxonomy): domain Eukaryota; kingdom Metazoa; phylum Chordata; class Actinopteri; order Beloniformes; family Exocoetidae; genus Hirundichthys; species Hirundichthys speculiger. The sequence continues at coordinate 895,875 of JAGFBZ010000120.1, forward strand.
GTCTTGGCTAAATTACCCATTGCCTTCTGGGTAGCCCATACCTCCAAGGGAGAATCTCAATTTTGAGGGCGATACAGCCCTCAAACTAGTCCCTCAATTTGACGTTCTTAGAACCGGGACAACACTTGCACTTAGCGGGAGCGCACATTTTTGAGTTTGAAGGTTGAGATTGAGGGTTAAGGGAGGAATTGGAATTCACCCTAAAACCAGCCCTAAAGCTGGACGATGGCGACCAAGAGCTTCTCCGTTCCAAGACCATCAACACCCAATGATCTTTATTTGCACAATGTCACTCAAGCAAACCTACAGAACATGAAGCCACTTCCTCTCTGCCAGTAGATCCAAGCGAACATGACCCGCTAGGACTTTAAAGAACCTGGGGCCGTCTTTGCACACACTTTCAGAAACCTCTGGAGTCTGTGTTTCGACAGACTGGAGCTGTTTAGGCCAGCGTTACTGTCCGTGCAGTAAATATTATCAGCTGGTACTGAAAAAATGTAAAGTTTCTGGATGCAGCGACCTCAAATGAAATCACGTTGGAATGGCAATACTGATGTTCTTATGTAGGCTATTTTAGCTTACATAAATTTATTAAAATTAAATGTACTGTGCAGTGATGTGAGAAAAGTAGATACATCCCCTTTTAAGGGGCGTAATAATCATTTACTTCTCAGGTCTTAAGATAATAATAATAATAGATGGACAGCAATACATGGAATATTACATCAAATCATCATTTACTTCTCAGGTCTTATGATAATAATAAAAATAGATGGACAACAATACATGGAATATTTCATTTACTTAGATAAAATGGAAATTAGGGTGTGAAAAGCTAACTACGCCCCAAATCCAAGCTGAATTATTACCTTAAATATGCTGTTTGGTTTCCCCACCTTAACCTCATCCGTCCACAGGTAGATGTCGTTCTAGAAGTCTCTCCTGTCCAAACAAGCCGTCAACGTGCTGACTGAAGCCTGCAGCTCTGGGACGCTGCTGTTTCTCTGAGTTTCTCTGAGCTTGCTGGGATGTTCACTGCCGGGAAGATTGTCATTAGAGCTGAGCAATTTTATCGATTCTGCGATATATATCGATATTTTATTTCCCCGGAGAGTATCGATTATTCAGCCGCGGGTATCGATATTCTAAGCTCCTTTCAAAACCCCCGTGTCCCGCGGGGATGCTCTTCCTTCACTTTGCAGGAAGAGCCATTAGGTCCTCCAGCTACTCTGCTGAGATGGTGCAGTTTTCAAGATGGCTTAAATGTTGCTTCAATGGACTTGAATTATTGGCTGCTATGGTTCGTTTGTATTTAACCTGGTGGCTAGAATGGCTAGTAGCTACCTCATATGTTCAGTATCAAGCCAAAAAAGCTGACTAAGAAGGTCACTTGCTGGCTCATGAATACAGTTATCTTGGATTGTGTGAATTTAAGGCACATAAAACAACACGTTCTGGATGCATCTCTTTTACATTGCAGGTTGACAGTTCTGTTTAGGCCACGCTGGTCGTTGACAACAACGTCCACTTTATGAGCTAACAACAGGGAGCGTGTGTGGGTGGCTGATTGTTTGCACAGGAACATCCTGAGAAGACCCCATGGACGCGCGCTAACAGCAACAACAGACTTCCATAAAAAGCTGGAAGGAAGCAGGCGAAGTGAGGCAACACCTGGTTGGGGAGCGAGACGGCGCTTCCTTAATGACCTCAGACAACATCTGCTCTACATGAGGCGTCAGACGCACGTCTGGCATCGGCGTCTGTGTTTTCGTCTGGAGTTTGGCGGAGTTACTGAAACTTTTTAAAAAAAAATTCAGATGTTGCCTCAACAGAGCGCTTGGCGCCACACGGTGCTCGACGGTAAATTACACGTGCTTTCATGCCGGTTGTGTCAGATGATCTAATTACATCTGAGAAACCGCTTTCTGACGGGTGGAAGGTTCTGCAGGTGATCACGCCCACTTCATGTCGCGACAGGTAGGGTTACAGGTTCCTCATTCATTCATTGTTTACATTACTACCTCTGTCATTTCTTGCAAGAGCAACCCCAGGAATTACTCTGAAGACAGACTGTCTTCAAGGTGTGACAGCAGCCATGTTTTTTTTCTTGCCCCTCTGTGTGGCCTTTAGAGTCCTTTAGATGCAGTGGAAGGGAATTTGAACCATGCAGGAATTTGAAATGTTGACTCTCTATGTGGATGAGCGCCACTGTTGACACATGAAATCTGAATGCGGTTTGAGTGAACTGTTTACATTTTGACTGATTGTTCCATTTGACCCCTTGTTTCCTTCGCCCGCAGCCCCCGGGGGGCAGGGAAGTCATACATCACACCATCCAGACGGCACTTGTTCTAACACGAAATCTCGTTTAGCCCTCGGCTAAATGTAAGTGGTTCATTTGAAGGCAATTGGAGACTTGTTCTCACGTCTTCCGTACATAACTGTGTGAACCTGGAGAGCGGGTGTTGTATCATATGACTTTTGAGAGGCCGTAAAGTCAGACAAACAGGCTTATGTGGCGCTGATAGGACTGTGCACACTCAACATGACATTGTGCATATTCAGCCTCATACAAGTCACCAAGGTTTGTTTCGCTGCTTTCCATTTGTAGGGTTGTGGTGTTGCAGTGATGCATCAGGGAGACAAACAAGCTTCTTCTTCTCTTCCTCTTGATGCCCCATTCAGAGGTCAGCTCCGGTGCAGGACTCCAATCCTGTTACCAGTGTTGGGCAAGTTCACTTTCTACACGAACTAGTTCAGTTCATAGTTCACAGAAATTAAAGTGAACTAGTTCAGTTCACCATTTCAAAAAATGAACTAAATAGTTCATTTTTAGTTATTTTTTTCTTATACTTGTTTAATGTTGCTGCGAGCAATTATTTGTCAAAATGATTGCCACTGTCCATATAGTACACCACCACAAACAGCAATTATTTTATCCACTTTATCTGTCAAAAACTATTGGTTCAATTCTGAATCCTTAACCAACCAGGGTTCACATTAGCATTGAAGGGACAGCCCATGTAAAACTGTCATTTCCGTTTCAGCTTCTCTCTACCGCAGTGATTCCCAAAGTGTGGGCCGCGGCCCCCTGGTGGGCCGTCTTGGTACTGCAGATGGGCCGTGAGAGGTCATTAAAAATATGAGGAAAAACCTGCTGCCAAATGGTCTTTATTATAAGACAAAAACATTCTGGGTGACTGCAGCTTTCATCTTCCTGCTTGTTTTAAACTTTTAATGACGCAATTGTTAGCGCGACAGAAGTGACAGCCGTGTTGCCATGTTTGATTGATTTCCTCAGATACATATCAGGCTCGTTTGTGGTGGATTTTAAATGGGGTTCACTGGAAACCTGGAACGGTTTTGACCGTGCGTGAACTTTGAAAGAGCGTCGTTCACAGTTGCCCAAATGAACTCGTTCACACTTGACACTCGTCAAGGAGAAAGAGAGCGTGCTCAGTTAATGTTCGCGAAAAATATGAACTAGTTTGTGAACTTTCGTTCAATGAACGCGTTCGGGTACAACACTGCCTGTTATGCCCATGGACATTACCAAATCCACACAGGTCGATTGTCCTTTGGAAACCCTTCTAGTGACCTACCTTTTAGCCCAGGTTGCATTGCACCCAAACAGAGCAGTTCCTCAGGACTTCCCTGCTGTGTTTTCCTGGTGCCCAAGGCTGGAGTTTCTCCTGTCTTTCAGGTCTCAGAAACCTCCTCAACACGACCCATATCACCCTTGACTTTACCAATATTACTTCCTCAACACGGTCCTCGGGAAAAAAAACTGCACCCTTTGAGCCTCATAAATATTTAAACACAGATGCTCCGAATCAATGGTGCTGTTGGGATCAATACGTTCATTTGGCTGTCCTGTTGGCCAGACGGAAGCCTGGCTTCTTTTTGCAAAAAAAGGGGAATACAAAGCATTTGGTAAAGAACATTTAGAGTCTTTCTGACGGCTTCCATCTGTGCTGCGGCTGATGGTGTGGAGTAATACTAAAGCAGCTGACTATCATATTGCAAAAGTCATACACATAAGCACTAGAGCTGAGCGATTTTATCGATTCTGCGATATATATCAATATTTTTTCCCCCAAAGAGTATGGATTTTTCAGCCGTGGGTATCGATATTCTAAGCTTCTTTCAAAACCCCCGTGTCCCACCTTTAAAAGCTTGCAAGCAACAGTTTGCACTGTTTAAATAAATGAAACTATTTTTCTCAACAAATCTTTTATTCATTTTGTCCAGCATTTGCAAGCTGCCTGTCAGCCATATAATGTGTAATTGATGCTTTCAGTTCAATTAATTCAAACAAAGTCACTGGAACACTCACAAGATGTCACCAAAATCACTTTGTCCCTTTAAAATCTTTCAGAAAATGATGTAAACGTATTGTATGATGAATATCGATATATATCGTATCGTGAGCCGAATATCGGGTATCGTATCGCGAGATTAGTGTATCACTACAGCCCTAATAAGCACAGTTGTAATATCTTCAACTTTAGGTATGTGAATGATGTTTTATGTGCCAGTGGTCCCTGTGGGTTTTAAGCTACGTCTTTTCCCCATTCATTTGGTGTGCTGCTCATTACCCTCATTACTGTTGTTCAGTAAGAGGAAAAAAAAAAAGGCCAACTCTGGGGAACAACGCGTAGCAGCCCGCTGTTGACCACTGACCACACTGACCGTTGTCACAAGACTTGTGGTGCCGCGTTTGGGTTCGAGTGAAAACAACACTGTGTGAACACAAAGCGAATTAACTGAAAAATGATACAATGCAATCTGGTGGGCACCGAGATAGCGCCAGGGTGCACGCCACCATGAGTGAAAAACCACCTAAAGTGATCAAAGTAAGAAATTTATGACATATGGGCGAGTCTCTAGGCGTCCAGGCATTTAAAAGTCTGGATCCTGAATATAAGAAGACCCAACTTTTTCAGCTGAGTTAAATATTATGAATATATTCAGGTAAATATGATAAAATATGAGGACTCGTTAGACAAAAGCAGGTCAGAAACAACTACCTGCTGTGCAATTCTGTCTCGACATCCAGAGCTGCTCAGAAAACATCATTTTTAACTGACTTAATCAGACTTTTAACAATAATAAGATATTTTTCCTTCTGGGATTAATAAGGTTTTATTGGATAAAACTGAACTGCCTCTATATTGCTCTTAGCAATTACTTGCCAATATCTTAAGTGACTTGCAGCTTTGACATTTGTACCTTTTAGTTTATATTGACTTCACAGGTTCCTTAATAAAGTTGTTTCATCAAATCCTCCTCAGCTCAAACACAGTCAGTGCTGTTCCATCAGAGGAAATCTGGTTCCATATGCAAATATGATGACACACATTTGTCTGACCCGTTCATACGCACATGCCAGATAGAAATAGTCCGAGTGGGCTTTTTCTCATCTCAGCCGTCAAACTGTTGTGACACCAACCAGAAGTGGTTACAGCACATTAGGCAGTCAGTCCCAGCTAAACAAAGCAGGAACGGCACGACAATTGAACATATCTGAGGTGTGGAAAGACTGCTGCAGCGCTTGATCATGAAAACCTTTGCATGTTCAAGCACGAGCAGAATTACAAGAGATCACAGAAATGTCTGAGGATGCGTGTGATTGTATTTCTCTGAATATATCATGGAGGGAACATCATGAACCTGCGTCGCACCCAGAAAAACCCAACCAACGTCAAGAATACACTCTTCCTGACCTTTTCCACTCACAGATTTTTTTTCACCTAAATGATTTCCTGCTTCTTGTTTAGTCTTTGTAGGTTGTTGAATCTAGTTCGCTGAATCTACAGCGTGACATTTTCAGGTCCGTTGCCTGTATGATGACAGTTCAGCGCTCATGTCTGACATGACGTGAGAAATAAAAGAACTCACCTTTATTCCTGCTAAACGTCTATCAGTGCAAAAGGAAAAGGTTAAGAGATTTTCAGCTTCACAGAGCTTGTTTCTCTATAGAATATTTTGCACATATTTAAGTTTAGGTATGACCTTTTTTCATGAAAAGGTATTTTAGCACACCAACCAATGAAGTGGTCAGACTTTCACGCTTTTCATACAAACTGAACAAAGTACAAAGTGGTTCACAGAGCTTTGCTTTTTAAGGATTTCTGATTTACCACAACATATCCTTGTCTACATCTGTGAGTGATGTTTTATGTGCATCTTTATGAGGTTAAGACTGCTTCAAAAGACTGCTTCATCTCGGCTGTCTTTCAGTCTCGTCTTTACCTCTACGGTCTTCTGAGGTCTTGTTCCCAATGGCTTAAAAAAATGATTTGTCGTCCAGTGGCAAAGGTCTTGTTCCAGCCTTCAGGTGCTGTCGTGACCAAAAGAATGATGTTTCAAATTTAAGATGCTAAAATGAGTTTTCACTGAAGGGAGGCTTGGCTCACCTGTAGGGATGAGGTGAGGAGCTGAGTCATCCAGGAGGGATGACCCCTCCGCATGGAAAGGAACCAGTTGAGGTGATTTGGGCATCTGGTCAGGATGCTTGCCAGAGACTTTCAGGAGAGGTGTTAGGAATGTGTCCCGTCAGAAGGAGGCCTCGGGACAGAAAAACGGCTTACTGGAGAGATTATGGGCCCCAGATCTGCTAAAGCCGCTATTTAGGGGTAGCGGGTAGCGGGAGGGGCGTTACCTCGCAAAGAACGTAATCTTCCATCCTTGCTAAACCCGCTATCCCACCTGCGCTTCCAGCTACATTATCAATAGGAGTGGTTAGGGCGTTCCACCTGTTAAACCAATCAGTGCATCAGTAGCCATTGCCTTTAAGAGCAGGTTGCGCTACCCGCTAACCGCTATGGAGCATCTTTTCATCCAGATCAGAGCAGCTCTCATGCGCAGCTCGTCTGGGACTCTGCTGTAGAGCTTCCTCCTCTTCCTCCTCCTCCTCCTCTGCACTGATATATACATATAAATATTTTTACACAGACAATTCTTATTGGCTACCTAAAAGTCTCAGATAGTCGGTGCGCTCCCAGTAAACATGCTCTGGTCGTCTATAGTTTAACTGGAGAGCAAGCCGTTTAAGACGATCTCTGCCATTTTCTCAGGGGTTCAACTGAGGCCAAATGACGCTTTTTATACAAGAGGTAATTAAAGAGGTAGAGACGTTTGTGCACGTCCACGTGTGACCAGGTGGACGCACATTAATGACATTTGGACGTGCTCTTGTACGAGCCGACATGCGGGTTGCAGGTAGAGGGTAGTCAGACCACCCGCTACCCGCAACCCATAACCCGCAATCGCAAGATATTGAGTTTGTGGAAAGGGCGAAAGACACGCCCATTGCCACACCTACAAAGTGAGTAATGGAGTCAGCATAATGGATAGCGGGTTTTGCGAGCGGAAGATGGCATTAGCGGTTAGCGGAAATTCCTAAACCCGCAATTTGCAGGTAGCGGCTAGCGGTTAGCGGCCAGCGGGAAGTGTATGATCGGGGCCTGAATTTCTCAGATGGCTTGGGAACGACTCAGTGTCCCCACTGGTGGAGCTGGAGGAGGTGACTAGCTAGAAGGAGGTCTGGGAAAGATATTCTGATCACTCATCATTGCTCTGAGTCTGAGCGTCATGTATGAGAGCTCCAAAGACTCCTGGTGAACGATCGATTTAGCCCAGATGTCCTCTAGAGATGTAGATGGACCATATCGACACATCCTGTAACACTTCATGTTTTAGTTACCTGCAACAATATTAACTCTTCCCACCGGATGGCGGCACATGAAATAAGGTCATGTCCTACAACATTTTCATGGTTGGGTGACGGATTCCAAAGAAAAAATGTTCAAGAAAAGAAAAACATATGCAGACGGACAAGCCCGTATGTTTTATTTACTTTTGGACAGCAGTTCCCAAAGAACGAACTTTACGCTGAAGCTTGAGCATGGAGCAAGGAGATAAATTTCCTAAGTTTAGCCACCAAGAAAAGCAACAAAGTGAAGTGATTTGTCTCTCAAGTGACTGTCACGCCTCGATAAAAGCAATGAAACCTGTTACTGATGGTTAGAAATACAGACGTGATGATGTCATATGATATAAAAGCGTAGATACGCGTAATCCTGCATTTGGCGTTTACCATCATGGTGACGTGGCAGCGATGGAAAGTGGTCGGATACGGTTGTTTTAGCTGGTTTGGAATGTAAAACCAACTTTTTAATTCAAACAAGAATGATGTAACAAAAATGTTCAATGTTTTAAATAGTTATAAAAGACAGAAAAGAAAGCTGGAAAGAGAAGCTACAGCTGCAGGCCAGTCAGCGTTGGGAAGGAACGGGAGAAAACAGCAACTATAATGGACTGTTTCCACGGAGACCAGATAGCTGCTGGTCAGTAAATACGCAGGAACACCATGAATGGGAAGACGCATTGATAAATATGTTTATTGAGACCAGAATGTAAACACGACTATGTGACTGATAGCCTTCAAAAAGTTCAGTGCTTCACTGCAACCAAAATTACAACCCTAATTTACAAAATAAAACTAAAACTAACACTGAAACGAATAAAAACTAGACTAAAACTAAGTATTTCAAAATGAAAATGAATAAAAACTAGCAAAACTGCTCTAAAAATGAATTAAAACTAACTGAATTTGAAAAACTGAACTAAAAACTAAATAAAAACTAAAACTAATGGAAAATCCAAAACTATTATAACCCTGATCGGAGGTGAAAGTCCTGAGTTGGATGAACTGAGTGCGGCCTGTCAGGTATGAGCCAAACCAGTGAGGGTTTTCCCTTGTTTCATCTTCAGAGGATCAACAAGATGCCTGCGTATGGACTCTGTGATGCTACTGGCTCAATGTATGACAGCGCCACCGTCTATGAGCCTCGTTGTGGTTTAATGGGAAAAGCCAGTTGTCTGTCCCTTTGCCGAGGCATGTTTCCCAGCAGGGTGTTGGTTTTCAGCAGCTTTCAGCCCGATCCGCTGGGGATTTAGCAGCACTGAAACCAAGCACCTTACCTGGGATAAAGGTCTGAGAGAGAAACAATGACGCGTCTCTGGAAGCCGCTGGTGACCTGTGTGGATTTACTCAGCACAGTGAAATAAAAGCTCCCTTTGGGTGCAAGATATAAAAGTGAAAATATTAGGTTTCAGTAAAATACTGTTGTTCACTATCGGGTCCTTCTGGTTCATGCTGTTTTGAATCTCTTATTGCTAAAGAGAAAAAAAAAAGTTGAATCCCCTCAAGGGCATGGAAAAGAGCCGGTTTTCCTGCATCATGTTATCAATGGAAAACCTTAATTTTGAGGGAAGGCTTGAAATGGAAAGGGTTCACTCACTGGGGGGCATGACTGAAATCATGGAGAGGAGCAGGAACAATGGAGCACAGTTACATTCATGAGATGTTCCTAACTAACAACTATGGACTGAGCTGAAGGGAGAAGAGGAAAGGAGGAGAGAGAAGAGGTGAGGACACCAGTCAGTGGATCATGTTGGCACTGTTGAGCAAGTTCACTTTCTACACGAACGAGTTCAGTTCATAGTTCACAGAAATTAAAATGAACTAGTTCAGTTCACCATTTCAAGAAATGAACTAAATAGTTAATTTTTTAGTTCTTTTTTAAATTCTTTTTTAATGTTTCTGCGAGCAATTATTTGACAAAATGATTGCCACTGCTCATATACTACACCACCACAAACAGCAATTATTTTATCCATTTTAACTGTCGAAAACTATTGGTCCACTTCTGAATCTTTATCCAACCAGGGTTCACATTAGCATTGAAGGAACAGCCCATGTAAAACTGTTATTTTCCTTTCAGCTTCTCTCTACAGCAGTCATTCCCAAACTACAGAATACCAAGGCCCAGTTTGAAATGTGAAAAATCTCTGCAGCCCACTGAAACCTTTAATCACAACTATGATCAACATACAGGACAAGGAACCATGATCCGATATTAATGTGAGGGGTCAACAAATAAGGTCATATTAAGTTAAGATGACAGTAGAATAACACTTAACTGGTTTGTTTTATTACTTCTTAATGTTTTTTTTTAATAATTTCATGAATATTTTACAGTAATTAAAAACATATTTAAAAACGATTAAAGGATTTAAAAACATTTGTTTAATTTTAATGACCTCTCACGGCCCACCTGCAGTCCCACGACAGACCACCAGGGGGCCGCGGCCCACACTTTGGGAATCACTGCTCTACAGTAGATTAAAAATATGAGGAAACACCTGCTGCCAAATGGTCTTTATTATAAGACAAAAACAGGTCCTTAAGGTGCAAATGTTTTTTTTTCCCCCATTTCAGTATTTCAATCCCCCCCAGCAGTCGGGTCGCTCCTCCAGCTCTGGGTAACTGTAGCTTTCATCTTCCTTCCTGCTTGTTTTAAACATTTGATGACGTAATTGTTAGCGTGACAGCAGCGACAGCCCGTGTTGCCATGTTTGATTGATTTCCTCAGATACATATCAGGCTCGTTTGTGGTGGATTTTAAATGGGGTTCGCTGGAAACCTGGAACGGTTTTGACCGTGCGTGAACTTGAAAGAGCGTCGTTTACAATTGCCCAAATGAACTCGTTCACGCCCCCCGCTGGTGAAGGAGAAAGAGAGCAAGTTCAGTTCACGTTCGCTAACTAGTTTGTGAACTTTCATTCAATGAACGCGTTCAGGTACAACACTGCATGTTGGTGTCTCCCTGCAGCGTAGACCTAAAGCAGCATAGCTATGATGAAGGATATGTTTCAGACTAGCCTGCACTAGTCTGGTCTTCAGCCATTCCTATAACTGTAGCTGTGACTACTGGCGCTAACACACTATTGTTGAGACTAACTATAGCAGGGGTCTCCAAAGTTGGTCCTCGAGGGCCGCTGTCCTGCAGGTTTTAGATATTTCCCTCCTTCTTCACACCCTGATACAAGTGGCTGTGTTATTAACAGACATGTGCTGACCTTTATGACAAGATAATTATGGCCATTAATTAGGATCAGGTGTGTTAAAGCAGGGAAACATGAAAAACCTGCAGGACAGCTGCCATCGAGGACCGACTTAGGCCACCCCTTGACTATAAGCTTTACTAAACAGAAATGTTTTCAGTTTAGTTTTAAAGGTGGAGGTGGTGTCAGCCTCCTGAACCCAAACTGGTAGCTTGGTTCCACAGTAAAGGTGTCTGATAGCAGAAAACCCGTCCTCCAAATCTACTTTGGGATATTCAAGGAACTACAAGGAAACCTGCACTCTGAGAGCAGAGAGCTCTATTAGGAGCATCAGGAGTTATCAGGTCTGCTAGATAACCGGGATCTTGGCCGTTAAGGGCCTTAACTTAACAATAATGGAGTCTAGAACTGACAGACACGTGGATTTGTTTTTCAGCATCGCCCTGGGAGGGAATGCTCCTGATCTTTGAGTTGTTACTGATTTTACAAACCTGATTAATGTGTTGTTTAAATGACATATCCTGGTGACATCTGGTTCAAAAACCACAAGGCTTGCAATTATCAAATCTGGATTACTTTATTTTAGGATTAATCAGATGAGAAAGATAAATGTCCACAGCACATTAACATTTATTGAATATTAAGTTTTAGATATATGGGTTCTTCATACTTGGAATTTAATTTGAAAGACATCCTATGCAGTTTTTCTCACAAGTTGATAAATTTTATCGATGAAATGTCTGTGACAGACAGCACGGTGGCTTAGTGGTTAGCACTGTTGCCTCACAGCTAGAAGGTTCCTGGTTCGAACCTTGGCAGGTCTTTCTATGTGGAGTTTCCATGTTCTCTCTGTGCTTGTGTGGGTTTCCTCCAGATACTCCAGCTTCCTCCCACAGTCCAAAGACATGCAGGTTAATGAGTGGTTTTATTTTACCCGTACGAGTGATTGTGTGTGGTTGTTGGTCTGCATGTGGCCCTGCGATGGACTGGTGACCTGTCCAGGGTGGACCCCAGCCTTTCACCCGAAGAGAGCTGGGATAGGCTCCAGCAGTTCTCCGTGACCCTGCATAGGATTAAGCGGGTATAGATAATGGATTGATGGATGGATGGAAATGTCTGTGACATGTTTCTGCTGCTTTTTCAACTATCTTTACAACTCTACTCATTGCAGCTTGTTTTGGCGGGTGAAGAGGAATTTCTAACTCCAAGTCCCTACCTTCATCTGCCCACATCTGTTTATATAGTCAATTTCTGTAGTTCATGTCCTAACAAAAGTACTTGTAGAGTGCAGACCTCCGCCAAGTGCAACAATTCCCCCATATAGCGATTTACAGATTGCGATAAAATCCGCGTTCTGGATCAGATCCGGATCAGCCTTTGAAATTTGACAGAGGTTCCTATTGTCAATCCCTGAGTCAAATTTCATGAGTTTTGGGCAATAATTAACGGAGATACTGTGAAACAAAATTTAGGCCCCATTGACAGCAATGTTATCGAAAATTTGAAAGTGATCCAGAATCCAGGATTTCGTCCGGATCACATCCCAAAATGAAATCAGTTCTTCCTTTTCACATTTCTGACAACTCCTGATAATTTCACCAAAATCCATCCATAACTTGTTGAGTTATCTTGAACACAGACAGACAGACAGATAAACGCCGGCAAAAACATAACCTCCTTGATGGAGGTAATAAAACTGAATTGAAAAAACGTTGAATATGCAGGGAGTGCAGGCTTTACCACTAACCATTTACTGAGGTATAATAGCCTTGTTTTGAGAATTTAAGCAGCCCTAAACAATGTAAGTGGATTATGTTTTGTTGGAGATTTTGATTTGACTGTCACTTCTACATTCGGTATAAAGTATTAAAGAGGAGTTATTTTTTTTGTCCATAATGTCCCCTTTAAGTGGGCCAACATCCAGTTGGTCTCATTGACACGACTGGTATTTAACTAGACGGGGATGATCCTGCAGGAAAACAGCCTCATTAGCCTGCTCAGGAGCATAATTTTCATTGCTGATTGCTCACTTGAAATAATGTGCAGTGAATGGATCTCATTGTGTCCATGTGCTGTGTGACTGGAGCTGCCTTGTGGCTGATGTGGAAGAAAGAGCCATTGTGTCAGTTTGGCTTTGTCTAACGACCTGCGGCGTCTGCCTATACTGACAGAGAACAGAACCTTAAACGCGCTCAACGCTGTAGCTCTGACGGCGGCTTTTTCAGCGGCGCTACAGCAGCGCTATGCATCCATTTCTTGTGTGTCTGTACATGTTTCTCTCTCTCTCTCTCTATCATCATTCTTTCACCAACTGGCATCTTAGGCAGAGTGAGTATGTAACTGGGTAGACACAACAACCTGAAACACTCTGGAGGTGGTTGGATAACACGCTGGCAGCACCGTGAATACAACAGCAGCGATCATATTTGGTTCCTGAGGATGATCTCATGCTCTGGCAACTGTGATCGGACTGATCCGGAGTGTTTTGTCTTCGGGCTGTACAGGACACGCTGTGTTGTGTTTCCTTTCTCGTGTAAAACAAATGTGCAGGCCTTCTCTTCCTCAATCGATTTAGTCACAGGCTGTGTTGTGAAAGAAAGTGCATGACCATACTTGAGCTTATCTCCACCTTGATGTAGTGCGCAAGAAAAGGGTGTTGACCCACCTTTTAATGTCTCTGCCTTCAGGAGCTCTTTGTTCCACGTGACAGTCGTTGCTCTTCATAATGTTCTCGTGTGACATGCGTCAGCGTGGCCATCTGTAGCAAAAAGAACAAAAAGGAGGACATTTGATATCTCGATTATAGTGACCAAATTATCACGGTTTACGATATTATCGCGGTATTCTTAATTGCTGTACAAATGTCCAAAAAACACATACATTTAAATAATTTCACAAAATCTTGTGATTTTCTTGTCATACTAAAACATCAGAAGCCACAATTTTATCAAAATGAAACTTTCACATTAAAAGGACAAACAACTGGCACAGAAAGAGGTTTTATTTTAAATGAATAAAATAATTAACAGGAACAAAGCTTATTTGTCTGGTGCAAATTTAAATAAACACTTTAACAACCATAGTAGGTCAAAATATGCAAACAATTATCAGGAACAAAAATTATAGTGCAAGTTCAAATAAAAAATAAGCTTTGGACTTTAAGCTGAACCTTAAATACGTATAAATGTGCAAATAAAGAAACAGTTGTTTAGGAGCCAAATATGTTGTTATGAATTGTAGTTCACTCTGTGTGTCTGTGGGTGTTGCTGTGTTGTTACCTGAGGGTCAGGTATAAAGGTAGCTGCCTGTTATTGGTTAGCTGTTTGACCTGGAAGGGCAAAAGGTTTTTGACCGCTGTGGCGCTAACTGCCGGCGTTATGGTTGTCGGATCAGTTAATGGAATAAATTAATATTTTTACTGCATCAGAAAAACATCGTTTCAGTCCTTTTTCGCTCATCACGCAATGGTAACATTTACGAAATGTGAGTTAGCGAAGCGCGTCGACCAGGTTACTCTTGGTCAAACATCTCAGTAGCTTGAAGCATTAGCCTTAGCTCCTTCAAGTTGCTTGTACAAATTACAATAATATGTAAACAAGTGCTCTGCAGACAGGATAACTGTCCTCCACCAGTTGTCCCTCTGCATTCTTACAAAAAAAAAAAAAATGCAGGGACCACCACTTTCCACCATGCTCACATTACGATGCCGATGTTACAAGCTACATAGTCATGTGAGACACAGTCGCGAGATGCTCGCAGACTTGAATGAGGCTGATATTACATATCCCGGTAATCGACCGCGATAATGAGATGAAGTCAAACATAAACGGTAATCGTTATCGCGTCAAATTTTACCGCGCTTTACCGTAATACCGGTAACCGTTCCATCCCTACACCACGGATGAAGCTGTTGTTTTTCAAAAAACTTTGCTCCTTGTGCTCCAAGCTTGTCAAGGACTATCCTGGTAATCCACAGAAATGTCTTGTGCACTGAAAACACAAATGTTGAATTGTTTGGAGAGAATACTAGTTTACAACGTCAATTCCAACAGTGAAGTATTGATCCTGCTTTGGTGCCCTGGCCTGGACCACTTGCCACCACCAAGGGGAAAATTACTTCACAAATGTACACAAATATCCCGCAGGATAATGTAAGAGTAGCTGTCCACCAGCTGACGCTCAGCAGAAGCTGAGTGACGCATCAAAGCAAATCCACCACTAAAGGGTTTCAGAAAGTGAAAATCCAGCCACAACCCAAACCTTTAATCAACAGACGTGCTGTGAGCCTCAAGATGGTGGTGTCATGTAAACACTTCTTCTTGTTCCTATTGTAGCGTTTGACGATATGGTCTTTATCATACGTTTTGACCATGTTCTCAGAGTCAACGAGTTCATTCGAGTTCACACGAGTTTTCTGTTTCAGGAATTTGGGTTGTTGTTGGTGTGTGAAAATTCCCTGTACTACTCTGTCAGTGTATTGTTTAGGTTATGGAGATATACTAGTAAGCCTATACGTAAATCTGTCGAAGGATGTTTAACTGGTTACATCTGTAGGGGACAAATCCAGTTGACCAGCCTATATAAATTCTATATAAGTTCATTGTTCTGGGATTCTTTCAACATTGCCATAGGAAGATCCCAGACTGTCGCGAAAGTCTGATATAAGCCTCTTTTACTTGTAATAAATACTTTTATGCATTTAAAAGTTGGCCTCGGAGCAGCCTTTTTTGAACACATTTGACACACTCAGACAGCACAGCGAATCAATCGAGAGAGAAAAAGAGGAGCCTCAAAGCCACATCTTTCTCGCCGCGAAGATCTTCAACTTTTCTGGTGAACATCAACTACTCTATACTACAGTGGCGAACCGTGAGCACTACAGCTGGGCCTTCACCCCGGCCCTCACTGCCGAGAAGAGAAATCATCACGGAAAAAAGAGAGTACGATGAATTCAAAGCGTTTAACAACTGCAATCCTTGAATTAACGATGACAAGGATGTAAACAAATAGACCATAACATAACATTCTCCGCAACAAGAAACTTTCTCAACAGTAACTTCATAAAACTGGAGACTATTTAGGCAACATTAAATAAACATAAGTCAAAATCTGGAAATATAAAATGAGGTCACCCAGAACGTCACCCCCATAACGCTGCTGACACCGACACCGAGGCTCATTTCATCACCATAGACAGCGCTATAAACACGGCGCACAACAGGCCATACACACATTGACAAATAAATTCATGAGCATCCTCAAACTAAACAATTTCAAATGCACAATATAGCAAAAGTTACACAAAGCTGGTAATACAAAGATTTTTTTTAAGCTCGATTGAAGTGCAAATACCTCTTCATGTGTAATCAGGCATGGCGCATTAAGAGGTACTGATGTCAAAAGTCACAATTTTCATAGCTTCCACAGACAGACAGAACAGACAGAAACAGACAGAAAAAATTCTCTCCCTCTCTCTCTCCTGCTCCTTTGGAACTTGCCTTGCAGGGTTGAGCCCACAGCCTGTTGAATGTTAGAAAAAGTAATAATAGTAGTTGTAGCATTGTTGTGTATCAGTGCATATTCTACCTGTATACAGGTTTTTCAATGTTCAAACTGAAAAATCAACAATGGTATTAGCTGGTATTATTATATTGTAGTGTTGTATTTTTTGACAAACAAAATACAACAACATATCACAACTACGCCATTAAATATGGCAACTTAAAAATGCAAAAATAAAATACAATAAAAATCCCTTCTACATTTAAATGACACACTCGCTGACACACAGAGCTGCCGGTAGCCCCGCCTGTTAGAAACAGTATGTGGACTAAACCACTTTGAGGAATAGGGGGGTCGCAATGTTTCAACAATTAAAAAAAAGGGGGTTTTACGTTTAAAATTTGCAGCGTTTGTGTTGTATTTTTATTGAACATGACTATATTATTATTCAATTGTTTTTGTGTGCTTACAATGATTTTTGGGGGGGACAACTTTATGGAAGGGGGGGGACACGTCCCCTGTATTTCCACCTATGAATACAAATAACTGAATGTCCACTTGGCCCGATTTAATCACTCAAAATAATAATCAAGGTGGCTTGTAACATAGGCCTACCTTACATGAAAATGAAATCCATTCATCTGTCTTTCTTTGTGAAGTGAGTGATGGCAGCGTCATAAAGTTTGTCCTTTGACTTGAGCTCCAAAAGAATCTGCCCGCTGTTTGGACTTCGTGAAGGCCTACAATCTTTTTTTTTTGTCCCGCCCACTTAAAATCAAATCGTGATTGGTCAATTTTCCCATCACTCTCCAAACCAAAACACATAGCTTGGCCTTCCCCGGGATTCATGAAGTCCTAACCAATTAATGAGCCAGCTAACCGGACTTTGATGAAGACAGACGATTCTGATTGGATAACATGTTTCAGGACAGTAACCCTTTCATTGCTGATGTGAACTTGACAGTAAACTTAACTTTAGAACATAAATGAGAGAAAATTTATTAAATATATTGTATTAAAATTTTATATATATATATATATATATATATATATATATATATATATATAATTTGATACTCATATTTTTTGATTTTTTTAAGGCCTTCTCTGAAGGCGTAGAAGGCCCTGAGGGTTCCCCTCTGCTATACTACCACGTCCTACTGAAACCACACCATTTCATTGACCCAAAGACACTGGAAAACCTTGATGGCGCTCTATAATTCTGAGGTCGCTGCAGTCTCTCATGTTCTGTCACTGCACTGATGCCGAATCAATGGAACCGCGAATCCATGCATCTCCAACGCAGAGAAGATCTAAAAGTCAAGGAGGGATGGTCCATGATTGGAAAAAGACCACCTGAAACATACCTGATGATCTTCCTCATTGGGCCAAACAAGTGCAGCAGCAGTTGACAGCTGTGTTTGAACGATTCTACTGAACTGTTGAGAGATTGGGACGACTTGGAACATTGTGGGCTACACAAGAACGTCACCTTTTTCTTCTCTTTTCTTGATGCAGAGCTGACGACAGTAAATCACGCAATCAGAATCATCTAAGCAAAGTTAATAGAGCAGCCTTCTGGTGCCAGACGACCTGTTTAGATATTAGATATATCATGTGAACCCCAGAGGGACGTACCGTCACCACCGTTACCGCTCTGATTGCAGCAATAGTGCGCACGAAAGCACATGCTGAGATAAAATATCCATTAAAGGTAATTTCTTTGATAACAAAAGAGTGGGGCTGGTGGACTCACTTCTGGAACATGTTGGGACAAAAACCAATCAAACAAGCTGAATATAAATCTCACTCTTGTGCTCGAAGGCTTTCGAAGCCAGAGTTTTATGTCTTTTTTTTGTTTTCAGCACACAAATCACTTCCTGGCTTCAGAAAACCGGTCCCTTTCAGCTATATGTGAGTTTCTGGTTATAGATCCACTGTCTGATGCTGAATGTCAGTTAAGTTAAACGTCTTGTTTAGTTGCTTTTGCAGCTGGAGTTTATATGAGACGACTCTGGATTTTTCAGCTCCTAATATCGATTTTTTCGATTTTTTTCAAAAACACTAATAATAAACAATAAATAGGTTGTTTTGAAGCAAATAGTTTTGACTCAATTTGTCCTCTGAATGATCAATATCAACTGATGAACATATACAGCAACTTGATTTTTCATCTCTACTTAGTAGAATTTCGCAATATATTGTGATATCATGATAATATCGTATCGTGACCTAAGTATCATGATACATATCCTATTGCGAGGGCCTTGCCAATATCCACCCCTACTTTGGGTCCATATTTCTATCTCTTTTCAAACTTGCTTTAATGGACGTTTTAGCTGCTGAGGGTCAATAAAAGTAGATCAGAAGTGGAAGCGTTCATAGCGACGTCGTCGAACCCTCGATGTTGGCGCTTCCTGTCATTGTGGAGCGGAACTCACTAAGCGCCGGACTGTTGGTCCACTAGTAGGGAACGTGAGCTGGGTTTAGACCATTAGGAGACTGGTTAGCTTTACCCTACTGATGATGTGTTGTTGCAGCAGTGATTCTATGGAATAGTAATTCCAGGTGTTCTAATTGTATTAGTATTGGTATTACAAACAGACTTGAGTCAAACCAGTCTCATGGGTGTTTAAACATAAATTTGTCAGTCTGTTTTCTGTCATCTCTTTATATCTGTTCCCTTCACTCCGGCTCTCTGCGCTCACATATACTGTACATCAATTCAGCCGGATTCCCAATACATCTGCCAACTTGTGGAAGCTGTCAAAACATTTCAAGACCCGCCGCTCTGCTCTGAACAAAAGCATCATCTGACAAAACCACCATCTACATAAATCAAAGACGACAGCCGTGCAGAGATTTCAGTCATGTATACATGTATGAGTATCTCCTCGAGACAAAGCTGGAGGCAACGGACTATCAGAGGTGCTGCTGCCTTTGACAGCGTTCCTGCAGCGGGGGGGAGCCACACTCTTTCAGGAATCTATTAAAAGTTGACCTAAAGGTGTCCAGATTTGATGCCATCTTCTGTCTGGAAAAAAAGTTGCTCCGGTGTTCTTAAAGTAGACATCCTTTTCACTTATTTCAAAGGGGACGTATTCTGCTCTTTTTTCAAAGATTAAATGTCTTTGCCATTAAAATGCCTCAGAAATACAGTACAACAGCTCCCTTTTCAACATGTTTTTACAGCTCTGTTCACAGAGGCAAGTTTTACTTAATTCAACTCCACATCCCTCCTCCACGAGGCGCGCATCTTTTAAAATCTGTTTTACAGCTTAGTGCCTCCTCCTTCAGAGTGGCAGCACAGCGTGAAGCTGTGGACGACTCTGCTCTGGTCTGGGTCTGTGATGTCACAGAATCTTGCATATTTACTCTTTACAGCTCTGCTCATTACTCATGATTTTCTGTGGAGGAATTAGCAACAGGCATCAGCGTCATAGTCAGTTAAAAAAGTTGTCATGCAAGGTTGACATCACACGTTACCGTTGTTGGCAACGCAGTAGATGTGACGAGCATCACGTACTTCATTTCAAAATCCTTGTGCCTGTAAAGAATGACTGAAATGTTTCTGACGGTGTTCTGGCACTCAAAATAAGAGTCGCCCACGCTTCCACACATTTCCCCGTGTCCAGGTGGAGTGTGTCCAGGTGGAGTGTGTTCAGGTGGAGTGTGTTCAGGTGGAGTGTGTCCAGGTAGAGTGTGTCCAGGTGGAGTGTGTTCAGGTGGAGTGTGTCCAGGTAGAGTGTGTTCAGGTGGAGTGTGTTCAGGTAGAGTGTGTTCAGGTGGAGTGTGTTCAGGTGGAGTGTGTTCAGGTAGAGTGTGTTCAGGTGGAGTGTGTCCAGGTAGAGTGTGTTCAGGTGGAGTGTGTTCAGGTGGAGTGTGTTCAGGTGTGTTCAGGTGGAGTGTGTTCAGGTGGAGTGTGTTCAGGTGGAGTGTGTTCAGGTGGAGTGTGTTCAGGTGGAGTGTGTTCAGGTGGAGTGTGTTCAGGTGGAGTGTGTTCAGGTGGAGTGTGTCCAGGTGGAGTGTGTCCAGGTGGAGTGTGTTCAGGTGGAGTGTGTTCAGGTGGAGCGTGTTCAGGTGGAGTGTGTTCAGGTAGAGTGTGTTCAGGTGTGCGCGTTCAGGTGTGCGCGGGCTGGGTGGTGGGGGGAACAAGCCCGGACGTGCCGGTGACGGACAGCCCTCCTAACACAGGTCCCAACACGCTCCCCAGCCGGCCCACCGCATCTCTCTGACTCCCCCACCACACATCACAGTCATTGTTCAGTCCTGAGCCGGGCGGCGGATCACACAGACAACCTCAAAGTTTCTTCAGTGTGGACGGTCTCCTCAAGGAGGCTTTCAGGCTGAGACGCAACCGTGTTCGGGTTTATTCCGTTCTTTGACGTGGGTGGATTTCTGGGAAGAACGGCTGGCGGGAGGCAGTGAGGTAGGCAAACAAAGGAGGTTTATGCAGGAGAGGTGAAAGGAGCCTGGGATGTGGTGGAACATGCCGGCAGCTGCATGTGTCGTGGACGTTTGTCTCAAACCAGAGAAAACTCATATGTGAAGATTTCCTTTTTAAAAGTTTTCTCTTTCTGTCACAAGTCGGTTTCGCTGGGTCTCATTTTTACACAGCTGTCTGAAACTTGTGCTTTGACATCCAGAGATAACGGCCTCATTAATGAGGTCAGCTGTCCCTCTGGAGAGGTCTTAAAGGGGGACGGGACTGACCCTGGCGTCCCCTCACGGTGTTCAGTCATCAGCCCGTCATTTACACAGACGTTTACTATTGTTCTCTTTTTCCTCTAACTCTGGTCTTTGACACTTTTGTAATTTGCACACATGTCATTAGGATACTTATGCTCACAGTTAACAACTACTGCATTCAAATGAGGTTGTAGAAAGACTTTGCTGGTGAAATTCACACCATGTGGAAACATGGAAGCATCCATATAGGGAAAGAATAAATCCCTCAGACTGAGGGAAATCAGAGAAATGTGGACAAAAATAGAAGTGTGTTGCTTTGGAGTCAACAGAAAGAGACTTACCTGGTCTCCTTCAATGGACGACTTCCTGATCAAACTGACTGGAAACGACTGAGGTACATTAAAGGTCCCTCGTCGTCCCTGAAACATCTATTTCGGTCGAGACTGGTGCCTCACTCTACGATCTGACGTGCGGAGCTCCTGTTGATTTTTACGGTCCAGACTTTGCCTCGAGTTCTGAACTGAATTCTGCCGTGAAACGTGACCCGCTCACGGTTTCCCCCGTTTGTTCCAGGCGAGTAGTCAAGCAGTGTCTCAGGGGCTTAGCTACCAGCCGGCGATAAAGTTATAATTATTAGTTATCTCCGATGAGAATTCATCTCCATAATTGCCCAGCCCTATTCATATACCACAAGCTCCAGCTGGTTCCATCGAAATGCATGAGGGAAACAAATGGACATGTGTTCAGTTCGGCAAATAACATAATTGGAAACATATTCAGATACTAACAAAGTGATTTACTTGTAAATCGTAGCAGATGATAATCAGCATGTGTCTTCCCAGAGATTTCTCTTGAAGGACTTGTAACTTCTGTTCTGCCACACTTGTTCTTGGGAAATTAATGTTTGTGGAACAAAGAGGAAGAGAAAGGAAGATATGAGTATTAACTTGTAGTACTGCATGTGACGTATCAAGAACATGTTCAAAACTCACCTCTCTCTGTTTTCTCGGCTGCAGGGGACCTGGCTGTTATAGTGTTTGGACCGGGACGGCTCCACGTGTTCTTTAAAGACTCCTGACAGACGTCATACATCAGACTCTGCTCTTCAAAGACAAGACAAGACAGACAAGAAGTCAATTTGGCCCCAGCAACTCATCAGGGTTAATAAAACATGCCGGTGGAGGATTCATCATTTTATTTGAAGTTAAGACTCTTCTTGTGAGCTGCCCACAGCTTCAAACACTCTGAAGAACCTCCTGGCGCTCAGCTCCTTCATCATACATTTACAGCAGCATTTTTTGTAGTTACGTACAGTATTGGCCTCTACTTTGAGTTTGTTGGTGCTGGTACTGACGGACCATTTTGGGCGCCTGTTCAGAACTTGGATAAGCCCACCTCCACTCAGCTCTGAGGACTTGCCAGTCCCCCTCCAGCAACGATGGAATCTGTGGCGGCCAGGATGGCCATGGTGACTGACTCCCCCAACCCGTCGCTGAAGTCCAGGACTACTGTGACCACCGACGATGACTCTTTTGTGAGCACCGTCAGCCTTCCGTGCAGCCACTTCCTGTCTGCCAACACCACCGCCGTCGGTAAGTGCTTTCCTCTGTAACCCGTGAGCACCCTGTGGAACGCCGCTGAGCTCCTGCTGCGTTAATCGAGGCAGACAATTTCTGGAATCTGTCCGTTTGTGTGCATGTGTACTGTTGTCTGCATTAAAGTAAAGAGAGGCGGCATGTAGTTGGTTTTTCTCAGTGTGTAAAGGCTGTTTAAAGGTTGGTGACCTGATAAATGAAGGTGGAACTGGCTTTGGCAAATATGGGGGAAAACCTCACCATGGAAGCGTTGGCTGATGAGGAGGTTCTGGTGTCTTTGTTGAACGGACAGGATGCTTTTATTGTGTAGACTGGTTAGTGACTGGGATACCAGTCCCCTGTTTAATTCAATTCAAGTCAAGTAATATTGTCAAGATTATGGAATAAATAGACCAATAGGCGTTCCTAGTTCTTGTCTGGGTTGATTGTGCGTGGATCGATTGGTAACGCCTCCGGGCACCTGTAGGGGGCGCGCCTCCTTTCCCTCAACTTGTCTGTATTTGAGTGAGGGAAAGGAGGCGCGCCCCCTACAGGTTAATATTTTCAAGAATATGGAGTAAATAGACTAATAGGCGTTCCAAGTTCTTGTCTGGGTTGATTGTGCGTGGATCGGTTGGTAATGCTTCAGGGCACCTGTAGGGGACATGCCTCCTTTCCCTCACTCAATACAGAGTAGAGTCGAGGCGAGAGCTGTGTTTCCTTCTTCACTCTTTTATTTCGTCCTGTTCAAGGTAATTACTATTCACAAAGCACAAGAAACTTACAGACGTATGTCGCTGATCATTGTTAGCTTAGCACCGTTGTTCATTGTGAGAGGAATATGTGAATTGTGTAACTTTGAAAACAAAGCTATTTTTTTTTCTGTTTAACTTTGTCACGCCAAAAGCTGAGCTAGCAACTGCTATTGGTTTACTGTGATGGCCTACTGTAGTTCTGTTCTTGTTTACATTTAGGATGGGTTGCAGAGAGACTTGTAGGATACTTAGAAGTGTTGTTTCATTGCTGCAAAAATGCCTTAAATGTGTTTGTACTGTAAATGAGTCACTCAATACAGACGAGTCGAAGGCGAGAGCTGTGTCGTTTGTCCTTCATTTAAGGGCGCAACAAACTGTACCCTCATGAGACATCAGTGTGTATGTATGACTAAACAGAAAGAGATTCCAGTAAATTTAAGGATTTTTCAGTTTTAAATAAAGCATAAGATGTCTGATAGTTGATAATAGATCTGATAATTGGTCTCGAAGGATAAGTGAGTACCTTTAAGTCGGTGGGAAGCCAACACTCCCGAGTTCTTGGTGGGAAATTTTAACTGCAACAATCTTGCTTGGAAAGCTGGAGGAACCTCATCAAGCTCAACTTCAACCTCACTTCCAGCTCCAACATCATGCTTTAAAGATAAAAAGAAAACCTAAAATGATCACAGATTGATCACGGAAGTGCCAGAAACAGATCAATTCATGAATGGTTCCTAATAAAGTGTCGTTGTAGTTGGCACATCAATAAAGTATTAATTTAATGAAGGGCTGAGTTTAACTGATCCAGACTAAGACTGAGTTTGACTGATCCAGACTAAGACTGAGTTTAACTGATCCAGACTAGGACTGGGTTTAACTGATCCAGACTAGGACTGAGTTTGACTGATCCAGACTAGGACTGAGTTTAACTGATCCAGACTAGGACTGAGTTTGACTGATCCAGACTAGGACTGAGTTTAACTGATCCAGACTAGGACTGGGTTTACTGATCCAGACTAGGACTGAGTTTGACTGATCCAGACTAGGACTGAGTTTTAACTGATCCAGACTAGACTGGGTTTACTGATCCAGACTAGGACTGAGTTTGACTGATCCAGACTAGGACTGAGTTTAACTGATCCAGACTAGGACTGAGTTTGACTGATCCAGACTAGGACTGAGTTTAACTGATCCAGACTAGGACTGGGTTTAACTGATCCAGACTAGGACTGAGTTTGACTGATCCAGACTAGGACTGAGTTTAACTGATCCAGACTAGGACTGAGTTTAACTGATCCAGACTAGGACTGGGTTTGACTGATCCAGACTAGGACTGGGTTTGACTGATCGAGACTATGACTGAGTTTAACTGATCCAGACTAGGACTGAGTTTAACTGATCCAGACTAGGACTGAGTTTAACTGATCCAGACTAGGACTGGGTTTAACTGATCCAGACTAGGACTGAGTTTAACTGATCCAGACTAGGACTGAGTTTAACTGATCCAGACTAGGACTGAGTTTAACTAACTGATCCAGACTAGGACTGAGTTTAACTAACTGATCCAGACTAGGACTGAGTTTAACTAACTGATCCAGACTAGGACTGAGTTTAACTGATCCAGACTAGGACTGAGTTTAACTAACTGATCCAGACTAGGACTGAGTTTACCTGATCCAGACTAGGACTGAGTTTGACTGATCCGGACTAGGACTGAGTTTAACTAACTGATCCAGACTAGGACTGAGTTTAACTGATCCAGACTAGGACTGAGTTTAACTAACTGATCCAGACTAGGACTGAGTTTAACTGATCCAGACTAGGACTGAGTTTAACTAACTGATCCAGACTAGGACTGAGTTTAACTGATCCAGACTAGGACTGAGTTTAACTGATCCAGACTAGGACTGAGTTTAACTAACTGATCCAGACTAGGACTGAGTTTTAACTGATCCAGACTAGGACTGAGTTTGACTGATCCAGACTAGGACTGAGTTTAACTGATCCAGACTAGGACTGAGTTTGACTGATCCAGACTAGGACTGAGTTTAACTGATCCAGACTAGGACTGGTTTAACTGATCCAGACTATGACTGAGTTTGACTGATCCAGACTAGGACTGAGTTTAAACTGATCCAGACTAGGACTGAGTTTAACTGATCCAGACTAGGACTGAGTTTTGACTGATCCAGACTAGGACTGAGTTTAACTGATCCAGACTAGGACTGAGTTTAACTGATCCAGACTAGGACTGAGTTTGACTGATCCAGACTAGGACTGGGTTTGACTGATCTAGACTAGGACTGAGTTTAACTGATCCAGACTAGGACTGTATTTAACTGATCCAGACTAGGACTGTGTTTAACTGATCCAGACTAGGACTGAGTTTTAACTGATCCAGACTAGGACTGATTTAACTGATTTAGGACTGAGTTTAACTAACTGATCCAGACTAGGACTGGTTTAACTGAGTTTAACTAACTGATCCAGACTAGGACTGAGTTTAACTGATCCAGACTAGGACTGAGTTTAACTACTGATCCAGACTAGGACTGAGTTTGACTGATCCAGACTAGGACTGAGTTTAACTGATCCAGACTAGGACTGAGTTTAACTGATCCAGACTAGGACTGAGTTTGACTGATCCAGACTAGGATGATGACTGTTTAACTGATCCAGACTAGGACTGAGTTTAACTGATCCAGACTAGGACTGGGTTTGACTGATCCAGACTAGGACTGGGTTTGACTGATCCAGACTAGGACTGAGTTTAACTGATCCAGACTAGGACTGAGTTTAACTGATCCAGACTAGGACTGAGTTTGACTGATCCAGACTAGGACTGAGTTTAACTGATCCAGACTAGGACTGAGTTTAACTAACTGATCCAGACTAGGACTGAGTTTAACTGATCCAGACTAGGACTGAGTTTAACTGATCCAGACTAGGACTGAGTTTAACTAACTGATCCAGACTAGGACTGAGTTTAACTAACTGATCCAGACTAGGACTGAGTTTAACTGATCCAGACTAGGACTGAGTTTAACTAACTGATCCAGACTAGGACTGAGTTTAACTGATCCAGACTAGGACTGAGTTTGACTGATCCAGACTAGGACTGAGTTTAACTAACTGATCCAGACTAGGACTGAGTTTGACTGATCCAGACTAGGATTGAGTTTAACTGATCCAGACTAGGACTGAGTTTAACTAACTGATCCAGACTAGGACTGAGTTTAACTAACTGATCCAGACTAGGACTGAGTTTGACTGATCCAGACTAGGACTGAGTTTAACTGATCCAGACTAGGACTGAGTTTAACTAACTGATCCAGACTAGGACTGAGTTTGACTGATCCAGACTAGGATTGAGTTTAAC
Organism: Hirundichthys speculiger; assembly: GCA_018398805.1. Classification (NCBI taxonomy): domain Eukaryota; kingdom Metazoa; phylum Chordata; class Actinopteri; order Beloniformes; family Exocoetidae; genus Hirundichthys; species Hirundichthys speculiger. The sequence continues at coordinate 922,688 of JAGFBZ010000120.1, forward strand.
TGATCCAGACTAGGACTGAGTTTAACTGATCCAGACTAGGGCTGAGTTTAACTGATCCAGACTAGGACTGGGTTTGACTGATCCAGACTAGGACTGAGTTTGACTGATCCAGACTAGGACTGAGTTTAACTAACTGATCCAGACTAGGACTGAGTTTAACTGATCCAGACTAGGACTGAGTTTGAACTGATCCAGACTAGGACTGAGTTAACTGATCCAGACTAGGACTGAGTTTAACTGATCCAGACTAGGACTGAGTTTAACTGATCCAGACTAGGACTGAGTTTAACTGATCCAGACTAGGACTGAGTTTAACTAACTGATCCAGACTAGGACTGAGTTTAACTGATCCAGACTAGGACTGAGTTTAACTGATCCAGACTAGGACTGAGTTTAACTAACTGATCCAGACTAGGACTGAGTTTAACTGATCCAGACTAGGACTGAGTTTGACTGATCCAGACTAGGGCTGAGTTTAACTAACTGATCCAGACTAGGACTGAGTTTGACTGATCCAGACTAGGACTGAGTTTAACTGATCCAGACTAGGACTGAGTTTGACTGATCCAGACTAGGACTGAGTTTAACTGATCCAGACTAGGACTGAGTTTGACTGATCCAGACTAGGACTGAGTTTAACTGATCCAGACTAGGACCAGCTCTGGTAAAAGGTGCTGCTGCTTTATCTGACTCAGTTAAATCAAACTTTAACAAATGTGTCTTTATTAATTACCTTTGGGCCAAAGAAAGAGGCTGCAGGTTAATTAGGAGCACAGAGTTTCTGATCTCTTTGGTGAATTTATTATGAACTAAATATTCTTTTATGAAATTGAATTTTTTCGGTGGAACTGCGCCTCATCAGGTATGTCAGTATTTATCAAGAATAAGTGTTAAATGTATTTGGTTTGTCTCAGCATGAAGGCTGATACCTCCTCTGTCAAATGAGGGCGCGTGAAGGTTCTTTAATTTTCAGTCGACCTCTGGCTGCTCAGTTGCTCTGGACGCTCTCGTTTTAATTGAAAACACGTCATTTGCAGCTTTGATTGCGTTTTCAGCTCATGTGATCGGACAGTTTTTGACACTCTCTGTCACTTCGCGTCCTTTTTTCCTCTGTGCTTGTTAATTCAAGGGAAGCTCGGTTCAAACGGGGTCGCAGCGTCTCAGGTTGCTGCAGCCACAGAAAACAAAAGAACGATGATTGCATGTGGAAAGACAAAAGTCTATCAATGAGCAAGTGTTCCAGAAATGTGTTTTAGTGGCTATTCAGTGACACGATGTCTAAGATGCAGCTTTACTCAGAATCTTAATCTGCTCGTCTGAATGATGATGCAAAAGACTTGGCTTTATGCTGCTCTTTTAGTATTATAATGATGTTAGTCATGCTTCAAATGTACCGTATTATTTGCTTTGAATTGAAGGCTGCGAGTGCTTGTGCCACTGTCTAGTTTAGATGGTTTAAATCAGCTCTGTCTCTGCTCATCAAACATCAACGGGTTGGTTAAAAACCAAAGAATGGCGTCCTTAAGAGGCTAACAGCCTCTCAGAAAGGGGCAGCCACAACTGTCCAGCATGTTCCATGTTTCGTGGACCAGTTCCAACACATTAAGTCACAAACTAAGCAACTGTCCGATGCAAAAGTTATGCTGTGTAAAAATGAGGGCTGGGCAAGTTAACATTTATTTTATCGTGCGTTAACGCATGTTGCTCACATGCTTTTGTTTTGAAAAGTCTGTTACTGGCTGCTGCGGTAAATAAGCAGGAAAAGCTAAAACAGACATGGAGAACAGTAAAAATCTGTGAACTTTACAGTTCAGGTAGCAACTCAGGTAGCAATATTACCAATTCTGTCTAAAAGCAAAAATTCTGGACTGCAACAAAACTTTGTTGTCATTCCTCCATGTTCCATCAGATCTGCTCCATGTGTTCACTGTCCTGCTGTTCTCTAGCTGGTTACTGCAGTGCGGCTCCATCTAGTGGCACAGATGTGTAATGACAACAGGAAGTCCAGTCCCCCATTATAAAACTAATTCAGTTCTTGTGGCCCGTTTTTTCTTGACGTATTTTTGATCCAAGTCTAAAACTGAAATATAAAAAAACAGGCATTTTTTTTTTCATTTTTGAATTAGATTAAAAAATGAAAAACATAATAAAATGTCACTTTTTAATGTTTTTTATTTTTGATTGACAATTGAATAATGTAAAGAATGATTGATACACAGGATTGGTAAAGTTACTGAACTTTAACATGGTCATTTTAAAGTTCTCCCAGACGGAGGATTCAACAGAAAAAGGTTATTTGTAACAACTGACAAGTTGAACTCCCCGTTAAAAGTTTCTGCTGTTACCTCAGAAATTACCTGTTTTAATGTTCTGATTGTGCTGAGACACAATCATTTTGTTGGATTTTGTTTGTAAACTTTTTTTTTATTTTTTATAAAAACAGGATGACATTAATGCCCTGGCAGTGGCAATAAGCTTTATTTGATTTGACATTTTTAAAGATGAGATACAGTGATCTCTTATTTTTCACGAGAATCAAAATCTGCGAACTGGAGCCGGAGCCCCTCGATTCCTAAATAATGTGTTAAATAATGTGTTTACCTTCACAGCCTCTGGTCTCTGAACCGTAGTAAAGAAACCGCTCTTTCCTCTAACCCCGTTTTCATTCTGCCGTCCCATGACACACACTACATTACCCATAAGGCCACCTTCTTAAAGGGGCCAGGCTGGCTCACAACATTTCTTTGCTGCGAGAGAACGCGCACAACATCCTGTGGATGTTTCCGCAATTTTTTCTTGATTTTTTTTTTTTTTAGATTATATATTCCTGAAAAAAAATCTGCGAATAACTAAAACTGCGTGGACTTAAAGCGCGAAATTGGCGAGGGATCACTGAATACACCAAATATGTGTTACTGACAAGTGCTGATGTTAAAAGTGTTTGAGCAACAAATGTTATGACACTTTAGTTCGTATGGCAGCAGAAAATTAAAAAAAAAGTGCATTTTACACTACTTTTGATTTTGCATATAAATACGATTAATCATGATTAATTAGTGAAATCATGGGATTAATCGCGATTAAACATTTTAATTGTTGCCCAGCCCTAGTAATAAATCTCTAATATTGTTTGCTTGAACAGCCACGACACTTCAAAGCTGTTGTGGATGGTGGAAACGGGCTCCTCGCCGTTCCTATAACACTCCCTAAATTTACAGGCTGTAAAAACTAACTTTCTTACTTGGCAGCTGTGGTGCTCCCAATTTCAAAAATTTATGGAGCGCTCACCCAAAATTTAGGGAGCCCCAACAATGTATGTAATAAACTTTATTTATTGAAAAAATGCTGACCCAGTGCCCACAGATATTCTTAAAATAATTCCCACACGTTGAATATTTTTTGGGTTGACCGCATTAATAACTTAACAATTAGATTTAATAAAAGGCATCTAATTAAAATGACTTCTTTGCTGCCGGTGCTCAAGCCACATCCACCATCAAGTACTCTGGCAGTAGCGCTTTTAAGGATGCTAGCTGTTCATCACACCCCTCCGTGTCACCCAACTATGAAGCGGGGGTGATTGAAGGCTGATATTAATCTAAAACCATCACTAACGTTGGGAAATTCAAGCTGACATGACTGGTTAGAAAGACTGATATCAGCACATCATGTGTTCATAAGATGGATGTTCACAGGAAAACGGTAGCACCACAACAATTGTCTTCACAAGTGCTCCCAAATACATTTTGCGGTTGCGTAGATACAGTTTTGGTTGCACATGCAACCTATTGTGTTTGGGATATCCAACTAAAATGCTTGACCTGCAGTCTGACCCTCTGACCACCTCAGTGTTGCTGCCTCCATCTGTTTATATAGTCATCTCTGTAGTTCATGTTCTAACAATGAACCAGTCAGAATATAACTGCTGGGATTGTTAGTTCTCCAGTTAATGGATCATTATTATTTGTACATTTTGTCCAGTGTAGTATTGCTTTTTTCAGACTTAAAATCAAGAGGCAGAGAGCATTTCCTCAACAGATTTCAGATGTCACACACGCCAGACGGATAGAAAATCAGGTATAACTGGATGCAGCGTTGAAACACTGTGGGGCTTTTTTTTCAAGGAGATAAAGATAATTTCAACCCTGGATCTTCTGCATTTCCACCGAGGTGTCAGTTGCAGGGTGAATTAGGTCTGCTGAGGTGTAAAAACCCCTAAGACGTCCACTTCTGCTTTATGAGCTGAAATCTGTTAATGTTACATTTCTCTGCAGGTTGTGGGGGATTTTAACTCGTCTCTAGGAACTGTGGACAGGAAGGTTTCTAAAGAGAAAACTCACCTTCGCTTCAAACGTAGAAACAGAAAACAAATACTAATCTGCTCATTTCCCCAAATTGAAAAAAATACAATACTGATTTTCCTTTTTTTCCCATGATGACTTTGTCCTAACGTCCCTGCGCGCCTGATTGACATGATTGGATTTATGCGGCCGCCGTCTCAGCAGCCCAACACAGACAGTCTGCTCTGCAGAGAGAAGTGAACAGATGGAGGGAAGGAATGCACGTGATAGACGGATGGAAGGACGAATGCAGGTGTTTGAAGTTTGATTGAAAGCACTTGCTGGGTTTACCTTCAGCCCAAACCCTCAGTTTTGCTTCGGCTGTAGATTGATGCTTCCCTCAGATGCAATTAAAATCCATCTGCCACGTCCCAGCGTGGCTGGACGTCCTGTCAGTCTGAATGCTGCTTTCCTGTGTGTGTGTGGGTGTGTGTGTGTGTGTGTGAGAGAGAGAGAGAGAGAGAGAGAGACAGAGTGTGAGCAGTTAAAGTTGAATAGCACAAGGTGAAAAGTAAATTAAAATACTAGGGCTGTCAAAGTTAATGCGTTAATAACACCCTAATTAAGCGTTATTAACGTGTTATTAACGTGTAAACACAAATTCTGTTTAACGCCACAATTTATTTTAGATTAAAGCGCATATATTTCCTTAAATATAACCCTCGGCCAATAAGTGTACTTACAGTCAATGTCTGGGACAGACATGGCGACAGAAAAGGGTCTTTTTTTTCTCTTTAAACTTTAATAGCGTCATGAAAAAGGCACCGATTTCATCCAGAGGGCCTGAGGGCCACATCAGCATCATTGTTTCCCTCGAAGGGCCAGATCAACAGCATGAATGTAACAAAATGCAATGAAAATCAAAATATATAAAACTACACCTTATTATATTGTTAAATAACGGATTCTGTATTTATTTCCATGTTTTCTATCAAAATGCTGACGTAGATTAAACTCTTTCACGACTGACACCGCCTCATAACACAAAAGACATACTGTTATTTCACCTTGAGATACAAACTTGTAATTGTTTTCTCGTTGTTGATGAAACTACCTTCCTTGTGCATCAATTTCTCTTTTCTTTGACATGTTGGGACTAGTTTGTAGAGGTTTTTCTCAAATCCATCAGCTTCTAAAAACATCTTGAGTTCTTGCTCATGGTGATATACTGTTATCGTTGTTGGTAATGACAAAATGCATGATGGGAGATGTAGTTTATCGTCAATATGCACTTTAAAGCGGCATAAGCTTATTCTAAGTCTTAAAATATCAGTTTAAAATTTAAGCCAATAGTGCACAAGCGCTCGAGGGCCACATAAAATGACGTGGCGAGGCCACGTTTGGCCCACGGGCCTTGTGTTTGACACATGTGGTGTAGATGATAGATGGATGGATAAACAGAACATGAAAAAAATGCGATTAATGTGCGATTAATGGATTAATCGCGAGTTAACTATGAAAATCTTTCGATTAATTGCGATTAAAAAATTTAAATGACTGAGAGCTCTATAAAATACACAAACAACTCTCTCAAATACGTGACAGTGTCGTTGTTAATTGCTATAATAATAATAAAAAAGGTTGACTGAGGGGATCTAACACAGTAATTCCTGATGTTCTGTCTACTGGAACTGTTTAATGTCCAAACGTGGTGCCAGCTGTAAACCATCTCAACTTCTCCGAGGCGACTGACCCCCCCCCCCCCCCCCCCCCCCCCCCCCCCCCAACTGGCTTTTCCTCTTTTTTCTGGGTTTCCATGGTAACGAGACCCCTGCAGACCCCTGTGCTCCTGGATGGGATGAAACAGACGGGTGAATGTAAAGCTGGGTGGCTGTTTCTGCTAAAACAACCGCTCACTATCGCTGGAGGTGAAGTTGTCTCTTTTTGTCATAAATCTCTTCTAAAACCAACTTTTGTTTTTGTAAATAACCGCTCAACGGTCTCATTGTCGCTGTCTGCTGTGGGAACGCTGCTGTTACACACATCATTAATTATTACGACCCGGTTGTCCACGCAGACTCATATTTTAACTTTTAAATCATGTATTTGTGTTAAATGAGTGATAATTGCAGCGTGCGCATAAGTTAATGAATGACTTTCTTCCATTTACCACAGTGTTACATCACTATGTATTTGCATTTTTGGGAGGGGGGGGGGCAGAACAGACACGTTCAGAGACATGACAGATGTTGATGCTGTAAAACAGGAACATTTCTAATACAAAAACTCAGACTGTGAACACATTTAATTATATTCATTGCTCATCTAGTGTTGTTGGTAGTGCGAGACGCTCAAAATTCTCGGCTTTATTTGAACATTTGCTTGTTTTTAAGCTCACTGAGCCCATAATTAACAGAGTAAATATGAATAAAACATGGTGATGGAATTTTAATGAGGCTCTGTCATTTCTTCTTCTATTTTTTTTGCACTGGCTATTCTCACTAAAATATAATTAAATGACCAGCTAGAAGACGAGTATCCCACTGACATTTATGAAGTTAGCTTGGTGAATTCTAGCAGCCATGTGCTCATTTGAAACTGATGACGGGAATCAATCAGCTCCCACTCAAACGCACAGGTCTGAGACGTGGATGGAAGGTTCACGCTCCGATTATAAAAGGCTGAATGGAGTTAAGCCGCTCGCCCGCTCGGGTACGTTTAGATAAGCAGAGTCTTCAGGAGCTCCTCCTGGAGCCGTCTGGTGGAAAGGTGGATGTGTCTTCCAGCTGAGGAGCGTCGGTGCAGAGATTACAGCGAAAACGACCATCAGAGGCCAGCTCACTGCTGCTCCAGCACCAGACAGGTGAAGTGGGTTTACCTGCCTGTCAGCAGGGTTGCTCAGAGAGCCAAGTTCTGATTTGAATGATTTGAATGGTCACAACAATGGACTCGGCCGCAGCAGCAGATGTGCAGGGCAGCTGGAAACACAGACGGCCAGATGGGGGCAGTGCAACTGCCTCCTTTCCTGCACCCGCTTCCTCAGACAGGTGTCTTGCTTTAATGAAAGACTCTTAAAATCTTTTCCCACAAAGCCAGACCAGGCCTGGCTCCCAGCGATGGAGGGCTCCCTCTCATTCCTCGCCGTCTTCGCCGTATTGTCCGACCTGAGACGTGTGGGCTTAACGAGCTCATTTCCTCCCTGCTTGTTCTGTGCTGCAGTGATCTTTCCTCGCAGAAAATATGGTAAAATATGCTGCTTTGGAATGAAAAGGAAGGTGTTCCGCTTTTTTTAGTCACAAAAAAAGTGTTATTTTAATCAGCGGTGAGATGAGAGGCTGTCTGCTGTGAGATTGAGGGCATCGGTTCAGATGGGTCCTGCACAGAAGAGGAAAAAATAATAAAAATAACATCACACACGAGGCCGTTCTCCTTCCGAATCCATGTTTTCCATCCACAATCTGCTTTCTGTTCATTTAAGATATCATTTTTTTCTAGGAATGCATGATAATTGTTTTTTAAAACCGATACCGATAACCGATAACACACACATAGACCTAAGATCATTACATCAATACTATGAACAAACCCAAAAATAGTTTTGACTCTTTAAATGAACAGATATTTATTTTTTCCAATGAAAGACTATTGGCAAGCCTCTTAAACATTTTTGTAAAGCTATCAAACAAACCTATTTGATATCTCACATCAACTTAAATAAGGTTCATTACTGACTGATATAAAAAATAAAGGCTCCTTGAACTGATGGAAATACATGCATCAGAATTACTAACTGAAAAAGATTAACATTTAAAGGATTTTGGCTTGTGGTTCCATTTCAATTAATACCTTTAATTAAAGTAAATGAGGTTCAGTAGTTTTTATTTTTTAATCTCATGGAAGCTTTAGATGAGAGGAATGAGGGGAGGGGAGATCTGCTGCTGGCTTGCACACGTTAGCATTAGCTTCCGTTAGCTCACTTTAGCGTGATTTCAAAACTCCATGGAAGTGATTGTTATGTTGTAGGTGGCTGATCAGGTTTTACGTATTAAAGCTTCTGCTTCCCTCCTCGTAGAATTCACTCGGAGGATTCGTCACAAATAACCACCAAACTATCTTCTTCTGAAACTTTAACGAAGTTCCACGCTGCCATGTTTGTTGTGATCAGCGCTGTGCTGCAGGCTGCATTCAAGGTATAACGTAAATTCCGACGTTCCCTCGTTTGCTAGTCGTTCTTTTAGCCTTTTCTATTTTTTTTCTTTTTTTTATGTGTAACATGTGGGAAAATACTGCGAATATCAATTAAAGTCAGCAACTACCAAAATGATGACGGAGTTAACGAGTTGTTTTCTGGCATGAGGGGGTATTCTTGATTTTCCTTACTGAGAAATCGTTTTTCTGATTATGCCGACGTTACTTAAACATAACATTCACTGCTGGTCATTCAAGGCTCAGAGGGAGTGAGGCACTGCTGTGTTGACAGAAATATATATGTTATCGGGGCTATTCGTCGTGATATCGGACTTATCGGGATGACGTCATCATTTCCTGTTATCGGCCTGATAGTTATTGTGCACCCCTATTTTTTTTCACCACTTAATTACAGTTAACTGGTGTGACAGGGACATCAGCGCTTCACGTCTGGCTGGTCTCGTATCAGGAGCATTCGAAGCTGCCCGGTCTGTTACGGTTGAAGCAGCCAAGTCTCAGAAACATATGAGACGGTCATAAAAACGGATCTATTGAATTGTGTCCACGGGCTGATTTTTTTACTGTTCGTCTGTGCCGATGGACATGAAAACAAACCACAAAAAGGAGAACGCTGACGGCATTTTTTAAAAAATCCGGCTTTGGAGGTCAAACGCCTGCCCCGGCCGCTAATGTTTTACCCGAAATACTTTGACATGTTATTTGAGAAGTCTGCTGCTATTTAACACACGTTTGTCTATATGTGGTCCTGTGATGGCTGTCCAGGGTGGACCCTGCCTTCCACCCAGAGAGAGCTGGGATAGACTCCAGCAGAGATAATGGATGGATGGATGGATGGATAATTGTAATCAGCCCTACTGTGAACAGGTAACCCTTTTAACCCGTGACAACTAGGAGAGACCGCAGAGTGAAGAGGCTGTAGAAAGATGGATGGATAACTGTGACATAAATAGACGTAAACGTACATTTGTAAAATGGGACTGGGCTGCTGGTAGTCATCATCAGCACCAGAGACGCAGCAACGGGGTAGCCATACTAGGCAGTTGCCTAGGGCCCTGAGCTGGAAGGGGCCCCAGGACACTGACATCACTTCTTTTGTCAATGACAAAATGACTGAACTGCTTTAGACACTGCAACGACGATACGCTGGAAACGCCCCCAAATAGGGTCCCCACTAGCTCTCACTGCCTAGTGTGTTAAGGGACCCCCAAGACACGGCTAATATCGATCCATATCAACGACACAACCTGAAACCTCCATAGACACTGCAGCGACATGTTTGGAACCCCCCTAATGGGGCCCCGACTGCCCGTGGCCAGCTTTCTTCAGTACTTCAAACTCAAAATTAAGCAAGTGTATCCGTCAGGATACACAAAAAGAAAAAAAAAGCAAGAAGATCAAGGAAAAAGAGAATGGGAAAGTGCTAAATTCAAACGTGTATAATAATTTTTATTAAAAAAAAAAGTTATGATGCCACTTTGTCCCAGTCTGTAGTCTCAGGAAGCACAACTGCACATGACATGTTTACTGCGCTTTAGCCTAGCTTATTTAAACAGTAATTAACAGTAAGCTAACCAGTAACTAATTTGTATTTGGAAGAGGGCGATATCATATGTCTTCTTGAATTTTCTGCATGTCATGTGATTTTTATTGTGTTTTGTTGTGTTCTACAACAGAAAACAAAGTCTGGCACTTTCTTGGACTCTGTTTAAACTGCACGTGCACATGAAGATCCATCCTCAGATACGTCTTCTCAGTGCTTCTTACCATCGATTTGCCAAGCTGTGTTGGCAGTAGTCTGTATTCTGTGAGCAGAACTGTACACATGTGGAATGAGCATGCATTCATGCTCTAAGAAACCCTCCTGACTCATAAAAAACACCTCTCTTTACATTTATTCTCATTATCTATTCAAAGCAATTAGCCTCCAGCAACACCTTTGGCTCGCTGGAGCGCCGTTAACCAACTGCTGCGCGCTACACTAATGAATAATACAGCACACGCTGACGGAAAATATCTTTATGCACATGATATGCAGGAGTTGGGGGGGGGGGGGTGTGTGAGGTGGTACTGGGGTGATAAGGAGAGATAATGAAGATGATATCATGAAATATTGAAGAGTGTGTTGAATGAAGCTGTGGCTGATGAGCTTCTCGTATACATGCAGCATCAAAGACTCCCTGGAAAGTTTTACCAACGAAGCCCTTTAGCCTGGGTTTGTGAGTGTATGATGCTGACGCTGCGTCGTGGGCTGAATGGAATAGAAGCAACCAGAAGCTTCTCCTGTTGGGCTTAACCCTTTAGTCGCCAGAGTTTTTTCAAGAAAATATACAATTTTGATATCAAGATTTCAAAAGGCTATAACTTTAAAATTGTTTGAGATAAAGGTATACTGTCAATGAGAAAGTTGTTCAGTATGACTCAAAGTCTGTGATGGGAGTGAAATTATTCATCTAATTTGCATATTATAACATCACAAGGTGGCGGTCATATTGGAAAATGTTCAATTTTGATATCAAGGTTTCAAAAGGCTCTAACTTTAAAGTGGTTTGAGATAAAGGCAGACTTTAAATGAGAAATATCTGCAGTATGAACCAAAATTTGGAATGGAAGTAGATTTATCATCTATTTTGATTATTTTGATTATACTGCCCAAACCTGCCAAGTAGTCCTCATTTTCAGATTTTTCCTGCAGCCCCATGTACAATGAAAGCTTTCATTTAGGGACAATCACATCATCAAGTCATGAAATCTGGAGTTTGGTTTCAATATTTCCCTTTCAAAGAACTGGCGGCCTTTTCTATTTGTTTGATTGGTGATGAAGCTCCAGAATTCATCATTTGGAAAAGAGATGAAAACAGTGGGCTCAGAATTTGTCAGATCGTCTCCACAAAAACCAACAGACTCATTAAATTAGGCTCCACTTTCGATACTCTTCCTCTTCTCTCAACAACTCTCAGCCGCTACCCTCATCATCATCATAATCATCTTCATCACCGTGATTTCCGGTGCGCCATTAGCAGTGTGTTTTTTTCCCGCGTTGCCAGGACAACTGCGGTTGTTTTCATCCCTGCTACATTTTTCCATATTTGCGGTGTTATGAGCCTCCCTGACACCTCGACCTGCTTGGCCATCGCAGAAAGCTTCCACCGCGGTCACGCTGTGGTGAAGCATCTGTTATACAATGTGCTGATTGTGGACTATGGAGCGCCGATTTACCTTCATTACTAATGTCAGTTTCTGCTTCACTGAACAACTGCATGTCTTCCTCCTCTGAATCAGAGCTAGCCAGAACCTGACAAAGTACTTCGTGGATGGTAAACCGACGTCTTGACATCATGAGTAGATGAAAAAACACTCTTTCGCTCTGCTCTGCTCTCGCTACACTCAGCATTACTACCACTGCTGCACCATGCGTCTCTGCGCCGGAGGATGTTTTACAATCTCATTTTACGTTAAACTTTGAATAGCGCTACCGCCAAAAATGGTTCTCAGATTACAGGCGCACATGTCCGCCATCTCCTGGTGAAAAGTAGAAACAAGATTCAGCATCACATTTATAGATACAGCCTGTTATAGTCAGCAATGCTGCTTGTCGCAATATTGCGACTTTGGCGCTTAAAGGGTTAAAGCAGAGATTCCCAAAGTGTGGGCCGCGGCCCCCTGGTGGGCCGTCGTGGGACTGCAGGTGGGCCGTGACAGGTTATTAAAATTAAACAAATGTGTTTAAAATCCTCAATCTTTTTTAAATATGGTTTTAATTACTGTAAAATATTCAAGACATGATTAAAAAAACATTAAGAAGTAATAAAACAAACCAGTTAAGTGTTATTCTACTGTCATCTTAACTTAATATGACAAGTGTCACCTTATTTGTTGACCCCTCACATTAATATCGGATCATGGTTCCTGGTCCTGTATGTTGATCACAGTTGTGATTTAAGGTTTCGGTGGGCTGTGAAGATTTCTCACATTTCAAATTGGGCCTTGGTATTCTGAAGTTTGGGAACGGCTGGGTTAAAGGGAACATCAATGTCGAGATCCGTCGGCGTTTCGACGAGCAACTTTTTTCTTTAAAAGCGATGTTGCAGCACAGAAAAAAGCTGAAGTTCTGTCAAGATGATGGATGTTATCCAGCGACAACATGACGTGAAATAACGTTTCTGTTGGTTATAACAGATTTTAGAACGTTCCAGAATTACCAGCAGTTGTTCAAGACGATCGCGTCATTCCTCCATGTTCCATCAGATCTGCTCCATGTGTTCACTGTCCTGCTGTTCTCTAGCTGGTTACTGCAGTGCAGCTCCATCTAGTGGCACAGATGTGTAATGACAACAGAAAGTCCAGTCCTCCATTATAAAACAAAGCCATTTCAGGGTCACGTAAACCAGACAATAAAAAATTAAAAACAAATTCAGTCCCGTGGCCCGTTTGCTAAAATTGAAATATAAAAGAAACAGGCTTTTTTTTTGTGTTAGATTAAAAAATGGAAAAAAATAAAAAGTAACTTTTTAATTTTTTAAAATTTTTGATTCACAATCGAAAATGGAAAAAAACAAATGATACACAGATAGTTATGGATTGGTAAAGTTACTGAACTTTCACATGGACATTTTCATTTTAAAGTTCTCCCAGATGGAGGATTCAACAGAAACAAGGTTATTTGTAACAACTGACAAGTTGAACTCCCCGTTTAAAAGTTTCTGCTGTTACCTCAGAAATTACCTGTTTTAATGTTCTGATTGTGGCCTCTAGATTGTCAGGATTTTGTTGGTAGACTTTTTTTATTTTTCATAAAAAAGAGGATGACATTAACGTCCCTGGCAGTGGCAATAAGCTTTATTTTATTTTACATTTTTTAAGATGAGATTTACACTAAATATGTGTTAATGACAAGTGCTGATGTTAAAAGTGTTTGAACAACAAATGTTATGACACTTTAGTTCATATGGCAGCAGAACATTTAAATAAAAGTGACCTTTACACTACTTTTGAATCCATTATTTGATTTTCTGTATACAATGCGATTAATTGTGATTAATCAGGGAAATCATGCGATTAATCGCGATTAAAATTTTTAATTGTTGCCCAGCCCTAGTAAAAACATTAAAACCCCCTAAAAAACAGTGTTATAATGGAGGAAAGTTTGGTGGAAAATAGCAAGAATGACTCTCACACCAACTAACTGATTCTCATCTTTTGCCACGTTCAGAAACCCCCTCCTTGGCTTCCCTCTGTGTCTCCTGCCTGGCAGCTCCATCTCCAGCATCCTTCCACCAACTCATCACTGTCGCTCGTCCGTACGCAGCTCAGTGTGGCCTCTCTCTCTTTATCTCCTAGATGTCCAACCCTGGATGTGCTTGTTTTTGATCCTGCTCATCCCTGTCACTCCCACAGACAACCTCAATGTTCTTATTTTTTATTTTTTCAACACACCAGGCAATTTTCATTGTGATGACAGATGGTTTATCTTATGAAACAGGATGGGACAGATCACTGCAACGTGTAAAGACTCACAGCTTTGAAGCTGCTGAATTGAGTGAGATATCCTCTCTCATCATCGTCGGTTGACAGTGATGACTCTGTGTGGCTTTAATCAAACATCCAGTTCAAGCTCGGGTATTAGCAAAGCAGTAATTATATCCGTGTCTGTGTTTTGGAGTCTGAAAGTCCTAACCTCACAATAAAACGGCTCTGAGTGTCTGTTTTTGGCTGCGGGTCACATCTGATAAATCGTCCTCCTGAGTGAAAATGCTTGGAGCGAGGAGAAAGTGTGTGGAGGCTGTTCGAGTAGACACACACTGAAAGTGCTACCAGACCGCGGGACATAAATCCTGGCTTGGAGGGGGGAAAACGCCAGCTTTATTGGTGCATCACAGGTCCCCTAGCAACCTGAGCCCACACAACATAAAACACACGAACCGGCTCGACATTAATTTTAATGGAAGAGCAGGGAATGCTGGGAGCTTCGGCTGTGTGAGGCAACTACGCTGGATCCAGAATGGACGCCGCAGCGAGAGCCCGGCTCGATCTCTGTTCACTGGAAAGCTCTTATCTCTGACTGGCAACAAGTCTGCGACTGGCTCGGGTTAGTCTCCGGGTTCCAAACTGCGGTCCGTCTTGAAAATCTTTGAAGTGTTTATCTCTCCTGCGAAATGATTCGGCACACAGCTTAATATCCGAGGAAGAGCACGGTTCATGAGTTTTTATGTACTGCAGTCTTGATGCAGTCAGATACAGTTTCTGCAGTTGTTTAACACAGAGTTCAGGTCTGTTTCCAAACTGAAACAGTTTCTGCGTTTCTCATGTTGTTCCCTGCGCAGGTCTGACAGTCTGAACGGGGTTGGAGATCTTTTTATCTTGTCCCTAAACGATGCTTCACGTCACCACAGCAGTCAGTCTCAACAGCGAAATCAGACAGCAGTCACCTTTTATCTCTGAGTTGAGGCAACATCCACGTCTTTATACCTGTTGTTGTTTGTCTCCCTGCTGCATCACCATGCAGGGTTAGGGTTTGTTGTTTGTAAATTTGGGTACATCTCATTTACGAGTATACGCTCTGATTGTGCTCTGGTGAGCCTGTTAAACAATGCGCTGGACTACAACTGAGGTGCAAAGCGGATTTATTCTCCCAGTTGTATACAATTCAGAGAGGTCACTAACTCACATCACAGAACAAAGGATGATCATAATGACAAGCTGGCAGTAGGAAACATCACATGGAAAACATGGGGACCTTGAGATACACTGTCTAGACGCCTACGTGTCAAAACTTAGCGACTTGATGGAGCCAGAACGGTAACAAAACTATGGCCTTCGACAGACAGGAATCAAGACCAGAAGTCATGGACTCATGACACAGCAATTAAAGGCATGCTGGGAGATCTTTGAAAAACGGTTCCAGTAGGGATGAATGATAACTGTTTTTTAAAACCGATACTGATAACCGATAACACACACATATACCTAAGATCATTACATCAATACTATGAACAAAACCAAAAATAGTTTAGACTCTTTAAATGAACAGATATTAATTTTTTCCAATGAAAAAATATTGTCAAGCCTCTCAAACATTTTCGTAAAGCTATCAAACAAACCTATTTGATATCTCACATCAACTTAAATAAGGTTCATTACTGACTGATATAGAAAAAAATAAAGGCTCCTTGAACTGATGGAAATACATGCATCAGAATTACTAAACTGAAAAAATGCATTCCTCAATGACAATAAAAAATAATGCACAGTGCATATGGGAGTGGAGGTGCTTGACTTGCTGCTGGTTTGCTCATTTTAGCTCATGTTAGCTCATGTTAGCGCGATTTCAAAACGCCATGGAGCGATGGTTATGTTTCAGGTGGCTGATCAGGGTTTGACGTATTAAAGCTTGTGCTATTTTTCCCTCCTTCGCTTGGAGCATTTGTCACAAGTAACCAGTGAAATATCTTCCTCTGAAACTTTAACAAAGTTCTACACCATCGCCACCATGTTTTCTTTGTTTTTATCAGCGCACTGTTCCACAATGCTGCATTCAAGGTGTAACGTAAATTCCTCCGTTCCCTCGTTTGCTAGTCGTTCTTTCAGCCTTTTCTATTTTTTTCTTTTTTTATGTGTAACATGTGGGAAAATACTGCAAATATAAATTAAAGTCTACCAACTACCAAAATTATGACCAAGTTAACAAGTTGTTTTCTGGCATGAGGGGGTATTCTTGATTTTCTTTACTGAGAATTCATTTTTCTGATTATGCCGACGTCACTTGAACATAACATTCACTGCCGCTCATTTAAGGCTCAAAGGGAGCGAGGCACTGCTGGGTTGACAGAAATATATATGTTATCGGGGCTATTCGTCGTGATATCGGACCTGTCGGGATGACGTCATAATTTCCTGTTATCGGCCCGATAGTTATCGTGCACCACTAGGTTCCAGCAATCCAACTCAAGTGAGATTTTTTTTGAAAATATACACTCCCTCCCTCCTCCCAAAGGCTCCGCCTCCTCCTCTTCAGCCCCGCCCCTCGAAAACCACGCCTTCAGGCGATTCACGACTACATGAAAGCGCACGCTGTCTCGAGCGGTCACAGAAGTTCACGAGCACTCACGTTGATTTGTCCAACAACAAGTAGCATCAGAGTGGCTGGCTAACTTCAAGCCATGGCGTCTTCTCCGTCAAGGTTAACAACAGCCTAGCTAACGGTGTCACACATAGTACAGTAGCCTAGTTGACAGAGTTGGTAGCTTAGCGAAACCTGCTGGAATATGTTCGTCATGTCACTCGATGGACAATAATTTTTGTCATAACTTTCATTTTCTCACTGACTGGGTGAATAGGCCTACAATACCCATAACCGATCAGTATGTTGAAATATGATATAATCAGAACGGCATCATCTTACCTATCCAGTAGAAACTGGGCCACGTTGGCATCGGTCTGGAGCCCCTTTTCATGTTTTAGCTGGCGCCAGCCGCTGGAAAAGCCGTACCGGATAACCACTCTTGTTCTGTTTGGTTCTTCGGTTAGCTTCTGCATGGCTGTTGCTTTTTCAACAACAGTTTTCTCTTTGATTTTGCTGCCGGTTGACGTCTTCTTCTCTGCCATTGTTGCAACCAAATGATCTGTGCGAGCTAACTTGATTTCTGGCTTTCAAACGCTTGCAACGCTGTGTCTGCTCACCTGATTGCCAGAGCTGAGGGAGGGAGAGGTGGGTGGGAGTACATTGATATTTGATGGACGTATTAGGCAGCCAATAAATGTAAAGATGATCAGTACATTGATTGGTCAGAGTTTTCCTCTGATTACATCCTCTAGACCGGACCAAAACGTTTCGTTTTTTTCTGTTGCAAGCATTTTATTTCAGTGGGTGCAATGGAAATGTGAAAAGGTTTTCAGGCAATATTGTAAAAAATGCTGCAAAAAAAGATCTCCCACCCTACCTTTAAGGCCACAAAATGCAGTTTTAATATTACAGGTTAGGGTTAGGGTAAACCTAACCAGTTTTAGGGTAAACCTGGGACAGTCAGGAAATCAACTAATTATAATAGATTCATGAAGGAGCGACAGGGTGACGCTGCTCGTCTGAGCAGCAGAGTCAGAAATAAACTCTGAGCAGGTAAACTAATCCAAAAGGACACAGCAAGGAAAAATCCAAGAAAAGGGAAGAAGGGAAAGACAATCAGGAGACAGCATGGGGCTGCGAGGCAAAGTCAGGTCAAATGTGAAATATGAAACAAACAATAACAAGAGAAAAAAAAAAAAGAAATAAGACCAACAGTGAGCAAAGCAGAGACGGAGGAGGTGTGTGATGTTCTCTGCAGGCCTGGAGGGGATGTGCAGCATCCGCAGATAGAGGGAAGAAAAGAGATCCGTCTTTGTCACATTTACGAGCCCACAGTTTCAGTCACACAAGGAACAAGAACGGGACTGCATTACCTCTGCTGGCAGTGTGACATTATTCTGAAGAATTTGTTTTTTTTTGAGAAAAGGAAAAGTAAGAAGAAAAAGATCCACAGTCCCTCGTAGCTGCATCTCACTTTTCAGCACCAGGGTGTCCTCAGATTCAACGTGTCAAATATAAAATGTAGAAAAGACTGTGAGCCTGACAGGTGAGACGCACAGTTTTTCTCATGTAAAAGTAAATGAGCCTATGAACAGCACAAGTGCTTTAAAAGCAGATTAAAAAAAGAATATATGATAATAGCAAGATGTCTTGGTATGCAGTTATGAGAAAATATTAGACATAAAACAATCCGCTGATATTGCTGATATACTGATAAAGCTCTGACCAGTAAAGGCATGGTACAGCAGTTACTGAAATAGCTTTGGCGCGTTCCCATCTAACATTTGCACAGTGCACAAACAATCCTGTAAAAACCGCATTAAACGAGCATTAAACTGTCCCTTCTGTGCTGCATCACTCCTGCTGCACTGCTGCATTTTAGCTTCAATTATCAAGCAAACACAGCTCCTTCTCTTATCACTTTTCTGTTGTTCTGTAATTAAGAGGACGTCCCCGGTTCTGCAGCTTCGGGCTCCAAGGATGATGCATTTCGGCGATGAGGGCGGGACGGTTCCTGGTCGTCACGTACGCAGCGAGACCGAATGGATGGTTCTTTCACAGCTCGTGGATTCGTCTGTGTGGGACAATTTGGAAAACAGGGGGACAAGAGACTGAGTGGTGGACGGTTTCCTGGCGTGGCACATCCCCTTCCATCCAATAGGCTGTGAAATGTCAGGTGACAGGTTAAGCAAAAGTGAACAAACAAACTGTAGTTTCAGAACTCGGGGCAGTTAAATTAATTATTCATTAATATGGCGTGTTTGTCGTGAAACAATCGTGTTGCCGTAGCGTGTTATTAGCGGTTTGCCCGGCAGCTGTAAAGCACAACTGATCGGCAACATGATAACGTTGGATGAGAGAACATGTTCACGACACGTCCTGACCAGTGTAGGCTTATTAGCGTTAGCAGTTGCTACCAATAGCATCTGTATCCACTAAGAGAATAACGACGTGGATTTATTGTTGTTTACACCAGTGGTCCCCAACTTTTTTGTAACTGCGGACTGGTCGAAACTTCACAATCGAAGAATCGACATACCGCCAATACCATAACATGAGTATAACTTTAAAAGTCTCTGGTAACATCCTCTGGACCCTTTAAATAAGTAGCCAAAAAAAAAAAAAAAAACAACTCACGCAGAGCGGGCTTGGTACGTGGGAATCACCTCTCGTGATGAATCCATATTTTAAGGAAACTTTTCAAAGATGTCTGTGTCTTACTCATCTTGCTAGCTGGGTTAAATTTTGGCGCTCAAGTGACTGAGATGTAACCGAGAGAATCAGGTGATTTTTCAAAATAAAAGATCTTTCAAAATAAAAGCTTGTTCAGATTCATATAATGAATAAAACTTAAATAGCTAGTTTTTTCTTGTGCGGCCCGGTACCAATTGATCCACGGCCCAATACCTGTCCGCGACCCGGGGGTTGGGGACCGCTGGTTTACATCACGTATGCAGCAACTGAACCAGGTAGAAGAAGACAACTTTTAGGTAAGAAAACCAAGTTTTATTCAACGCTAGACAACTTTTAACATGAGCAGCTGTGGGCTGTATTGTCTCGGTTATATTCAGGTATCTCGGTTTCGGTTCGGGGTCCGAAACTAAAGACTTGGGTCGGATCGGTTCCAGGTCCAAATATTGTGGGTCCATTCGGGTTCTGAACCCGGATTTATGATAATAGCTCGGCTCGGGACGGTTTCTGGTCGAATTTTCACGGGTCCATTCAGGTTTGGGTCCAAGAAAGTGGACCCGTGAAGACCTCTACTCTGAGCATCTTCTTCACAACACACCGGTTCAATAACAGGGTCAGAGGATCCTTCAGAACTGCTGCAGCGCTACAGGAGATCCTGAACACAGCTGGAAGCTTCTACAATGACTCTGAAGAAACAATGACAGAAGCTCCAACATGTATAATTTCCCTTCAGGGATCGATTGAGTACTATTGAATTCTGGTAGATCCCTTTGCAACGTTGGGGTGTTTGGGTCTGGGTTGTGGTCAACGTATATTCTACAGATACTTCTACATCAGTGGTTCTCAAACCTTTAATCTTGCGTACCACCTGAGAAACTGTTCAGCTCTCTGAGTACCACCTTGATGACCAGTTTTAAAATATAGCCATATATGCCTTATCAATTAGTTTTAAACACACAGAGATGTTTATTCGTTATTGTGGTTATTTACTACCTGAATTGTTACTTCACAGAATCAGACATTAATTCTCACATACTCATACTCTCACACAGAGCAAAATAAACACACTCAAAAGTTGTTACATCTGCACTGCAACTGAATATGCAACAAATATTTTTTAACCTTTCTCTCGTGTTTGGGTCAAATCTGACCGATTTCCTACTTTCATCAATCATAAATATTGTGTTTTACATTTGATTGTCTCAGGGCCTTATGATATCCTCAACACTAGGCATTTGAACATATATAATTGCTGATCACCACTTTCATTGAATTTTGAGTAGTTTATTCAACTTTGTAACACTTGTGGTGTTCCCGGTCAAAAATGACCGCCATAGGAAATTAATGGGTGACCCTAGATTGTGTTCATCAATCAGATAGTACACAACCACAAATACACCACCACACACACACACACACATACCACCCCAGCCCACGTGAACCCCTTTCAGACTGAACAAATAGGTGTCTCCTCTTCCCACCTCATTCCTGTGCTGATGTGCCCACCCCCCCACATGAACAACACTTTCCAAACTAAATGTATAACAATAACACTTGTTCCACATTTCAAAGTCAACAATTAGGTGTTTGTTATGGGAACCATCCCTTTCCAAGGCTTATGTGCCCATCCCCCCACGTGAACCGTACTTTCCGATACAAAATGTATCATATCTTCTCAGAGACCCCCTATATATAGTTTTTTTTGTGTGCATTGCCCTCATTTTACTATGAACACATTGACTAGGTGCCCCATCAGAAGATTTCTTGTCAGGGAGGCTCTGGACCTTTTATTTCAACCTGATGAACAGGGGATTGAAGTTCAACCAGAAATAGAGGAGGATGTCTCAGAAATAGAAGACAACATCGATCCTGATTTTGATCCAGACCATTGTGAGACCGACAGTTAACAGATGGTGAGGAGAGGCTCCAGAAGAAGACACACCTGAGGAAGAGGCACCTGTGATATTCCAGTCCAAGGATGGAAATTTGCTCTGGTATTCATCCACCAGGAAAGAGGAGGCAGAGCAAGAGTAAAATATTGTTAGGATGCCACTCCTGTGTGTGAAGACCATGTGAAGACACCCCCCCCCCCCCCCCCACCACACACACACACACACACACCCACCACACACACACACACATGTTGATGTTGTATGAATTTGGTCACTGTTTTGATCTTTGTTACATTTTTTTTACAATAAATGATAATTTTGGAATACATTTACCATTTCCGTGTCTTTCTGTGTCTATTTTTTATATTCATCACTGCAGTTTTCATGTAACCAGTGGTCTGAGACATTGTTTACAGCCTAAAAAGGAGTTAAATAAAATTTGGTGGTGATCAGTGGTTTTTTTCTGTTATGTAGGAGCAGTTAAAAACAGGCCGGTCAAATTTGACCGGGAACACTAAAGTAGGGGGGAGAAACGAACACGACACAAAGGTTAAAAGACACAATTTTAATTATCTCAAGCTACACATTTCATTTAAAATGTTGTATTTATAATGCATTGTATGTTTCTGTTTTTTTAAAAAGTGAAAATGTGGAAAAAATGTGGACCACCAGCGAGCCCTCACGTACCACCGGTGGTACGCGTACCACACTTTGTGCACCACTGGTCTACACCATGGAAGTGGAAATTCAGACACATCCTTAAAGTGCTGATGTGGAAAAATAAAACAATCCAGTACAACATAGTTCTTCTAACATGCACACTGCACCACATCTCCAGACAAACTCACCTGGGCTCTAATTTTAGAGAGAGTCAAGGCTTTTTTAAAATCCAGGCTGTAGTTTTGATGCGTGCTCCAACACAACAGACAACTGTTTTCCAGCATATTAGATATATTCATTTTATTCATGGAAGTCTCCAGGTTCCTTTATCTCTTAATGTTATGTTAATAGAGACAGTGGTGAAGGCAGAAGTAGGAGGAAAACCTCCAGTGAATAAGTTTTCAGCGTTAAACACATCACACGTCTTTACTGGATAACTGACGGACCATCGGTCTCATGTGCATAAAGATGCAGAAATGAAGCCCAAAAGGCCGACGTGCACACAGAACAACGTGTTTTATAGAGAAAAGAAAGACATCAGGCCACATCTGCTCTTCCAGATAAGCTCATGCTTTATGCATGCGTTGTCGCAGTGTAACTAAATCATACCCTTTATTTGTTATCAGCTGCAGTTCATCCAGATTCACAGGAAGCCGACATCCTTCCTTATCAGACATCAGCATCCAGAACATTTACGTGTTCAGTTCAGCTGAGGATGAGGCTCGACAAGGCCGTTTACCTGGAGACCTCGCTTCGCTACATCCAGGTGAAGAGTGTGAATTTACTGTCCAACGTGTGTCAGCGCTCTGCCTGGACACGTGCAGATAGTCCCGTCCTCCAGGCTGATAGCGTTGAGCTGTTACCACTCTCACCCAAACAGCAGATACCGTACATGAGCTTCACTTCAGTACTTACTCTCTCCATCCAGTATTTCTGTGTCAAAGCCCTGTGGAGCGCACAGGCAGGTTCCTGTCCAGCGTTTTCGGGATTAGCTCAGCTTTCCCTTTAAGATGTGAACATGCACTTTAAAACCACGATTTCAGATGAGACTTGTGCAGTTTTTTCTCTAACGTCATGTGATTGCAGAGCAGGAGACGATGAGAGAAGGGCCCTATGAAATCCATTTTTTCTTTTCTCAAATTTTGTTTAATTTATTTATTTTTTCATTTTTGTTGTTTTTTCGGTTTTGAATTTTTGAGAATTCCGTTTTAAGCATTTATGCAAATTTAACCCCAAGACAGTATATAAAGTATTGAACTATAGGCAATTGATTTAGCAGCAGGGAGGGTGATGAGTGAAAACATCTCTCCGTTAGCATTCCGGCTAACTCGCTAGCCACCTATAAGCCTGCCTCGTTGTCTACAAATATATATGGCCCTGGATATTTATTTTGTTAGGTATAATGTGAGGCTAGTGATGTTAACGTCACTTTATTAATTATATTAATACAATGCTGCGACTGTCTGATGTCAACATAGCTCTGGTGTGGGACAGACCTATGGACCAGAGCTAATGCTAACGGAGCACTCATCACCTTCCCTTCCGCTAAATCATATTACTTTTACTAAACGGTGGTTAAATCAATCATCTAATAAACAAAATAAACTTACCTTGGAGTAAATGTAGGCGTGTTTTGTAACTTTCCCCACATTCAGTTGATTGTGTGGACAGACACAACTGAACCTACAGCTGCATTTTTCCAGCGTTTGTTTCAGCTTGGGAAAGAGAATAAAAATGTCCCTCCAAACGTTCTGGACACCTCGAGTCACTGTTGCAGGTCCCCAGCAGCAATATTTCACCACGGCGTTATTCTACTGTAATGTAAATACGGTTGATAGGCATCGGAAAAATGGCAAAATAACATTGTCCTTAATGGAGGAGCAGCGAGAATGTCCGACCTAGCAACAGTAACTAGGAAGGGGGCGGTGCTTACCGAAAGGTCAATTCTGTGATCATGGATTCCAGAGGGCCCTATGTGTAGAAACACCCGACATATATTCTTGACTTTATTGACCTTATCTTTCCAGATTTTGGAGACTCTTGCATTCAGATTTGGATGCACAAACGTTATTCAAAAGCACGTATGTAGTCTTGAAACATTTTTCTGAAGGAATGTCTGCAACATGTTGAGGTCAAACCTCCACAGGGATAAAAACATCCTCGTCGACTCTCCTTTTCAGCTTCGTTCATAGCAGCAGATTACGAAGTGAATTCACACTCTTAACTCCACCCCCCTTTTGTTTGGGCTGTGCTTCTTTTGAAATCTGTGTTACAGCTTTGTGCTACCTCATTCAGAGTTATAGGCGTGAAACTGGGCGGAGTAAAGGATGGGGAGGCTGGTTAGTTGTATTTTCCATTGATGATTTGGTCTGTGATGTCACAGTCTGGCTTGAAGATCCAAAAATTTGAAAGCATAATTAATTCATTTATTGATATGTTTATTTGTATAATAATGAATTTGGAAGAAATGACAAAACATGAAAATAAACAGTTTGAGAAGTTGAACCTAAAAATCTAATAATTGACTTTTCCCTCGTGTTCCTCTGTGTACGTTTTGAAAAGAAATATCTGTTTGAATCTATCGAGAGAAAAATGATGCTCCATGATTATTGCATCAGGTCCAAAAAGTGAAACAAGCAAACAAACAAACCTGGAAACTGATAGTTGCATCAAACTGTGTAAGAATATATGAGGAGAGTGAAGGCAGTGCTGTCTCTGCAGTAGAGCTGGGCGATACTGGGAATTCTGGTATCGATCCAATACCAAGTAAATACAGGGCCACTATCGCTGATACCGATACCGATACTTTTTCATATTAAGCTAACTCTATCACAAACTTTTGTGAATTTTTGTTAAAGCCAAGAATAGAATTTTGTCAAACTTTATGTCTTCAACATTTTTGTGTAAATATTCCTTGGAGTTGGATTTCTCTTCATAATGTTTTTTTCTAGCCCACCTTTTATATTATATCTTTTAGTACTTGTGTAATTTTGCTTGCACTGTGTGAACTTTCCTGTTGCTTTAACGCTAAAAAATTCCTGTTGTGGGATAAATAAAGGATCATCTGTAATGGTATTTTATCTTAGATAACACCTTTCAATGGGATACATGACATGTACTGGGTTATTTCAAGGTCTTAACTATATTTTATTTAGTTGGCTCCAGTAACATATGACTTAAGTAACATGTACTTTGAAAGTTAATATGAGTTGATGCTGAAGATGAGCACTCTGATCTACCTGGATGCTCTCTGCTGGAAAGAAAAAAAAAGAAAAGAAAAAAAGCTTGAGTATCGATCTTTTTACACGAGTATCGTTCGATACCAATACCAGCGTTGATATCGATTTTATCGATATTTGGATCGATCCGCCCACCTCTACTCTGCAGGAATGCAGGGCGCCTCTTCTTTAGCTGTTATTTCTCTTTTCCCCTAAAACTTTTCATTACAGGTCGTAGCTGTTTTTTCGGTTCTGTCACCGGTTCCACTGAGCTGAGCTGTTATTAAAGGAAACAATATCAGAACAGAGGTGATTGATGCGAGTGAGATGAATCACCGCAGGGTTATCATCGTGCTCATTGACTTGTGTTGCGAAAAAAGCTGTCGGGCTATTGAATCTCGGTGAGGCTCTCAAGCCGCTGGTGGGACCGGTCGGATCTTTTCATCTCATCATTTCCCCTTTAATCCTCAGAGCAGCTCAGAAAGGCAGGTCCACTTCCTGGTTTACGGTTTTACGGTTTTCACTGCTCACCAAAGATACTTCTTATCTTCAGTGATTACAGATACAGATGTTCTATTTACCTTAAAGACAGTGCCGTTAAAGCTATTATCAGCTTATACATGTATATATATCGTCTTTTGTTCACTTATTTCGTTTGATTTATATCCCATTTCTTCACACAGATGAGTTGACTTCTTCAACGTACTTCGTCCTGGATCTTCGAGATCCCCCAAAACTGGTGAAATATTACTTTCACTTCCGTCTTTAACTGGGAAGCTTCCCATGATGGAGCACTGTGTTAGCTGATCCATAAACAAACGCTAAATGTGCTCATGAAACAAATAATGGTCGATGGTATCTTTGACTTCCTTTCCTGTGAAGTCGTTCCGGTAAAGTGTTGGGCTCTGAGACACTGAGGAAGCAAGGTTTTTCCTGATAAATGATGTTTTTGCCCTTCTGTGTTAGTCTTGTGATGGACTGCTCCATGTGGGGATCTGTCCTGATGACGCTCCGGCACCGCCGAGACCCTGATAAGGATGAAACGGTTATTGGAAATGGATGGATGTTGGTCAGTACAACATATCTGTACGTGACAGCTGAACAAGGTGTCAGCTGGACAAAGTCACCTCATGAGGCTGGTGTGCGGTTCCCGTCTTACCTCCCGGTGTTTCTCATCTTTGCTGGATGGCGCTTCTGTCTAATATTCCAACACAACATGCAGTTAAAGATTTGGCAAACATTACACCACCGTATAGAACAACAATCAGTCTATGTGACTTAAAATGCACGACTCAGATCAGACAAAACACTTACGCATTAGTCACAACCATCTCTGGAGAAACATGTGTTACGCCCCTGTAAAGGGGAATAATAAATGAAAACACGGGACACAGTGTTGCTTCACTCAAGTCCAGTGTTGTAATTAACATTTTCAAAAAAAGAACAGTTTTCAAGATTGCACTGCCATCAAACCAACAACTGTTATAGCAACTGTTGTCATGGCCTGGATCGGCCATGATCGTTTTTCTGTATATTCTGTCTGTTTTGTCAAGTTGGCGTCTCTCCATGTCTCTGCTTCCTGTTTTACTTTGAAGGTCTGTCTTGTCTTCGTGATGTTCAGCTTTCTTCCTCCCCCTTGTCAGCCTGATTGTTCCCACCTGCCTCTCGTTTGTTCCTGTGCTTATAAGTCCTGTCACTCCCTTTCTGTTGGCTGTCCATTGTCGTCCCACCTCTGCATGTCGGTCTGCTCGTCATCCTGTTCGTCAACCAGCTTCATGGTCAGGTTAAGTTTGAAATTTTGTACTTTTGCATTTTTTGTGTTTTTGCATTTTTGGATTTCGTGCCTTTGTTAAATAAAGGCCTTTTTGTTTTTGGAACCTCCTGCACTTGGGTCCTCCTTCCACTACCCCTGACAACTGTTTTATCTAAAAGTGTCTGAGCTATAAAAGCAGGACATATTTTAAAGCTGCTTTAGTTCAAATATGAAAAGTGTATAAAAAAAATAAAGTATATTAAATTTATCATTAAATATCCTCATTACATGTCGAACGTTGCACACAAATAGCACAACTACACTCTGACACAGCATTTCCCGCGCCACTTCGCGCAGTTAGCAAGGAAGCTATGGCGAGTTTAACATTTAAGTAGAACAAAATATATTCTCAAAGTTACTTCAAACTCTAATATTTCACTTCCGACTTATCTCTTAATAAACTGTAAACATAGAAACACATCGTGAAGAGATAATGCTCACTTTTTTTTACCTGTAAAGGAGAATAATAAATGAGAGCACGAGACACTGTGTTGCATCACTCCAGTCCAGTGTTGTAATGGACGAGCAAAGACACCGTCTTCCCTCCACCGTCTTAGCTCAGGCACGAGCAATCGAAAACCGAACACCAGACGTGTTTGAGGATTAGCTTTCAAGAAACAACTTAGAAGGACTTGAAGAAACAATATAAAACATTAATCAGATGGCTTTTCGAAATAAGATACATAATTAGTTATATTTGAAACACAGATTATTCCTTTAGCTCGCTCTATGCTTGTTTGTCTAGGAGACCAGAGTAGCAGATAACAGATCGCTCGATCTGCAGATTACAATGGATTTCAATTTAGATCCATTTTTTTTTTTTACCTTTATCATTACTTGTGATGTTTTGTTTTTAACCATGCACTTTTTATGAAATAAAGTATTCCTTTCCTTACTGTCTTTAAAACATTTTAACATTTCTATCATCACTTTTTTTAACCATTACACATGCAGTCCAGTGAGGGGGGGAAAAAAAACCCAACAGCTGTTGACAACCATCCAAAATAAAACTCACAATAAAGTATTTCTGTTTTCTCCATCTCTGCAGGTTTGAGCTCACTGTCCATTAGCTGCTCACATCAGTTCACCTCACGGTACCGCGGCTCACTGGGCAGAATTGTTTTCAGCATTAGACATTAGTGGCCACGCATTGATCAGTCTGCAAAGATGCAAGTGTTATTGACTGAAAACAGCGACGGGTCTGTGCAGCCCATGAGGCGTGCAGAACGATCTTATCAGGCTCTGGCTGACATCTGGACGGCACAAGAAGAATTTCTATCTGAAATCAATGACAGTTTGTCATTCATTTATATAGAAATGCGGTCAAACGCTGATTCTAAAACGGCGAATTCAATGCAAATCAACGCAGTTCTCCCCCACCTGGCTGGCTGGATGTAACGGCTCAGTGCCTTTGAAAGGATTCGTGGAGTCAGAGCCTGGTACTCGACGGTAGATCACTCAGAGGGCTTGGAAGCTCTTCAGAGGCTGATTAGACAAATTAACACCACTTTACCTGGACAGAAGTGGATTGAGCGGTGGAATTAGTTGCTGATGTGTTTGCCAGGAATAAATGTCAGCTTTAGACAAGGTACATCCATCCATCCATCCTCCGCCTCTTACCCAGGTCTGGTTGGTAGGCTAGCGATCATTGCCTACACCACCAGACATCCCTTTCCAGGTGTAATATTAAAACTGCATTTTGGGGCCTTAATTGCTGTGTCATGAGTCCATGACTTCTGGTTTCGATTCCTGTCTGTCGAAGGCCATAGTTTTGTTACCATTCTGGCTCCAACGAGTCGCTAAATTTTGACACGTAGGCATCTAGACAGTGTATCTCAAGGTCTCCATGTTTTCCCTTCAGTGATGCTTAAGATGAACTGTTTCCTACTGCCAACTTGTCATTTATGATCATCCTTCGTTCTGTGATGTGAGTTAATGACCTCTCTTAATTGTTTACAACTGGGAGATTAAATTCACCTTGCACCTAAGTCGTGGTCAGTGTATTGTTTAACAGCCGATTGACTGCCTCACCAGTGCACAATTAGAGCATATACTCGTAAATGAGATGTATCCAAATTTACAAACAACACCAATCATCTAAAGTATCTACTGGATGGACACGAGCCAACCGAAGTATGGCATGTCTTCTGCAAGCCCTCGGTCCCCCGAGACCTTTTAAGAAAACACTTCCCTGGTCAAACCACCCCACACGACTCTGTTTGATGTGAACTCCGTTCTCCTCTTCTTCCCAGTTTGCATCTCTACGCAGAAGGATTTTATACTCCAGCAGGACAACGAGCTCTGTTACTAATAACTAGGGCTGGGCAGGTTAACGCGTTATTATTGCGTTAATGCATTAATTTATTAATGCGGACATTTATTTTATCGTGTGTTAACGCATGTTGCTCACATGCTTTTGTTTTGAAAAGTCTGTTACTGGCTGCTGCAGCACCGGAAAACAGTAAACATAAGGAAAAGCTAAAACAGACATGGAGAACGGTAAAAATCAGTGTACTTTACAGTTCAGGTAGCAACTCAGGTAACAATATTAACAATTCTGTCTGAAAAAGAAAATTCTGGACTGCAAACAAACTTTTGCATCATTCCTCCATGTTCCATCAGATCTGCTCCATGTGTTCACTGTCCTGCTGTTCTCTAGCTGGTTACTGCAGTGCGGCTCCATCTAGTGGCACAGATGTGTAATGACAATAGAAAGTTCATAAAACAAATCCAGTTCTGTGGCCCGTTTTTTAATTTCGTATTTTTGATCCAAGTCAAAAATTGAAATAAATATATATAAAAAAAAAACAGGCTTTTTTTTTCTGTTTTTTTTGTGTTAGATTAAAAAACAGCAGAACATTTAAATAAAAGTGACCTTTACACTACTTTTGAATTCATTATTTGATTTTGCGTAGACAATGCGATTAATCGTGATCAATCAGGGAAATCATGCGATTAATCGCGATTAAAATTTTTAATCGTTGCTCAGCCCTACTAATAACCTTCACCCAGTTAACCAAAAAGAAAAAAAAAAAAGTATTATAGGACACATTTTGAAGAAATTCAATCAAAGCTGAGAAAAGCTGAGGCCTGAATTCCAGTGCCAATTATTCCCAACATCCGCCCCGATCCAATATATAACTATCTCCACCCAGAGGGGGAAGTGGGTCTCCAATGTGAGTGAGATAAATCTTTAGCCAAATGAACGGTTTCATTGGAGAATAAATGAAAATTTGCTCATTATTTTCCCCTCTGCTCGCTGTGCGTTAAAACACACCACAGCTGTGTGATTAAATGCAGCTCGACTGCACAAACGGGAGTTGTGTCAGGTTTTAGTTGGCGCTCGGCATTACTCGGGTCCCTCAGGGCGGCTGCAGGTGTTCGAGAGCTACTGGAAGACAGTGCAGCAGCGGCGTGAGCTCTGCTGTCAGGCTTTCCTGTCACTGCGCCATGGAAACCGTCTCATTTCCGCAGGAATCTGTTTGTGGAGGAGCGTGTGCTCGCTTCATTTTTAGAAACGGCAGGGAGTCGGCAACCTGTTTGGCTTTTGTTGCCTCGTTTTGCCAGCTTTGTTGCTTTGCTTCTCACTGCTTTGCGTCCCACAGAATGACACCAAGCTGGAATAGAGGACTTGGAAGGTTTATTTAGGGATGCACGATAACTGTTTTTTAAAACCGACACGATAACTGATAACACACACATATACCTAAAATCATTACATCAATAATATGAACAAAATCAAAAAGAGTTTTGACTTTTTAAATGAACAGATATTTATTTTTCCCAATGAAAACCTATTGACAAGCCTCTCAAACATTTTCGTAAAGCTATCAAACAAACATATTTGATCTCTCACATCAACTTAAATAAGGTTAATTACTGACTGATATAAAAAAAAGGCTCCTTGAACTGATGGAAATACATGCATCAAAATTACTAACTGAAAAAGATTAACATTTAAAGGATTTTGACTTGTGGTTCCATTTAAATTAATACCTTTAATTAAAGTAAATGAGGTTCAGTAGTTTTTGTTTTTTACTTTTTTAATCTCATGGAAGCTTTAGATGAGAGGAATGAGGGAGAGGAGAGACTGCTGCTGGCTTGCACACGTTAGCATTAGCTTCCGTCAGCTCACATTAGCGTGATTTCAAAACTCCATAGAAGTGATTGTTATGTTGTAGGTGGCTGATCAGGTTTTACGTATTAAAGCTTGTGCTTCCCTCCTCGTAGAATTCGCTCGGAGGATTCGTCACAAATAACCACCAAACTATCTTCTTCTGAAACTTTAACAAAGCCGCGCCGCCATGTTTGTTGTGATCAGCGCTGTGCTGCAGGCTGCATTCAAGATGTAACGTAAATTCCTCAGTTCCCTCGTTTGCTAGTCGTTCTTTTAGCCTTTTCTACTTTTTCTATTTTTTATCTGTAACATGTTGGAAAATACTGTGAATATCAATTAAAGTCAGCAACTACCAAAATTATGACCAAGTTAATGAGTTGTTTTCTGGCATGAGGGGGTATTCTTGATTTTCCTGATTGAGTAATTATTTTTCTGATTATGCCAACGTCACTTGAACATAACATTCACTGCCGGTCATTCAAGGCCCAGAGGGAGCGAGACACTGCTGTGTTGACAAAAATATATAAATATATATGTTATTGGGGCTATTGGTTGTGATATCGGACTTATCGGGATGACGTCATAATTTCTGTTATCGGCCCGATAGTTATTGTGCACCCCTAGGTTTATTGCGTGTAAAGAGTAGTTTCTTAGTGATCGTGAGGGAGCAGAAGACTAAATTACGGTGTGATATCAACAAACCAACCAATTAGCCGCATTTGTATCATCAATTAACTCCCCATCCACAGCAGTGCTACTGATTTGATGGAATTTAATTAGATTATATTTCATCTCTTTTGCCAGCTGTTTTATCGTGTTCGTTCTCTGTTCGCTGCGTGGCGTGCAGACACTCTCATTGATGGACGTTGCAGATGAGTCTGGAGCTGTCTACGTGACTCCACAGTGACTGTGGCAGCAGCTTCGTGGGAAGCGAGCGCAGGATCTCCGGCTCGACTCGTGGTCTGGGAGTGACTTGCTTTCGTCACGTGATGATGATGATGTGTGATATTTAACTGTGATAAATGTCCACTGAGAATGAATTCAGCCTGGCAGCTAAATTATCCTTCACCTCACTGAAGGGTGGGGAGGTTTTATGACTTCGACCTTGCTACATTTATATTCTCATAACCTTTTCTTTTACCTTCTCGCAGTGATTTAGTGCAACCCGCTTCTGCTTCTTGGCCTCCACTGTCATTTGACAATGTTTCATGAAGTCCAGCAGTCTGTGAACCAGCATGTTATAGCCAGTGTTGGGCAAGTTCACTTTCTAGACGAACTAGTTCAGTTCATAGAAATAAAATGAACTAGTTCGGTTCACCATTTCAAAAAAATGAACTTAATTGTTCATTTTTAGTTCATTTTTCTTTTTTCTTCAAAATGATTGCCACTGCCCATATACTACACCACCACAAACGGCAATTATTTTATCCATTTTAACTGTCGAAAACTATTGGTCCAATTCTGAATCTTTATCCAACCAGGGTTCACATTAGCATTGAACGACAGCCCATGTAAAACTGTAATTTTCCTTTCAGTTTCTCTCTACAGCAGCCATTCCCAAACTTCAGAATACCAAGGACCAATTTAAAATGTGAAAAATCTCTGCAGTCCACCGAAACCTTTAATCACAACTGTGATCAACATACAGGACAAGGAACCATGATCTGATATTAATGTGAGGGGTCAACAAAAAAGGTGACACTTGTCATATTAAGTTAAAATGACAGTAGAATAACACTTAACTGGTTTGTTTTATTACTTCTTAATGTTTTTTTAATCATGTCATGAATATTTTACAGTAATTAAAAACATATTTAAAAAAGATTGAGGATTTAAAACACATCTGTTTAAATTTGATGACCTCACGGCCCACCTGCAGTCCCACGACGGCCCACCAGGGGGCCGCGGCCCACACTTTGGGAATCACTGCTCTACAGTAGATTAAAAATATGAGTAAAAACTTGCTGCCAAATGGTCTTTATTATGAGACAAAAACTGGTCCTTAAGGTGCAAATGTTTTTTCCCCCATTTCAATATTTCAATCCCCCCGGTAGTCGGGGTCTCCTCCAGCTCTGGGTAACTGCAGCTTTCATCTTCCTGCCTGTTTTAAACATTTGATGACACAGTTGTTAGCGTGACAGCAGCGACAGCCGTGTTGCCATGTTTGATTGATTTCCTCAGATACATATCACGCTCGTTTATGGTTTATTTTAAATGGGGTTCGCTGGAAACCTGGAACGGTTTTGACCGTGTGTGAACTTTGAAAGAGCGTCGTTCACAACTGCCCATATGAACTCGTTCACGCCCCCCGCTGGTGGAGGAGAAAGAGAGCTCATTCAGTTTACGTTTGTACAAAATATGAACTAGTTCGTGAACTTTCGTTCAGGTACAACACTGGTTACGGTCGACTCCTGCAGGCGATGCAGCCGATCCGTCGGCTCGGATTAACGGAGGAGCTGTAGCCACGATTTATCGCGTCCTCACGCCATCCTGACCTTGCTCTCTCTGAGGATGGTTGTTGGAGGGGATCCTCAGGACTTCACCGCCGTGGCTCTTCCCATCAGAGAACGACTCGACAGTAACTCCAGTATCTGCATGCAACGTACAGTCTCCTCACTCTATGAAGTTTAAATTGCTCGGACTCGGATCTGATGGGTTCCTCGGATCCTCCGAGTTCCCTTAAACAAATCTAGAAATCGTGCCGATGAAACAGCAGTCTAGTTGTCTTTAACTACAAGCAGATACATCTACAGGCAGAGAGTGTCCTTTAATCTGGCTACTCTTTGTTTTCAGCTGCACACACAAAGAAAGACTCCTGTTTGCTCAAACATGTCCACGGTTAGAAAAACCGTTTAAACAACAGCCCGTGTGAGTGATTTGTATTTCCTGTCCAGCCCTGATGTGAGTAACAGTCCCAGCACTGAGATTTGTTTCCTCAAAGTTCATGATTCAGGACTCAGGTCTTTGAGGTTTGACAGATTTGCAGGGATTCGCTCGTCTCCATCTTAAACCTGGTGCTCTGAGTCGGTGTTTAACCTGCCAACCTCTCATATGCTGTATTTCAGCTTCCTGCTTCACAAAGCAGACCCAGTTCTCCTTTTTCTCTTTACTCTTTCAATAATTTGTTTGGGCATCTAGAGTTCTGCAAACTGTGACAGTCAGGGAAGATGCATCTCTGTGATGTGGGCTGAGTCGTTAGCTCGCTGTCAGACGCTCAGCTAAATTGGCTTGTCTGAGGTCTATGTTTGCCTTTAGGTTACATCAGCATGGCCTTTAATGTGATTTCATAGCTTCGTGATTAAGTCTGCAAACATTTTCAACCTGGTTTGGTTTTCAAACGGCGAGAGATCCAAACGTACCAAAACGTGCCACTTCAGACAACGTGCTGGTCGGATGTTTCTGCAGCAGGAACAAAGGAAGAACATGCAGGAGGAAGATGTTGTTGTGGACTGCTTTTATGTGATCTGGAGAACCTACAGGGATGATCTGTGGTCCCAGTGATTCTATATGCTGCCCTCTATTTATCACTTAGAGGAAGAAGAACATTTTAATGCGCTGTGGTGTTTGAACAATATGGCCTTTACTAGGGGTGCACGATAACTATCGGGCCGATAACAGAAATTATGACGTTATCCCGATAACTCCGATATCATGACGAATAGCCCCAATAACGTATATATTTTTGTCAACACAGCAGTGCCTCGCTCCCTCTGAGCCTTGAATGACCAGCAGTGAATGTTATGTTCGAGTGACGTCGGCATAATCAGAAAAACTATTACTCAATCAGGAAAATCAATAATACCCCCTCATGCCAGAAAACAACTTGTTAACTCGGTAATAATGCTGACTTGAATTGATATTCACAGTATTTTCCCACATGTTACACATAAAAAAAGAAAAAAATAGAAAAGGCTGAAAGATCGACTAGCAAACGAGGGAACACGGAATTTACGTTACACCTTGAATGCAGCACAGCGTACTGATCACAACAAACATGGCGGCGTGGAACTTTGTTAAAAGTTTCAGAAGAAGATAGTTTGGTGGTTATTTGTGACGAATCCTCAGAGTGAATTCTACGAGGAGGGAAGCACAAGCTTTAATACGTAAAACCTGATCAGCCACCTACAACATAACAATCGCTTCCATGGAGTTTTGAAATCAGGCTAATGTGAGCTGATGGAAGCTAATGCTAACATGTGCAAGCCAGTAGCAGTCTCTCCCTCCCCTCATTCCTCTCATCTAAAGCTTCCATGAGATTAAAAAAGTAAAAAACAAAAACTACTGAACCTCATTACTTTAATTAAAGGTATTAATTTAAATGGAACCACAAGCCAAAATCCTTTAAATGTTAATCTTTTTCAGTTTGTAATTCTGATGCATGTATTTCCATCAGTTCAAGGAGCCTTTATTTTTTTATATCAGTCAGTAATGAACCTTATTTAAGTTAATGTGAGATATCAAATAGGTTTGTTTGATAGCTTTATGTTTGAGAGGAAAAAATATCTGTTAATTTAAAAAGTCAAAACTATTTTTGATTTTGTTCATAGTATTGATGTAATGATCTTAGGTATATGTGTGTGTTATCGGTTATCGGTATCGGTTTAAAAAAACAGTTATCGTGCCTCCCTAGTCTTTACCTCTTTATTATAAATTTGAGCATGTTCTTTAGAGTCAGTGTGTTAATTCCCTGCCTGTTTCAGGAATTTGGTTCAGTGTTGGTGTATGACAGTTTCAGTATTATTCTGTCAGTATATTGTTTTAGGTATTGTAAAGAGATATATTAGTTAGTATAACCCGTAAATCTGTTTTAGGATGTTTATCCTAAGACAGATTTGTCTTATTGTCAGATTGTCGTGAAAGTCTGTTATTAAGCCTCTTTTTTACTTGTAATAAACTCTTTTATACTTTTAAAAGTTGGCTTCGGAGCAGCTTCTTTTTCATACCCCGACACTTCAACACCGCACGACGAGATCAAAAGAAGAAGAGAGCCTCAAAGCCACATTTTTGTTGCCGTGAAGATCCTCGACTTTCGCGGCGAACATCAACCACGGCGCTCAAGTTGCCGAAGCTGCAGCAACGTAACGGTGGAGGAGTTTTCATTTTGCACAGCAGACTACGGGATTCAGCTCAGTGTTAATTCCACACAAACGAAAGCCTTCGCTCAAATCACGCGATCGTGGTCTTACTTTGGTTCTCTATATGTTCTGACTACAACAGAGTTTGCCGTTTGATTTGAAATCTCTTTGGAGGTCTCGGTCCGCTTGTTCTGCTCCGTCCTTGAGTGCGATTTCTGCCAACACAACGGACAAAGCAGGAACGCAAAGTTGAGCAGCAGTTGCTGCAGTTTGACTGGAGGTGCTGAGGTGAAGAAGAGTCATTACAGACAGGAAAAAAAAAGATTAATGAGAGAGGGATGGAAAAGAGAAAAAACTGGGTTAACACTAAACTGGCAGATAGACCTTCAGCACAGCACGAGACAGACAGGAGAGAGAGAGAGAGAGAGAGGGAGGGAGGGAGGCAGGTCGAGAGACTGGAAGCGGAGTACTCCCTGCTCTCCATCTCTTTGGTGTCAGTTGCTTTAGCGACTCTGCGGTGAGCAGCATGGAGATGGAGCCTCAGAGATTCAGTACGTAAGCTTCACTTTCACCAACACAGCCATGTGTTTGCTGCTGTTTCTTTTCTTTAATGCACCATCAAAGTGTGTGTTTGATTTCAAGTGGCTGCTCGCGCGCCCGTCGCTCTCACGGGCTTTCTGAGATTGTGCGTTGACATTTAAAAGTTATCAGGGTGTTCCACCTGTGACTCAACGGCTAATTAATGGTTTCTTAGCAGCTGTTTTGTGGATGCTGTTTGTTGTTTTTGTTTGGTCATATTCTTGTTCATTTATCATCAGCTGAGACATTCAGCATCTCAGTGTCTCATTTCTTGCTTCCAACATAGTGCTTCCATGTATCTAAGGGAATGCTGTTTATTAATTTACTTTCAACGTGATGATGCATAAATTTCAGGTTTTGACAGGCTGATTTAAAAAGTGTATTCTAGTTATCTTTGTAAGGCTTTGGTGGAGCTTTTCTAACATGCCTGATGAATCCATCACCTCCTCATTAGGTCTCATCTGTCACCCTGTTGATTCACCCCCGTCTTGTTCTGTCTTTGCGTTGCTGATGTAGACGGAGGTTGAGGCAGGGGCTTTCGATCCGCTTGTCAGTTTAGGCGTGTGGAGGTTTCTTTTATCTGTTTGAAACAACATTGCGCTCACCAGCTGTGGATGACTGAAAACAGAGCTGAAAATTGATCATTTTAAATGCTGTTTTATAGACTAAAAAGAGTGCCTGAGCACACTGAGGTCCAGTTTAAATATGCAGGGAATATTATTTCCAGCTTACAAATGTTCATTGTGAATAGCTACATGTTCCCTGGAAATTAAATAGAATATAACATTCCCACAGTGCGACTTGCTTTAATTAAACATTTCTGAAACCTCACAATTATAGATACTCAGTCTCTTTGAAGAATCACAACTTTTTTCCTAAAAAAAAAAAAGCAACATTAAGCAAATTTACAATATTGTGACTTTTTGTTTTAGAAAAATCTCAAAATTTGCAAAATAGTGACTTTTTAACATAAAAACATAATTTTATGTTTCAAAACTGCAAAATATAACCTCTTTACGCCCTATAATCACAATGATTTGTGAAAAAGATTGACTTTGCAGCGTTGCAACTTTGAGAAATATAATGTTGACTTTCTGTCTTGAAACCAAGAATTTTTGTTGTAAATTCTGTTTTTGGCTATATCACAACTCTTTGTTTTAAAAAGCTGTGACATTTTGACACAAAATGATGACTTTATATTTCTGAAATGTGAATTTTAATAAACTGCAAGTTCAGGTCCTGTAATCATGTTTTGTTGTAAAATCGTAAATTTAAAAAATGAAACTTAATTTAATATTACAACTTCTTGTCATGAAATGTTGTAGTGAATGCAGAGGTGCAGGCAGGAACAGCCTCAAAGAAATAACTAAGGTGGCAGGAACACTTTTATTCTGGAAAGCAATTCACCAGAAAAATAGCAAGTGGCTACTTAGCATAATCTTCAACCAGTGGCTCTAATTGTTTCTAGCAGCACTTTCAGTTATGGTGTACATTCTGAAATGCAAACATTAACAACACCTAGTGCTATACTATAATTACATATAGAATATAAATGTAAACAGCAACAAACTCCACCACAGCACCAAATACAGCACATAAACAGGAAACTGAGAACCCCAATAAATCCCTATAACCGCTTTAATAAACCCCTATAATAATAATAACCCCTATTATAATAAATGCAGGCAAAACAACCCACAGCACACCACATTGCCCCCACCCAGATGGTTAGCTGTCCCCTGCAGTTAAAAAAATTTCTTAAGTGCTGTGGGAGCTGCTGTTGGTGGCGCGCTCTGCTAGGTGGGCTTCCAGGGGTAACCGATGGCAAGGGAGAATCCCTGCAAGCCTGCTGACCAGATCATATACTGCTGAGGCCGAGGGCTGGTAAGGTGCCAGCTGGTCATGGTGGAGCACAACCACCCTGCTCCTCTGGACCAACTGCATCCTGTAAACAGCATCAGACACTTTATTGAGGATTACATGGTCCCACCCAATCAGACATGAACTTTGGAGAAAGATCCTTCTTCCGCCCAGGACAATTGACCCAAATCTGTGTCCCCGTAGTGAATTGCCCACCGTGTGCCCATGTATCATAAGCCCGTCTTTGCTGGGCCCCTGCATTCATGAGGATCAGTTCATGCACATCCCTGTGCCGCTCATGAAGATGGTACAAACCCAGGCTCTTCTTCCATCTCAGGCTCTGAAGAGGAGCCAAACACCAAGTCCACTGGTGTCCAAACATGAGAGCCAAAGGTGTGCACTTCTTCAATTCCTGCACCGCTGTCTGGTATGTCTGTAGAACCAGTAGAAGATCCCGTTGCTGGCAGCTGGTCAGGATGGCCAGTTGAGTGGCCAGGGTGTGATTAAACCTCTGCACTAACCCATCATTCTGCGGATGCAGTGGGTTGTTTGCATCTTCTTTATGCCATGTCATTTGGACACCTCCCTGAAACAGCTGGGCCTCAAAGTTCCATCCTTAGTCACTGTGCAGCTCTTCTGGAGCTCCAAAGTGGCAGAACATCTCATTCACCAGATGCTGAGCAGTTGTCACAGCGCTCTGATCTCCAGCCGCATGTCCCTCGCACCATTTGGTGAAGTAGTCCATTGCAACCGAGATATAGCGGTTACCTTGGTCTGTAGTAGGGAACAGACCCAAGATGTCGACTCCCACTCGTTCCATGCATGGGAGTCTGAAGACAGCGAGGAACCAGGAGTTGGAAGGTAGTCTGGTTGTTCCATGGGGACTTCCAGGCATGGTAGAGTAGTCCGTTATGATTAGTGATGCCACCCTACTGGGAATACAGGGCTTTTGTCTCACTGTCTAGTGCCAACACCCCTGGCCATGGTGGTCTTTGTCCGGCCTTCACCCAGGCTTTTACCCTGGTAAGGACCAGGTCTTGGCTTTGGGACTGTTGAAGATCTTCCTTACCCAGGTCGTCATAGCCATGGTCTTCTGTTGTATTCACTGATACAGACCCGCCAGCATCACTAGGCGGGATGTCATGAAGTGCTGTGACCACTGGTGCCATGGCATCCTGCTCTTCCTCATGTAGACAGTAACAACACTCATCTCTGTCACAGGTCCTACATGACAGAGAGTCAGCATTGAAATGGAGACGGCCAGCCCAATGGTAGATCTCAAAGTCATATTCCTGCAATGTCTCTAACCAATGGGCCAACTGCCCTTCTGGGTCTTTAAAGTTAAGGAGCCAGGTCAGGGAAGCATGGTAAGTGTGCAGCAAGAATCCCAGCCCATAGATATGGGCGCAAGTGGTGAAAACTCAAGATGACTAACAGCAGCTCCCACCAGGTGACACAATATCTCCTTTCTTGCCTAGTGGAAGAACAGATCAAGTAGGCCACCACCTGCTCTCCTTGCTGTGTCCCCCTGAGACAGCACTGCCCCGAGGCCTACATTGCTGGCGTCATTGTCAACAATGAAAAGTTGCTGCAGATCAGGATATGCCAGAACAGGATCCCTGACAAGGGCTGATTGTAGTTGAGCAAATGCAATTGAGCAGCATGCACCGGGAGATGATTCTGATAGATAACACAACTGGTATAGGGAATGCCTGACACGGCCATCTCCATCAGGCACTTGAAGGGTTAGGGTTAGGACCAGTCCCTGGCTGATGGTGAAGGCAGTCTTGGCCTGTGCTCCTGGGGCCAATTTCACTTACCAGTATTCACTGCGGAGGGTGAGGCGACGTAAGTCAACACAAGAAAACATGAAAGGTGTTTTTTCTGCACCATGACAATAGAAGATGCCCAGGGGCTGGAGGAGGGCTCGATGACACCCGCTGCTGCCATTTCTCAGATCTTCTCCTGAGCTGCAGCCCGATTTAATAATGGCATGCACCAGGGACGTAGTCGGATTGGTGGAACATCCCCAGTGTCAATGTGATGCTGTGCCAAATCAGTGTGGGTGCAGTCCTCATCTCTAACAGCAAAGATGTCACAGAGCTGGTCTAGTAGTTGTTGTAACTCCAGCTGAAGTCCCATGTAACTTCACAAAACAGTTCTTTGATGGCTTGCTGTGTGCTGTGGCGGGTGAGGGAACCTCTATCAAATTTTAAAGGCTGATCCGGATCTGATCCAGAACATGGATTTTATCACAATCTGTAAATCGCTATATGGGAGAACTGTTGTGCTTGGTGGAGGTCTGCGCTCTCTGGGTGCTTTTCTAGTTGTATATTTGTTTGCTCTTTTAATAAGTGATGTGGTTTACAAACATCCTAACAAAAAAAACAATATTAATTATGATTATAATATCAATATTGATAACTGCAATAGTGAACAAAAAAAATCTCTGATATTTGAATCATTATTGGATATCAGGAGGATATTTTCTTTTTTTTTTTTTTTTGCAAAGGTCAGATCGTTATGGCAGAAAGTGCTAGACTCGTATTGGAGCCCTGCAGTGTTGTCAGTGGTTGTTTGTGAGTGCTGTGACCTTCTCCAGGACCTGCACTGTTTAACAGTTTTGGAGAACGTGATCATCTCTGTTTTCAGACCCTGAGCTGTTCAGATTTGCAGGCTGGAGCGACGTCACAGACCCAGCTCAGGGCAAAAATGATCCAGCTTCCTCATCCTTATCTCCAGCTCATTTCACACCTGGCTTCCTCCAGCCTCAGAAGCAGCACGTGCACGGCCGCGCTGATTTCAGAGGAGACACGCCCTACGACAGAGTGGGATGGTGTCAAGTGTCGGACTCAACCAGCGGCTATGAGATGAGCTGGAAAGATAATGTTGAAAATTTGAGTAAATGTCTTGACATCCCTTTTAAAGCGGCATCATTTGAGTCCCGCTGCTGTCCATGGTGCTTAAATCATTCAGTTTCCATGTAGTTCCACGTGTGTCGCAGTGTTGAAACGGTCCTGCCTCTGTTCAAATTCACCTCAGTTGCTCCAACATGTCGGAGGGAATCGGCTTTAGTTTGGACCCCACGTTACGAACCTTCATCGTGCACGGCGCCACCGTGTTTGTCTGGGTTTGATCCGTGATTAAATATGCATGTGGGCTGTTTCCAGGTTGACAACGTAACCGCGTTGTGAACACTTGTCCTGGAGGCAGCCCTCATGCATTTTTTAGCAGTTTTTGTTTTGATGGCATAAGTCAGATATTTATCCAGTTTTGGTCTCCACCGTCTCTATGAATATGTGTTTCCTCAGGTGATAGTCTTCCACTGTATCCACCAGTCTGTCTGCAACTGTGTTGCTCTGCTGTTCGGAGCTCAGCAGGTTGTTGTCAGAGCTTTTTCACTGAATTCATGTTGACAACAGCTGTCACGAGATAAAATAAAAGAATAACCATAATAACGAGCTGAAAGATATGGAAATGGGTCAGTAGAGTAGTCGAGGATCTGAGTGGTGATGGTGCTTGTTTAGGAATCTCCAGATCATTTGATTCAATTGAGTTAATGTGGAAATAGTGATTAATGCAGCTATAAAGCGCTGGAGCCTTTCTATCCTCAACAAACTCATGTCGTTAAGACGGACCTTTTCCGGCACTTATCAGCTCTAATAGTCACTGCGACGCCAAATTGTACTGCTGTTTTGTTTTTTTTAAAGCATCAGTGCTCAACAACATTAAGAGAACAAGAACATTTCACTTTGTGAAGCAGAAAACTGCATCTGTGGTCAAAATTTACTTTTTTTTAGCGGGAAGTCAAGATCAAAATAAAGGAAGATAAATTAAGGTGCTTCCTGCAGAGTGAAGAATTCAAAATGTTTAACATTTCCTGGAGAAATCTTCAAAGAACATTGTCATTTTTCTCCCTAAGTGGCTTTTTGAATGTAGCTTCTTGACGTCTGAATGAAAAGTGTTAAAGGGAGGAAATCATGGCGACCGTGAAGAGTGAGTGGGGATGTTTGGCCCGACTGTAATGCTTTATTTGATATAACACGAGTGAGCTTTAATATTAGATCAAACTGAAGCTCTCAGATGAGATAATGGGAGGACCGGAGTGAGGGCGTAATGGATAAAGGTTAGTGTGTCATGACCGAACGAGCAAAGAGAAATTCTAATGATGGACGAATGAAAGGACAAGTGAGCGAATCAAGAGGCTGATGCACTGATGGAGAAAAGACTGGAGTAGTAGAGACGGATAGAAGAGAATGAAGGTGCAGGTGGATCAGCGCTGGGAACCGTGATCGGCTGGTGGAGACGTTCAGAGATGGCAGATGTGCTGTCATTGACCACAATTCTGTGGGCTGGAAAAGAGCAGCGAAGCCAAATTTAGGCTTCGATGTATTAAGTAGGGCTGGGCAAAGATTCAATTTTTTAATCGCATTATTTCCCTGTTTAATCACGATTAATCGCGTTGTATACGCAAAATCAAATAATTAATTCAAAAGTAGTGTAAAATGCACTTTTATTTAAATGTTCTGCTGCCATATGAACTAAAGTGTCATAACATTTGTTGTTCAAACACTTTTAACATCAGCACTTGTCAGTAACACATATTTAGTCTAAATCTCATCTTAAAAAATGTCAAATAAAATAAACATTATTGCCAGGACATTAATGTCATCCTGTTTTTATAAAAAAAAAAAAAAAAAAAAAAGTCTACAAACAAAATCCAACAAAATGATTGTGTCTCAGCACAATCAGAACATTAAAACAGGTAATTTCTGAGGTAACAGCAGAAACTTTTAACGGGGAGTTCAACTTGTCAGTTGTTACAAATAACCTTGTTTCTGTTGAATCCTCCGTCTGGGAGAACTTTAAAATGAAAATGTCCATGTTAGAGTTCAGTAACTTTATCAATCCCTGTATCAATCGTTCTTTACATTTTAAATTGTCAATCAAAAATGTAAAAAAAAATTAAAAAGTGACTTTTTTTTTACATTTTTTATTTTTTAATCTAACACACAAAAAAAGAAAAAAAAGGCCTGTTTTTTTTTATATTTCAATTTTAGACTTGGATCAAAAATATGAAATTTAAAAACGGGCCACAGAACTGAATTTGTTTTATAATCGAGGACTGGACTTTCTGTTGTCATTACACATCTGTGCCACTAGATGGAGCCGCACTGCAGTAACCAGCTAGAGAACAGCAGGACAGTGAACACATGGAGCAGATCTGATGGAACATGGAGGAATGACGCAAAAGTTTTTTTGCAGTCCAGAATTTTATTTTTTTTGACAGAATTGTTAATATTGCTACCTGAGTTGCTACCTGAACTGTAAAGTTCACGGATTTTTACCGTTCTCCATGTCTGTTTTAAGCTTTTTCGCATGTTTACCTGCCAATTGTCTTCCTGTACCGCAGCAGCCAGTAACAGACTTTTCAAAACAAAAGCATGTGAGCAACATGCGTTAACGTGCGATAAAATAAATGTCGGCGTTAATAAATTAATGAGTTAACGTGTTAATAATGCGTTAACTTTCCCAGCCCTAGTATTAAGGAAGCATTAGAAGGAAAAAGCTGTGAAATACTTCCAGCTAAATCTGTTAAATGTTTTTCTGCTAAATAAAGAGGAAATCTAATTTAAAAAA
Source organism: Hirundichthys speculiger (assembly GCA_018398805.1). Classification (NCBI taxonomy): domain Eukaryota; kingdom Metazoa; phylum Chordata; class Actinopteri; order Beloniformes; family Exocoetidae; genus Hirundichthys; species Hirundichthys speculiger. The sequence continues at coordinate 966,781 of JAGFBZ010000120.1, forward strand.
AAGTGTTGCATCCCAGAGAGAAGCTTTAATTTACTTGCTATGGAATAAAATATCCGCTTGAAGTCTTCGTTTGGATCTTGATCCACCAAAGAATGATACTTCCCCACCTCACTTTCCCCCGTGGAGTCAAATCAAATAACGCGACCGTGTATCCTTGCTCCTCTTCAAACAGACTAGTCTGTTTCATGGTGCCAACAGGGAGGTTCGAGCCTTCCTGTCTCCGTCTGTCTTCCTGCAGCTTCTCCTGTGGAAGAGCAAGAGTTTACTCTGAGCATCTCTCAGACTTACAAGCTTTTCATTTCAGCTGTTTATGTTTCTAATCTTGTTCTGCCAGTCATTACCCAAGTGTCACGGCCACAGGTGATGGTAGGGATGTAAAGCCGTTCCGCATGAGTCCCTCTTCACCGCTGAGGTATTAAGCAGCGATGGCAGACGCTGAAACCAACCGAGGGTTGGGCTCAGAGTCCCTGTTCCCTTCTGCTGTGAACAAGAATCACCAAGATTAAGATGAAGTTGATCTCCATCTCATTCTACCATAATCCATAATCGCGGGGGGTTAGAGTATTTATGGGGTGCTCAAATTAGGGCTGCAATGCCCTGGTTCCACCTGAACCTTACTGACCATGGCTTCAAATGGAAAATATTTGCACTAAAGGCCTGCGACTTGACACTTATGTTGTGCCTATAACGTGCTCGTTTAGTTATGAAGGGGGTTATTACCAACTGTCTTAAGAGATAGCTGTTAATAAGCAGAAAGGTATTAACAAAGTTAATAAATTGAAACGGGGCACCACCTGATAAATCAGGAAACAAAGACTAAACGGCACAATCAGTCTCAGAATGGCTGTTGTTCTATGCGTTTCCAGCCTGTGACCAGGTGTGGCGCTATAGAGCAACAGAGAAGGTGTGAGTCTGAGCACAGACCTCTTCAACCAGCAAATATTACAAAACTGTGTAAAATAACCACAAACAACTTCTCTCATTACAATATATCAGGAACTGATGTAGGTTCGTCGTAGAACGGAGGAGAGAAGTGCTCAGGTGGACGAAGAATAAAAGAAGAGCGCGATCCAAGGGGGTTCGCTGTATTTATGCTGCAGGTCATGATCCGTTTCCGTTGGGGACCCCTGCTGTGTTGTGGGGGTCCTTAGCCAGTCAGAGAGTGTGACATCACTGTCACACCTTGTTGTAAAACAATAAACATTGCCAGGCATGCTGGGGATTTGAGTTTTATTTAGGTTCCTTTGTCTCAGGGGACCACACTGTCCCTGTAACTCATGGCGTCCCTGTAACTCATGGCATCTCTGTAACTCATGGCGTCCCTGTAATTCATGGCATCTCTGTAACTCATGGCGTCCCTGTAATTCATGGTGTCCCTGTAATTCATGGCATCTCTGTAACTCATGGCGTCCCTGTAATTCATGGCATCTCTGTAACTCATGGCGTCCCTGTAATTCATGGCGTCCCTGTAATTCATGGCATCTCTGTAACTCATGGCGTCCCTGTAATTCATGGCATCTCTGTAACTCATGGCGTCCCTGTAATTCATGGTGTCCCTGTAATTCATGGCATCTCTGTAACTCATGGCATCTCTGTAACTCATGGCGTCCCTGTAACTCATGGCGTCCCTGTAATTCATGGCATCCCTGTAATCATGGCTCCCGTAATTCATGGTGTCCCTGTAATTCATGGCATCTCTGTAACTCATGGCATCTCTGTAACTCATGGCGTCCCTGTAACTCATGGCGTCCCTGTAATTCATGGCGTCCCTGTAATTCATAGCGTCCCTGTAACTCATGGCGTCTCTGTAACTCATGGCGTCCCTGGAATTCATGGCGTCCCTGTAACTCATGGCGTCCCTGTAATTCATGACGTCCCTGTAACTCATGGAGTCCCTGTAATTCAGTGCGTCCCTGTAACTCATGGTGTCCCTGTAACTCATGGCATCCCTGTAACTCATGGCGTCCCTGTAACTCATGGCGTCCCTGTAACTCATGGCGTCCCTGTAACTCATGGCGTCCCTGTAACTCATGGCGTCCCTGTAACTCATGGCGTCCCTGTAACTCATGGCGTCCCTGTAACTCATGGCCTCCCTGTAATTCATGGCGTCCCTGTAACTCATGGCGTCCCTGTAATTCATGGCGTCCCTGTAACTCATGGCGTCCCTGTAATTCATGGCGTCCCTGTAACTCATGGCGTCCCTGTAACTCATGGTTCCCTGTAACTCATGGCGTCCCTGTAACTCATGGCGTCCCTGTAACTCATGGCGTCCCTGTAACTCATGGCGTCCCTGTAACTCATGGCGTCCCTGTAACTCATGGCGTCCCTGTAACTCACGGCGTCCCTGTAACTCATGGCGTCCCTGTAACTCATGGCGTCCCTGTAACTCATGGCGTCCCTGTAACTCATGGCGTCCCTGTAATTCATGGAGTCCCTGTAACTCATGACGTCCCTGTAACTCATGGTGTCCCTGTAACTCATGGTGTCCCTGTAACTCATGGCGTCCCTGTAACTCATGGCCCAACACTTATTTATACTCTAAATCTGTCAAAAAAATTGATAACCCCTTTGAGAGGAACACAGTTAATGCCTGGCACAATGTACGGTCATTTCTTGGCGAATCTACTTTGTTTTCAAGCTTTTTATCAATATGGGGGAATGATAACTTTTCCCCCGGTAGAAAAATGTGGGCCACAAAGGGTATTTCTAAAGTTAAATTTAAGCTTTTATTTAACTCATCTTACCTTTATTTATATTGCACTTTACAAACACTAGTGTAGCCCTTTAGAGTTAGGGGTTAGTTAGGGTTTTTAGTAACCCTTAGGGAGGACTTTTAATGTATGCTTTTGTTTCTATGTCTTTTATCTTATATGTCTGTTTTATGACTAAAAACTTCCTTTTATTTTTGTCAGAGAACCAGTGACCTCAAGATAACATATACTGTCTCTAAAACAAAACCACACAACATTCAGAACAAAATGATTTCATGTGTAAAAGTCAAGCAGATGTTTGACATGATATTAATTAGATTTCATTCTGTTTAGGTTTAATAAAACTGGTTCCTAGGAGTTTGTGTTTGTAGCTTAAAGAGAAGATTTCGTTATTAACAAAACAACCAAACTGGGGATGGCGAAGACTATGTCAGAGTACTGCATCTTAAATGAGAATTGGATTTAATTTGATACAAAAGTGTCAAAATAAAACCTTTCATATTGATAGTATTCCACTGAATAATGAAATTAATTATAATACTAATAATAAAAACAATAATAATTTTTAGCAGTTGTTTGAAACAAACCCCAGATTCAGAATATCTTAAGTCATTTTGTTCCAAAGTTTAGGAGCAGCAACAGTAAAGGCCTGGTCACCTCACAGGTTTTATTACATGTTGGGGTTTAGGATGTTATATCTCTGAAATCTTTTTCGCTGGCACACATAAAAAGCACAGGAAAATTTTATTTCTCTTTCAGTGAAATTCTGCTGAACAGTTTCACATTCTGTATAAGGTTGGTGTATAATGGAAAAGTCCTTCAATGCATCACTCATAATCGTTCATGTCTCTGCGTTCAAAGGCCGACATCGTCTCAATAAGATCCAGACAGAACACCCACTCTGGCCCCGGCACCGAATGACATATCAATGAAGATGGATTTTTATTCTCCTGTCATTTCTGTCTTTACTAACAGAATCATCTGCAGCACAGTTACCGCTGTCCTCCGCGGCTGTTCTAGAAAGTCAGTTTGACCGATGTGTCCAAACGGCTTTACAGCACTGAAAAGACGAGAATGAAGCTTTGTTGGAGCTTTATTGGATTGTTCGAGGCCAGCTTCTGGTTTGGAGATAATCATGCTTCCCTGGTATTGTGGCATCGAGAACCAGTGTGGCTCAGCTGTGGTTTATATCACGGTTGCATGAAGCACTTACTGTAAAAAAAAAAATATATCAAAAATCTATACACATAAGCATTTGTTTTTGTTCTAATGCACACTAAAACATGGGAATATAAAATCAAACTAGTCTGAAAGGGAATGTTACAGCTATTAAAACGTTTGAACATCACAGTAGGAGTGTTGCAAGAATTGATGGTTTAACTTTTTTTGTTTCTACAGTTATTTGCTTTCACTGTTCAACTGTAGAGAAAATGTCTTTTTTTAAAAAAAAATGTCTTTTTACGTGTTCAGCTGACTACTACCGGTACTTTTAATAGCTATAACAAAACCTATAAAGTCTGTAAATCACCAAATGTGCATTTACTAAAACTTAGCTGTCCCTAAGTAATAAGAAAATAAATAAAACAGGCCTATTTTTTCTGTCATGGCTCACTAAAGAGAGAAGTCAAGGTAATCCAAAAGAACAAGCTGAGGGAGGAGTCAGTGGGACTGATGTGTGACATCATGCTGGCAGGGTGGTGATGTCACATCCTTAATAGCCAGGGACCGAGAGCTGACTTAGCATCCGAACAAACACGTTGTCCAGTCTTAACCAGGGATTAGTGAGCAATAAACATTAATAAGAGGCAAGCAGGAATACACGAGTGAATTTCTGGTATGCTTACTGTTTCTGTTATTTAATATTGAAAAAAGGTGACGTTGATGAAATCTGACTTTGTTTTTTTGCATTAAGCCCCACTGAATGTTGTTGATATTCAATTAACTGATATTTAATTATTTGACAAATCAATTGGAAAAAATCAGTCTTATTTTTTGGGTATATTTTTTATTATCCTTATTTCACCAGGAGAGACACATTAGATGATCTTTAATCTTCTCAGGTGTCTCCTGGTGAAATAAACACCTTTAGTATGGGCATCCAGGCTAAAACAGCAGTCGCAACACAACCACACACACCAACATTTACAACAGAGTAGCTGCTGTGATTTCAGCACCAGGTAGTGGACAGCTCCTGAGCTGATGCTGCGCTCAGCGAGAAGTTTCTGCTTTTCAACTCCAGTTCACTGAGCCAGGAAAGACTGGACTGCATCAATAAACAGGTGAGAATAAATGGAACCACACTATCTGGCCAAAAAGAAAAAGTCTTTTGTTTCTGAAGGGTCAAATTATTGGTCAAGCAAGCAAACCAATTAAGAAGGATGGCGAAACAACAAAAATATGAATAAACCTGGAAAAATGATGGTGAACCACTATCTTCCAAGAGGAAATGCGGTCATAAAAGAGCTTGAATGATTGTGACTGGAGGTCAGTTTAATGCGTGATAAAATCTTATAAAAAATAAAATCAACTGTTCTAATCATGAATCGTGAAAATGAAGAGCATCACCGCAGAAACGTAAAGAGAACTCAAGCGGTTAGCACTAAACAGCTGCTTTGGTTACAGAACAAATAAAGGAAAAAAAAACGAGAGAATCGCTTTGTTAGGGAGGATAAAGATTGGACTAAAGAAAATAAAAAAGGTCACATGGTCTGATGAGTCCAGATTGACCCTGTTGCAGAGGGATGAGGGCATCCGGGCGAATAAACGGATGCTCCCATCGTCTCTGGTGCCTTCAGAGCTTCTGTGGTTTTATCAAGATCTGGGTCGCCTCAGTTGGTCAAGTTGGCACGTAGATGGAGGTTGTGTGTCAGCTGGGTGGTTTTTAGCTCTGAGGATTTTTTTAGTTTCCATTTTTATGCCCGTTTTACTTATATATATACTTTATTATGAATAGATCTGACAGTGCCAGGATTCACCAGGAACAAATGATAATTGAACTGCATGAGACTTTGTTTCCACACACTTTCGTTTCCGAATCTAAACCTCATCAGTCCCCAGATGTCAAGTAACGACTGACATGGTGATGAGATTAATTTAACAGTACAGCTACTGTAAATTTGCTCTTTACTCCAGTAATTTAAGAGTCATCTTTCATATCTTTTTTGTTTCATCTCTGGGTCTTTGTAGCTGATTTTGGAGAGCTCAGGTGCACACAGTCTGGATGCATGTCCTTTAATTACCTAGCTGTGTTCCCCCTCGTAGCATGGGAAATGACTCTAATTGTGTATTTGTCAAAGGTCAGCATGCTCAGTGAAATGAAAGTGTTTTTATTCTTCAGGCCGATCGCTATGATCGTCTGTTTATTCCTTTCTAAAATAACTTCACACTCTTTAAATTCTTTTTCAGCAGCGTGATGTACATTTATGCTGGATCAAAAGCAAATTTGTGCTCTGTGTGACAATGAGGAGAACGCTTATCGACAGCTCTCCTTCACCCTCCGCTGAGCCTGATATTTCTGCAGCTGAGTTGGGTTTGATTTGGCTCCGTGTAATGTGTCTCTTCTGGAAGAACTGTTTGTTCCCACAGACAGCGTTCCTGTGACTTCAGAGAAAATTTAGCAAACAGAGATCAAGCATGCGCACACTGGCTGAGACGGTGGAAGCCGACTGCCGTCAGGAGCTCTGCAGACTTCCATCAGAGCACCTGACAGGTGACGCCTTGCATCAGACCTCCAGAAAAGCAGTTCAGCCGACAAGACGAGTCTCTCGAGCGTTTAAAAATCCCTACGTGAGAAATAAATCCAGTCCGAACAGCTTCCAGCTGAGGTTCCCGTGGAAGGAAAGCTGTGTCTGCAGGGATCACACTGCCTTTGCATCTGGGGACTGGAGGTAGTCCTGAGGTTCATCAGGGATTCATTTCTACTGCAGCGTGGAGAAAACAAAAATAGCTAACAGGGAGGAAGAAAACTGTGAGAGGCCAGTTGGCTCTCAGCAGAGTGTTTGTGAGTGTTAACTTTGATGCCTCAGACATGCTGCCGAGGAGAGGCCCGTCTCTCATGAGAGTGGGTTAAAATGACCAGCAGATGTTAAACATAGAGTTTGTTTCTGCTGTAAGATTCTCAGTAGAAGAAGATGCAACTGACAGAAAACTCTTCTCTTTGTTCTTCTGCTTATGTAACATACTGAGATGCCTCTGCTGTGGTTTGCATGCACTCTGGTGTTTTTCATTCCTTTTTTTCATATTTTCCCCCAGGGTACTTCTTTATTTATTTTCTTAAATAATATTTTCTAAGCTTTACACCTACGCTGACACACCAAACAGGACAAAATTTGGATTTTTTTTTTTTTTTTTTTTTTTTTTTTTTTTTTTTTTTTACTCACTCTGAATACACTGGTCCTCATATTGAAAAAGAAAAAAAAAGAATCAAAGAACATATTTGACATTCTTCAGTAAACAACATAAAAATGTATTTTCATTGTTAAAAAAAAAAAAAAGTCATGAAAAATGCAGCTGAGGCAGATGAAATGACTGGAGTTCCAGAAGAAAAGAAAGGAATCTGCCAAAGAAGGAATGAATAAAAGAATAATGGGGAAATGAAAAAAACATGGAAATATGATGAGAAATAAATGAAACTGAAAAAACAAGCGGTTAAATATTTGAACTCCAGCAGGCTGCGTCGCATCTGCCTTAAAAAGCCTCAGCTGGAGCCTCGCTCCCACAAAAACACTTCCAGTGGCACATTTCACATGTTTCACATGTTGGTGTGAGCAGATTCTGGCCTGAGGAAGGGAGGATTCCTGTTTAACCCAAACACAAGCGTCCAAGTGAAGAAGCTCAGGGCTGTCGGACTCTGTTGGACTCTGTCGGAGTCTGTTTGATCCCGGGCCACAGCAGCTTCAGGGTTTCCATCACAGAACCGGTCACGTGGCAACTGTGAGATCATTTCAATGTTTCTGTATTCAGTTCATGACTTTCATGGTTCTGTGGCGAACACCTGACAGACTAATCTGCCTCACGGCCGCTGAGACAGGAAGATGTGCAACAAAAGCAGCACATGACTGGATGCTGAACGTGGTCTGCAGAGGTGCTTCTGGACCAGCTGGTACCGTAGAGGCCTGAGATCTACACGCCTATGTTGCTTTTCCTGGTCACATCCGGGGCTCCCTGCTTGGTGCTGAGGAACCAGTGTGACCTGTGTTCTTCTGGCACTGCCATTGTCCAAGAGTGAAGAACCTACTGGTTTGACTACATGAAGCAGAAACACATCTTTGCTCCCAACGTCTCATTAAATTCCCTTCCTTCTCTTTTATCTCACTTTCTTTTATTAAACTGATGTCCAGAGGATAGATCTCCTCATCTGAGATGTATTAGAGGACATGCTGTTATGGTAAAACCTTAGAGCAGTGATTCCCAAAGTGTGGGCCGCGGCCCCCTGGTGGGCCGTCTTGGTACTGCAGGTGGGCCGTGAGAGGTCATTAAAAAAATGCTTTAAATCCTCGATTTTTTAAAAATATGTTTTTAATTACTGTAAAATATTTATTTAATGATTTAAAAAATTTAGAAATAATAAAACAAACCAATTGACCTTTCAGTAAGTGCCGCCCCCTTCCTAGTTACTGTTGCTAGGTCGAACATTCTCGCTGGTCCTCCATTAAGGACAATGTTATTTTGCCATTTTTCCGATGTGTATCATCAGTGTTAATATTATACTATAATAACGCCGTGGTGAAATATTGCTGCTGGGGACCTGCAACAGTGACTCGAGGTGTCCAGAATGTTTGGAGGGACATTTTTATTCTCTTTCCCAAACCGAAACAAATGCTGGAGAACGCAGACAGTAGGTTCAATTGTGTCTGTCCACACAAGCAACTGAACGTGGGGAAGTTATATTCTTAACCTTGGATCAGAGACTGAGCCAGAGACTTTCAGCTCACTTGTATTTATTAAGGCGGGGCGAGTTAACGCGTCATTATCGCATTAACTCATTAATTTACTAACGGCGGCATTTATTTTATCGTGCATTAAGGCATGTTGCTCACATGCTTTTATTTTGAAAAGTCTTACTGGCTGCTGCAGAACCAGATCAGAATTAACGGAAAAACATGCGGAAAACTAAAACAGACATGGAGACGGTAAAGTTACTGAACTTTAACATGGACATTTTCATTTTAAAGTTCTCCCAGACGGAGGATTCAACAGAAACAAGGTTATTTGTAACAACTGACAAGTTGAACTCCCCGTTAAAAGTTTCTGCTGTTACCTCAGAAATGACCTGTTTTAATGTTCTGATTGTGGCTCAGGATTTTATTGGCAGACTTTTTTTAATTTTTCTTTAATGTCCTGGCAGTGGCAATAAGCTTTATTTTATTTGACATTTTTTAAGATGAGATTTACACTAAATATGTGTTACTGACAAGTGCTGATGTTAAAAGTGTTTGAACAACTAATGTTATGGCACTTTAGTTCATATGGCAGCAGAACATTTAAATAAAAGTGACCTTTACTCTACTTTTGAATTCATTATTTGATTTTACATATACAATGCGATTAATTATGATTAATCAGGGAAATCATGCGATTAATCGTGATTAAAAATTTGAATCGTTGCCCAGCTCTAGTATTTATATAATACCAGTTCACAACAAATGAATCCCAAGGCGTTTTAAACAAAAGCAGCCATCTGCAGAAAGATAGAAAAAGCAAACCTGCACTGCAGGTGAAGACGCAGCAGCGCCGTGAATCAAGGACGCGTCTCCGGTTATTTGACGGCATCCTGCAGCGCTGCTTCAAGAGCTGGTGTCGGGGCAGTAGTTGTCAGTCGCCGCAGCAAAGCGTGAATTCATAGTTACAGTCGTGTGACGATGTCTCATCTGAGGAGCTGATGGAGCTTGTTAGGGACCGGCCCCCCAGCTGTTTCCAATAATGATAAATAAAAGCCGTCGCTGAAGTTTCACCGCTGTGGGAGTCTCTGTTGTCGTCAACATGTCAGACAATACGTGGGAAGAAAAAGAATAAAAAAAACAAGTCAGTGACAGAGCAGAGGCGAGATGCATCTCCTCCCTCATCACAGCACATTTCAACATATATTAAATGGAAATATAAACCCATTTTAGTGTCCTTTTATCGTGGCCAGTCTGAGACACATCTGAGCAATAATCAGCTGCCACACCTGTGAGGTGGATGGATCATCTCAGCAGAGGAGAAGTGCTCACCAACGCAGGTTTAGACACATTTCTGAACAATGTTTGAGAGAAACGGGCCTTTTGTGCACATAGAAGAAGTCTTAGATCTTAAAGTTCAGTTGTGGGGTAAATATGACAAAGCATTGATGAAGTTTCTATAACTTTGGTGTCTGTGGCGTCTCCTTTTTTCAAATTCCCCTTCAGAAACAGACATCCAAACAGTTCTGAGCTCATGCAGTCGGTCAGATGTTGTGCGGCGTGGAAATTGTAAAACTGATCTAAGCGGACCAGGTACACACGAGCACGTGTTTTCAGTTGCTAACGAGCCTATTTTCTGCTTGTTTCACGGCTACAGTTTGAAGTAACGCTTCCTTTTACAGTCCGGTATTTACCAGGTAATAACATGGTAATAAGCTGTATTTACTAAGTAATAACAAGTAATGAAATGTAATTACCAAGTACTTTCCCCACGTAATTACCCAGTATTACCATGTAAATACCCAGTATTAGCACGTAATTACCCAGTATTACCATGTAAATACCCAGTATTACCACATAATTACCCAGTATTACCATGTAAATACCCAGTATTAGCACGTAATTACCCAGTATTACCATGTAAATACCCAGTATAAGCACGTAATTACCCAGTATTACCATGTAAATACCCAGTATTACCACGTAATTACCCAGTATTACCATGTAAATACCCAGTATTAGCACGTAATTACCCAGTATTACCATGTAAATACCCAGTATTTGCAAGATGTATTTCTGACTACTGCCAGGCATTTATCCAATAATTACCTGGTAGATACGCAGTAATTGTATTTTGTAGAATTGTAGAGTCACTACTGTCACTACACAGGTTGATTGGTAATACATAATCCGTAATTCCTGGATAAATACCTGGTAGTTTTCAGTATATAACTAGAAAATACCAGGTAACCAGTTCTTGTATTTACCAGGTGAATATCAGGTAACTACCAGGCAAATAAGTGGTAGTTACCAGGTAAATATGTCATCATTTTTCACCCTAACAAAGTCACACATTCAGTGGGTTTATAGACTACAATATGCAATTGCAGGATATCTACCAGGTAATTATTGTGCAAATACCTGGTAGTTGTCATGAAAATATTTAGTTAATACCAGGTAACTTGTTGGTATTTACCAGATAAATATCAGGTGCATATTTTTAACTACCGGGTTTAAAATCTACAATATACAATTACTGCGTATCTACCAGGTAATTATTGGGTAGAAGCCTGGCAGTAGTCAGAAATATAGCTTGCAAATACTGGGTATTTACATGGTAATACTGGGTAATTACGTGGTAATACTGGGTAATTACGTGGGGAAAGTACTTGGTAATTACAATTCATTACTTGTAATTACTTAGTAAATACATCTTATTACCATGTTATTACCTGGTAAATACCTGGTTAATACCGGGCTGTAAAAGGAAGCGTTACAGAGTTGAAACCACATCTGGTTTTGATCTAAGCAGATGAAACCAAACCATGTGACAGCGTATCAGTGGCCGTATGTCTGCCGTTCACTCGGCTGCACGCGGCTACAATAAACCGGATAAGTGAATGAGATTAAAGGATTATAACGAGTCTGGTTCGTCTGGAAATATTGAATCATATCACATGTAATTTAACTTGGGACTGTAAAGTGGTCGGAGACTCCTTTTGCTGATGTTATTAAGCTGAATTGAGCTGAACGGAAATTAACGGAACCACCACAAATACCAGAGGTCACGGCCAGGAAAGGTGAAATATAAGTGGTACGTTCCCCTTTAACTGCTTGAACGTGCCGGTTTATTTGAAGGAATGGAGCACATTCATTAACATTGCAGTAAATGTCAGAGTTAGCTGATTACAAAAGGTGTTAGAGAGTTCCCCTCGAGCCTGAATATAAACCAGCTGTTCAGAAGGACTAAATTCTTATTATTCTAAAGGTCTTCCCAGTCCTGTACTGGTAAATAACATGAACGTGATTCAGCCTGCGATACTCTACTGCCAACACTTTCTTTTCTTTCAAACTCATGAAACGAGCTGAACACGTGTAATCCGTGGTGCAGGCGGACTTGTTCTCGGCTCGTGAAGCCAAACGGTGCGTCTCCCAGGAACGCCCCCCCCCCCCCCCCCCTCGCTGCCCACCTCCCCCTCCCCCTACATGCCCGCTTCTTGTTGAAAAACCGTCTGAACATCCTACTTCATGTGGAAAGTTTCTTTTTTAATAATCTCACATGATGTAATGGTAAACTGAAATCATAGAGTCTCTTTTAAAGCACCGGAAAAAAATAAATCTGCATCCACACCACCATCCCTTTAACTCCCCCCAGACTTCTAAATTTGAAACGTTTGCATGATGCCAAGCAGATGAATCTCCGTTATAGTGTAGCAGGGGTTCGCTGGTACTTTCCACCAACCGGTCTGTCTCAGCTGGAGGCCGCTGGGACGCGTTTTCTCTTTGATCCGGCTCCTTCTCTTCATACGTAGCTGCTGTTGGAGCGTCCACTTCATCCCGTTGGATAAATGTTTTAAAAAATACCTTAAAAGTAGGGATGCACGATAACTGTTTTTTAAAACTGATAACCGATAACTTTCAGCTCCTAAAGGCCGATAACCGATAACACACACATATACCTAAGATCATTACATCAATACTATGAACAAAATCAAAAATAGTTTGGACTCTTTAAATGGACAGATATTTATTTTTTCCAATGAAAAACTATTGTCAAGCCTCTCAAACATTTTCTTAAAGCTATCAAACAAACCTATTTGATATCTCACATCAACTTAAATAAGGTTCATTACTGACTGATATAAAAAATAAAGGCTCCTTGAACTGATGGAAATACATGCATCAGAATTACTAACTGAAAAAAATTAACATTTAAAGGATTTTGAGGTTCCATTTAAATTAATACCTTTAATTAAAGTAAATGTTCAGTGGTTCAGTGATATATTTTTATCTCATGGAAGCTTTAGATGAGAGAGATGAGGGAGAGCAGAGGGGAGGGGAGACTGCTGATGTGAGCTAATGCGCACGTTAGCATTAGCTCACGTGAGCACGATTTCAAAACTCCATGGAAGCGATTGTTATGTTGTAGGTGGCTGATCAGGTTTTACGTATTAAAGCTTGTGCTTCCCTCCTCGTAGAATTCACTCGGAGGATTCGTCACAAATAACAACCAAACTGTCTTCTTCTGAAACTTAAACAAAGCTCCATGCCATCGCCGCCATGTTTGTTGTGATCAGCGCTGTGCTGCAATGCTACATTCAAGGTGTAATATAAATTCTCACGTTCCCTCGTTTGCTAGTCGTTCTTTCAGCCTTTTCTATTTTTTTCTTTTTTATGTGTAAAATGAGGGGAAATACTGAGAATATCGATTCAAGTCAGCAACTACTAAAATTATGACCGAGTTAACGAGTTGTTTTCTGGCATGAGGGGGTATTCTTGATTTTCCTTATTGAGTAATCGTTTTTCTGATTATGCCGACGACACTTGAACGTAACATTCACTGCTGGTCATTCAAGGCTCAGAGGGAGCGAGGCACTGCTGTGTTGACAAAAATATATATGTTGTCGGGGCTGTTTGTCGGGATATCGGACTTTTTTTTTTTTTTTTTTTTTGATATTGGACTTATCAGAATGATGTCATAATTTCCTGTTATCGGCCCGATAGTTATCGTGCACCCCTACTTAAAAGCAGCAGCTCTGCTCCCTGACAAAGCCGGCCTCCAGTTCCGGTCTAACCCAGTGTATTTTTTTCCCCTCTGATTCTCTTTCCAGTTGATTTAATTTCATAAATTAACAAACTATTTTATTTTTAGATGACGGGCCTGTGCACAGCTGTCAGCTTGTTCTTCAGTGAGGCTGCTGAGATGACCGAAAATCAAAGCTACTGTGGTGCAGCACGTGGACCAAGTCCAGAACCAGATCATTCATACATAATGATTGTCATTCTGTGAGGGAGCGCCATGCGTCGTAGCTTCTGGTTGGCTCATGCATTTTTAAATGGTGAGCTTGAGTTGAGTTGCACGCAGACCTTCTTTCACGGGGTTTCTGGTTTCTACTTGTTCCTGTCATGTTCTGCAGTGATCCTGCAACATGTTCACAGGTGCGACGGTGCAGGAAAACCTGCGAGCTAGTTCAGGTGCATGAACACACTCCCCTGGACTCAGCTCAGTCCCTGGCTGTCTGTTCACCACCCCGCTGCTCACCTGGAGCTCAACGAACACCTCTGCGAAAACCGCCGTTGGCTTTTTCCATTTTAAATAATTTTCAGAAATATATAATATAATAATAAAAATCAAGAAAAAATCGCAGAAACATCACAGGATGTTGGGCGTGTTCTCTCACAGTGGAGAAATGTTGTAATCCAGCCTGGCCCCTTAAGAAGGTAGCCTTATGGGTAATGGTGTGGCCTTATGGGTAATGTAGTGTGTGTGTGTCGTGGGACGGCAGAAGTAAACAGGGTTAGATGAAAAGTGTAGAGAGCATCAACAGCAGCCCAGCGTGTATAGATTTACATTCTCTGTTAACCGAGAGGAGCCCAACAATACAACCTGTGTGATGTTACAAGTTCCTGCAGTGACAGAATAAAGTGCTCGTTCCATGCAGAGAAAACTGGACTGTTTGTTTTGTTGTTGTTAGCTTGTTAGCCACTAATTACGAGCCAATAATAGACCAATACCAGCGGTTTGTTTACTACGGTTCAGAGACCAGAGGCTGTGAAGGTAACAGAAAGACCACAGTTGAGCCTTTGTCTTGTTTCGCTGCAGTGTCCTCGCTGCTTTTTTGGAGTTTTTAAACACATTTTAAACACATTATTTAGGCTCGGGGGGCTCCGGCTCCAGTTCACGGATTTTGATTTTTGTGGTGGGGCGCAGGTCCCCATTAACCGCGAAAAATAAGGGATCACTGTATTCCACTTCCACCCCAGCAGCCACCTGCACCCTTCGAGTCTTCTGCCTCCCCATAGTGGGGGCCGTTATAGTTGTCAACCCCCCACTGACGTCTCTGCCGTGGTTTTCACTGAGCCTAATTAACTGCTGTTACACTGTCATTTTTCAAGATGAACTACGGTATTACTGTCATCTCAAAACACGTCAGCTCTGAGGCCAGGGTTTGTGACTTTCTGGAATCTTAATTAACTGAGTTAAAGCAACAAAAATGAGATTTGAGTTTCATTTGAAGGAATATTTGTGATCCAGCTCTCGTGGTCTCCGTCCCTCCTGTTGGCAAAAAACAGCCAGGTGACTTTGGTCTCACGTCCCAGTTGTCTCTTGCGACATCTGCCAGCTGCACATCGACAATGACGGAGCTGATGAGTGGACACCATGGCAGGGGTGAGACTGAAGAATGTAACGACAGAAGAGAAAAACAGAGACTGAACAAGACCAAAAAATTTTTAAAAGTGTCACTAAAGCAACACAACTTCCACACCTGTAGGGGCAAGGCAAGTTTATTTATCGAGCACATTTCGTGTACTAAACAATTCAATGTGCATTACAAGCACTTCATACATTACAAGCATATATGTAAAACATTACAAGTATTACATAAAACATTAAGCATTAAACAAACTAATCCATGTAGGTTTTCTAGTACGACAGCTAATCCACAATGCATTCACTAGCATGACAGCTAATTTAATCTGGCAACTAATCCACTTAGTTTCTCTAATACAACAGCTAATCCACGTGCTAATCCACCTTAGTTTCTCTAGTATGGCAACTAATCTGCATAGTTCACTATTATGACAGCTAATCTGCATACGTTCTCCAGTATGAAAGTTAATCCACGTGCATCCTCAACCATGACAGCTAATCTAATCTGACAACTAATCCACATAGATTCACTAGTACAAAAACTAATCCACGTGCTAATCCATTTAGTTTCTCTAGTATGACAGCTAATCCACATGCATTCACTAGCATGACAGCTAATCTAATCTGTTAACTAATCCACTTAGTTTCTGTAATACAACAGTTAATCTGCGTACGTTCTCCAGTATGACAGCTAATCCACATGCATCCTCTAGCATGACAGCTAATCTAATCTGACAACTACTCCACGTAGATTCACTAGTACGACAGCTAATCCACATAGGTTCTCTGGCACAACAGCTAATCTGCGTATATTCTTCAGTATGACAGCTGATCCACGTAAATTCTCTGGCACGACAGTTTATCTGCATAGTTCACAAGTATGACGGCTAATCTGCGTACGTTCTCAAGTATGACAGCTAATCCACATGCATCCTCAACCATGACAGCTAATTTAATCTGGCAACTAATCTACATAAATTCACTAGTGCGACAGCTAATCCACATGCTAATCCAAGTAGGTTCTCTGGCACGACAGATAATATGCGTACATTCTTCAGTATGACAATTGATCCACATGCTAATCCACATAGTTTCTCTAATACGGCAGCTAATCTGGGTACCTTCTTCAGTATGACAGCTAATCCACGTTGGTTCTCTGGCACGACAGCTAATCTGCGTAGTTCAGTTGTATGACAGCTAATCCACATAGATTCACTATTACGACAGCTAATCCACGTAGGTTCTCTAGTACGACAGCTAATCTGCATAGGTTCTCTAGTACGACAGCTAATCTGCATAGGTTCTCTCGTGTGACAGCTAATCTGAAGGTTCATATATATACTAAATAGGTTAGGCATCACTCTGTTGTCACTCGTGTAACTAATATTATTTTATGTCCAAAGCTGCTATAGCATATAAACTATTTTCTGTAACTACATTATGCATGAACACGTTTCCTGCATCAGATGTAATATAGATATGATAAACTTTACATCGTCCAAGAAAACATACAAGGCAAGTGAGTGGGGGGCAGGAAGAAGAGAGTGAGTCAAGGGGTCTGTGTTTGTGTATGTAAGGGGTGTGTGTTTGTAGCATGTGTGTGTGTGTGTGTGTGTGTGCACATGTGTGTAATGTCAGTGAGCCAGTGAACTTCTGCCCCAGTTAGCTCCAGCCATAGTTCTTGCGATGAGATGTTGTCTGACCTTGGTAGTGTCCTGACGCATTGTTCACAGGTGTCGTGGGGCGGGTGGCGGTGAGATCAGACAGTAGCTATAAAGAGACCTCACACTAAACTTTACTTCAGCAAAGCAGGGATGCCCATCCTTTTTTTATGCAAGACAAGTTTTTTTATACAGCGTAATTCATCCCTACAGGCTTTTTGATCTACAGATAGATAGATAGATAAACTTTATTACAGACTCAAGGTCCAAAAAGCACACATAAAAACATAAAAACACACCAACATACAGAGATAAGTAGAACAATGATATTGACTCAACGTGATGTTCCAGATCTTTATATTTTTAATGATCAATACAATTCCTCTATAAGCTGGTACGAGCTTGAACCTTTTGTTGTGGGAACGCAAATTATACTTCTACATCTATTTAAACCACAAGGTGACTATTAAACTGGAATAAATCCTTGAAAAATAAAGACTTGGCAATGGCTACACTCCTGTGAATTTTAATTTCCGTCACATGCAAAGTGTTCAAACGTCCAGTCAGATCTCTGTTGACACAATGAAATCATGAATACATAAAAAAAGTCAAAAATTAACTGATTTTTTATTTTCTTAATCTAAGCAGGCTCAACAGACCAGACCAGGTTTTTACTGAAGCTTGGTTAAAAGTTTAGGAGGTTTCTGTCAAGCTTCTACCAGCAAAAAAGAACATGAAATAAAGCGCAATGAATCGGTTTAGCAGGAAAAGGCCCAAATCATGTTGCAGTTCATGCATTAACAGTGGCCCAGATTGTAAAAACGCTGATTCACAGACGGCAGCATGAGTGAGATCAGAAAAAAAAAAGCAGAAAAGTTGGAGTGCAGGCGTACATACTGGTCAGTGTAATACGCCTGTCGAACAAAACCTGTCCTAACACGCAGAACCAATGAATGCTGGGTTTCTACTGTCGCTCCAGTCCTCCATGATTTTCTTTCATTTTTGTAGACTGTCTTCACCAGTGACTGTCAGGCAGCAGTAAATCTGCCATCATGTCATCACATTACATCTTTCTGATCATTTAGCTTTCATATCATGTCTTTCTTTTACTTTTATATTAATTTATACCTTTTATTATCCATACCAACTGTTCCTCTCTCTCACCATCTGTTCTTGGGGATGAAAATAGCCAGACTTGTCCAAGATATTCCATGTCCAGCGTATCAGCTTTTCCCTGGTAAACCATCGATTCTGCTTCCGAAACGTGAATATTTATCTTTTACCCATAACGACATTCAACAACATGTGAACCTCGTGTCTATGAAATAAATCCTGACTAATGGTGGGATTTCCTGTTTGGGATATAAAACGCCAGGTAAAGTACTGGTCCGCCCCTGTTAGTGATCATGTGACTGATGATGATCATGTTAGTACGATATGACCTGAGTTTTCCAGCAGCAGCCTGTAACATTAAGTCTCTATGCTGTTTTACAGATTGTGTTGTGCTTTTCCTCTTCCTTCCTATATACCTAATCTAATTATTTAAAATGTTTTAACTAGGGCCTGGGCAAGTTAATGCATTATTATCACGTTAACTCATTAATTTGTTAACGCCGACATTTATTTTATCGCGCATTAACGCATGTTGCTCACATGCTTTTGTTTTGAAAAGTCTGTTACTGGCTGCTGCGGAACTGGAAAACAATAGGCAGGTAAAAATCTATGAACTTTACAGTTCAGGTAGCAACTCAGGTAGCAATATTAACAATTCTGTCTGAATTGTTGCCCAAAAATTCTGGACTGCAACAAAACTTTCGCGTCATTCCTCCATGTTCCATCAGATCTGCTCCATGTGTTCACTGTCCTGCTGTTCTCTAGCTGGTTACTGCAGTGCGGCTCCATCTAGTGGCACAGATGTGTAATGACAACAGAAAGTCCAGTCCTCCATTATAAAACTAATTCAGTTCTGTGGCCTGTTTTTTTTCTTTTTTTTTAGTGTTAGATTAAAAAACGAAAAAGGTAATAAAATGTGACTTTTTTTTTTTTTTTTTTTTAAATTTTGGATTTTCATTTACAGACGGTTTTCATATTTGTAACAACTGACAAGTTGAACTCCCTGTTAAAAGTTTCTGCTGTTACCTCAGAAATTACCTGTTTTAATGTTCTGATTGTGCTGAGACACAATCATTTTGTTTGATTTTGTTTGTAGACTTTTTTTTTATTTTTTTTTATAAAACAGGTTGACATTAATGTCCTGGCAGTGGAAATAAGCTTTATTTTATTTTACATTTTTTAAGATGAGATTTACACTAAATATGTGTTACTGACAAGTGCTGATGTTAAAAGTGTTTGAACAACAAATGTTATGACACTTTAGTTCATATGGCAGCAGAACATTTAAATAAAAGTGACCTTTACACTACTTTTGAATTCATTATTTGATTTTGCGTATACAATGCGATTAATCGTGATTAATCAGGGAAATAATGCGATTAATCGCAATTAAATTTTTAATCGTTGACCAGCCCTAGTTTTAACTTTTTTTTCCAATAAACTCAGCGCACTGACGTACTAAAGTTGAAGCAAAATGAACTTCCAGAGCAGTGGGCGATGAGCTCCATAAGTCTGGATGTAAAACAAAAATCCCTCGGTAAGTCTTTTATCTCTTCGCAGTGCATTTTCCCTCTCTCTGCTCTTAATTGCTAACTTGCAGTATGCGACCTGAGGCCTGTGCAATGATCCAAACATCCGTGCAAATTGACAAGACTGAATTCATGGTGGGCTTTAGTCTCCTCTGTGTCATCGCCTTAATTGCTGAAGCCTCGGCATAATAGTGAGGAGATATGCAAGCGAGCAGACCCCCCCCACCCAACACTGCCCTCTTCACGCCTGCACCCCTCCCTTCTCCACCCCTACCTTGAACTCCTTGCTGAGGTCCCAAACGCCACAGGCAGATGTCTGCTGCTCAGACGGGTCTGCCTCTCAGGGAGAGCAGGAGGGAGCTTTAATTGGGAAGCTTGTCTGCGAGTCCAAGATGTTCAGTACCGGATCAGTGCCTGCGCACTAAAAGTTTGTGCACGTGAGGGGCCTCCACTAAGTTACATAAGAGCGTGAGTAAGTGTTCTGGCTTCCCATGCAGCATCAAAGGAGGGATCTCCTCTGTAGCTGTAGAAAGCTGCATCTCAGAGTCAGACTGCAAACAGTTCTAGCTCGAGGCACTTACGGAGTTCATTACATGCTAACAAAATGTTGAATTAACTGGTGGTTTGCTTGATAAATTATGTTCAAGCCGTTCTTTCTTTCCACCAGCGACTTTATCAGGTCTACCTGTTCATCTGCTAGTTAGCACAAATAGCTAATCAGCCAATGACATCGCACCCTGTGGCGGTCCTGTGGGCTGAGGACAGGAAACTGAGGCTCTAATTCACACTGACTCACCAAAACTGGACAGATAAAGACTGGAAACATGTTATCTGGTCTGCTGAGTCTGGATTTCAGCAGGCAACATTGAGATGGTAGAGGGAAAGCAGGGATCCATCCTGCCTTGTATCTACGGATCAGGCTGCTGCTGGTGTGATGGTGTAGGGGAGATTTACCTGAGGCCCCTCAGAACCAAATGAACACCACAGCCTCTCTGAGTATTGTTGCTGACCATGTCCATCCCTCCATGACCACAGTGGACCATCTTCTGATGGCTGCTTCCAGTAGGGTGATGCACCAGAATGATCTCAAACTGGTTTCTTGAACATGAGTTCACCAACAGTCCCAGATCTCAGTCCAGCAGAGCAGCTTCTCTGAGGAACGTTTCCAACATCTTGTTGAATCTGTGCTGCCAGGAATGGACCTGATGAAGTGGCCGGTGTATATGTTTGTGGTTACGACTTCATCACAGGTGAGATCATCAGCTGTGATGTTAAAATTCATGGTAGTCTAATGTGATGCTTCATTAAAAGGACTGTGTGTAGAGAAGACCGAAGATATTCCAAGTATCACCCCGTCGTTAAGCACACTTCACACTGGACAGAAAACCAAAGCCAAAAAAGGAAGTTGTTGTAAAAGGAAAAGGCAACTCATGTCAGAAATGTAGGGCCATCGGATGTAGTTTGGAGTTTTGGTCCCCTTCTGTTGGTGTTCAGATTGGTACCACACATTTGGCAGACTGTCGTGACTCAGTTCAACGTGACACAGCTGAGGTCTTCAGCATGTTGTCCTCCTTTAAACAGCCAAAATGATCTGATATCTGTGGGTCGTGTTCACAGCGAGTGAAAGTGCTGCTCATGGCCACGTGAAGGCTGTAGCATGTTACAGTTTACATACTTTAATGATCGACCAGCGCCGTGACACGCTGGCAGATTTATTCTGTTTTCACAAACTGATACGTAGATAGGGATGGGAATTGATAAGATTTTTCCGATTCCGATTCCACTATTGATACTCTTTAATGATTCGATTCTTTATCGATTCTCTTATCGATTCTAATTTGGAGAAAAAGGAGAACAAACTGTTTTATTAGCATCAATTTTTTCTTTTACTTAGAAGTCACGAGCTTGCAAACTCAACAGCGAGGTCAAAAGAGGCCCAAAGATAACATGTTAACTGTTGTAATATGTAACTGTGCAAATACACAAGAATGTGTAACATTTTGCTAACAGATTTTTCCCAATCGAAATAAAAAAAAACCCCTCCTTTTTAAAAGAATATATGAGCGGGCCGCCCCGGTGGCGCAGTGGTTGGGGCAGGCGGCCCAAATACAGAGGCTACAGTCCTCGTGCAGCTGGTTGTGAGTTCACTAAGCACTCAAAAAATAATAATAACGAAAGATAAATACCATCAGATACAACGGAACAGTGCATAGTGCAAATCTGCAAATACCATGAAGAATTAACAATTATTTAGCAGAAAAATAATCATGTCTTCCATCCTCTGAACCAGCCAGACTCTCTCTCTCTCTCTCATCACGGTCATCTTCTAAATGTAATGCAGAAGGCATTCGTTTAATAGCATAGCGTTAATGTTATAGCGTATTTTTACAAAGAAGCACATAGGCAGCGGGATAGCTACTAACCAGAGTTACCAGAGGTGATCTTAGCTTGGCTACTGCTGCTGGGTGCTGGGTTGAGATCCATCAGTCCGAAGCGTCAAAAACACGACACTCGTTATCGCATGTTGTGTGTGCTAATGTTTCTGCATGTTAGCCGTGTTCCCTCCCGACGCTGTTATCTCCACTTTACAATGACTGCTAGTTGCCTTGTTGCCATCTTTCTTTGGTGAAGTGAAGCCAAATTTTGGAGCGTGTGAACCTGGTTGGGGCCATTGTTGTTTACAAATGCAATGTGCGTGCTAAACCGACGTAACTTAATCACGTAAGTGCTTTCTGGAATTGACTGTGTGTAAGTTGCGTAAATTACATGAGATTCGTGCTGGTTGGAATCGATAAGAGAATCGCTATATAAACTGCCAAACGATTCCACGGAATTGAAACACACGGAACCAGTTCTTTCCACAGGAACCGGTTCTCGATTCCCAATCCTATACGTAGATGTGCAAATATGCGGACCCAGCTGCGTGAATTGGAGATTCATTGAGGTTGTTATATATTTTATTTTCTGACACTTCTGGCCACCTGGTGGGATCGTTTGTCCACTTTGAGGCCGACTGAATGGACTTTCTCGTGCTCCCATATCTGAGAGATTTTCTTTGTAACGTTAGCTATCATAGATTGGGAATCTCGTAAGTTGTTATCATCAATGGTCAAATTTAGTGGCATGTTTTTTACCCCAAAAGACGGGGGGGGGGGGGGGGGGGGGGGGGGGGGGGGGGGGGGGGGGGGGGGGGGGGGGGGGGGGGGGGCTGCAGCATAAAGTACCTCGGTGTGTAATTCAGCATGTGAGGCTCAAATCAACCTTCATGTCGGGGGCTGCAGATCACAGAGGGTCCAGTTTCGTCTGTAATGAGTCTGTCAGCCTGCAGACTCCTGGTGTTACACCTGCTTTACGAGATCAGACTGTGATCACGGCTCTGGAGGCGCTAAATGGTTCAGTTCTCGTTGCGTGGGATCACATTTATTGGTGTCAGGGTTGAACTTCAAACGGGATAAAAATGGTGATACTATTCTGAGATGTGTTGATCCCAGTAAAATCAGTTTGAACCGAAGAAAAAACCTACTGAAGGAGGTAATAATGTGTAGATTTATGGATATCTGTATGTCCAAAAATGTCAATCTCAAGTCCATGTTGTATCTAAGGTGGTAATCTTTTATATAGTTACATAAATCTTTCTTTTTTTCAGTGAAAGTCTTCTTTAATACGTACATAACAGGAAACATTTCCATACAAAAAGGCTGACTTGTATAATAGATTCAGAGCTTCTTTTAAAAACCCTCTCCATCCGTCTGGGGTACGCTGTTGAAAATCCTGCTCCCTTTTCATTTATATTAAATAAGCTTGCAGAAAATTCGCTGCAGCTCAGGAAATAGAGCAGAAGCTCAAACCCCAAATGCTCTGTCAGATAACACGTGTTTTCTAGCTCTGCTGAAAAAGGGAGTCTCTTTTTTTTTTTTTTTTTTTTCCATTTTCTCTGCCTTTTTTACTGACCGAGCTGACTTATTGATGCGCGCAGCATGTGGGTTATTTACTGCAGCGCTGCAGGAGAGGAACGATCCTGGACCACAGCTCTGGTGGTTTACAGCGAAGTCCAGACAAGTTGCTGAATTTTTTTTTTTTTTGTGGCCTTCATTGCAGTGAGAGGGAGACTAGAAACAGAGCAGGGAGGGAAAGGGGAAGACATGCAGCACAGGCAGGGAGTCGAACCTGTGACCGCTGCCACCGAAACCACTGCACTACTGCCTGTGATGATCATTTTAAATCATCCGTCATGTCTCTGCCTCCATCCATGAAGTCACAGTGCTGCAGACAGACAGGATGGCGAATGACGTCAGTGTCGAAGCGGCGCTTCAGCGTCGGTGAGGCAATGGTCACGTGCAAAAATTAGGACTGGGCAAGTTAACGCATTATTATCACGTTAACTCATTAATTTATTAACGCCGAAATTTATTTTATCGCACGTTAACGCATGTTGCTCACATGCTTTTGTTTTGAAAAGTCTGTTACTGGCTGCTGCGGAACCGGAAGACAATTGGCAGGTAAACATACAGAAAAGCTAAAACAGACATGAAGAACGGTAAAAATAGCTTTACAGTTCGGGTAGCAACTCAGGTAGCAATATTAAAAATTCTGTCTGAAAAAAACAACAACTTTCGAACCCCTTTGTTTAAGACGATCACGTCATTCCTCCATGTTCCATCAGATCTGCTCCATGTGTTCACTGTCCTGCTGTTCTCTAGCTGGTTACTGCAGTGCAGCTCCATCTAGTGGCACAGATGTGTAATGGCAATAGAAAGTCTGGTCCTCGATTATAAAATGACCTCAATTTTGGAGAATATGACGTCTAGATTAAAATATCGTCCTATATTCGGGCCAATACTGTAGTCTGATCAAGGACTTATTCAACAGCAGATGGGTGTCCTGCAATGCTGGAAATGAGCATCAGAAGGTTCTGAGCTCGTCATGATCTGAGGAGAAAAAGACTGATGTCAGACGCAGAGCTGGAGAGGCTTTGGTTCATCTATATATGAGCTGAGTTTTCATTCAGATTTTCACAATATTGTAAATATTATAGTCTGTGATTCCAGCGCCGCCAGGATACCTGAACTGCTGCACAGAGACATTTCAGGGTCACATAAACCAGACAATTAAATATTAAAAACAAATACAGTCCCGTGGCCTGTTTTTCATTTAGTATTTTTGATCCAAGTCTAAAATAGAAAAGAAAAAAAAAAAAAAAAAAATAAATATATATATATATATATATATATATATATATATATATATATATATATATATGTGAAGCATTTTTTTATTTTTTGTGTTAGATTAAAAATGAAAAACAAAATAATTTGTCATTTTTTTAAATTTTTGATTGACAATTGAAAATGGAAAGAATGAATGATACACAGATTAGTAAAGTTACTGAACTTTAACATGGACATTTTCATTTTAAAGTTCTCCCAGACGGAGGATTCAACAGAAACAAGGTTATTTGTAACAACTGACTAGTTGAACTCCCCGTTAAAAGTTTCTGCTGTTACCTCAGAAATTACCTGTTTTAATGTTCTGATTGTGGCTCAGGACTTTTTTAAAAAAAATTTTCTTTAATGCCCTGGCAGTGGCAATAAGCTTTATTTTATTTTACATTTTTTAAGATAAGATTTACACTAAATATGTGTTACTGACAAGTGCTGATGTTAAAAGTGTTTGAACAACAAATGTTATGACAGTTTAGTTCAAATGGCAGCAGAACATTTAAATAAAAGTGACCTTTACACTACTTTTGAATTCATTATTTGATTTAGCGTATACAATGCGATTAATCGTGAATAATCAGGGAAATAATGCGATTAATCGCAATTAAAAATTGTAATCGTTGCCCAGCCCGAGTTAAAATAAAAGGAACCCTGTCTTTGAACTCACTCCTCTCTTCTAACATGAAAAAGTTTAAATGAGCTGACGGCTCAGAGGAAGAAGGAGGACGTTTCCGTGTTTCTTCATCCTCGCGTCACATCTGTGTTGCCTGTTCAAATCTTTGTGGCCGCTGTCTAAATGTGCCATGAGAGCAAAGTTAAAAATAGAGCCTTTAGCAGTAACGCTGTTCTGCTCTTTCACTTGGTGCTGTGAATTCTGATGTTTAATTTGCGATGCTGCTTCCTTAAGGAGTCCATTATGTTCTACGACATTAAGTCTGTGACATAATGTAATGAGTCTGGATTAGTTGCCTGTGGGGAGATGCACTTCTGTTCTCTGGAAGTCTGGACATTTAATGGACAGATTTCCATGAAACTCTATATGGAAGAAATTCACTCGGTAGTGAGTTTGAAGTGAAGCTTTTTTTTACGCACAACTGGACTCGATGACGGTGAAAGTTACCAAGACATGCGATGGATTTCAACTAGACGTCTTCAGAACAACCCGAAAACCCAATGTACCAACCCGACCCGAAATTAGTTTCGGGTCCATTCAAAAAACGTGACTCTGGGTTCTGGTCGGAATCGGTACAGTTAGTCTCGGGTCCGGTCGGTGCTCTCTGACAGGCTGGGTCCGCGTAAAGTAAAGATGTTGGCGGTAGGCAGCCAATGTCAGGACTCGGGGCACTTTAATTAATTATTCATTAATTAATTAATGAATTTGTCATGAAACAACCGTGTTGCCGTAGCGTGTTATTAGCGGTTTGCAGCTGTAAAGCACAACGGATCGCCAACATGACAACGCTGGATGTGAGAACATATTTACGACACGTCCTGACCGGTGTAGGCTATTAGCGTTAGCAGTTGCTACCAATAGCATCTGTATCCACAAAGAAAATAACAACGTGGATTTATTGTTGTTTACATCACGTAGCCTATGTAGCAACTGAACCGGTAGAAGAAGAAAACTTTAGGTTAGAAAATCAAGATTTATTCAACGCTAGACAAATTTTAACATGAGCAACAATGGGCTGGATTGTCTCGGTTCGGTTTGTGGTCAGGAAACTAAAGACTCGGGTCGGTTCCAGGTCCAAATATTGCGGGTCCATTCGGGTTCGGACCCCCAGACTTATGATAATAGCTCGGGTCGGGTGGGTTTTCGGGTCGAATTTTCACGGGTCCATTTGGGTTCGGGTCCATGAAAGTGGACCCGTGAAAACCTCTAATTTCAACCGTTTGTTTTCTGGAGGTAAACTCAGACAGTGATGCAGCATTAAAGCTTAAATCACTGGTTTGAAGTACTGCACTGTGCTTCTTTAAGAGCTTGTTTCATGTCTCCAGTGTTTGAATTCAGAGTCGCAGCAGAGCAAATGCAGAACGTCTTCCTCCAAGTGGGAGGTCTGAGCTTTCAAGGTGGCTCCCTTAACTTTAATGCAGTTTCACTTTTGTTTTTTTTCCCTCCTTCATCTGCAAGGAGGGGAAATAATTAGTCCCTCTGCTCTCAGAAGCAAATGGTTATTTTTAATCCTGTAAACAAACCATCACTTAGTTTATGTGCATCTCTCTGGCGAAACGCCATGAAGCTCTCGCCCTGTGCTCAATCATTCCTTGGTTCTGTGTAGGACTTATTTTAGGGAGGAAAATAATGCAATAAAACTGTTTTTTTTATACTCCATCTGCAGCTACTGATCCTTTGATGCCACAGTGTTAATAACCGGTAATCTGAACGTAACCCAGTTAGTGTAATTATACGCGTGCCACACACAAACCGATGCTTCCACATGCAACTGCTTTATTACAGCCTGTCAGCGAGTGAACTTACGTAAGGAGGTCCACGCCGCTGCAGCGCTTCCCTCCACGCTGATGGAGGGAACAGAGACCTTCTGGTGTAGAGGCTCAGAAAAGTCCTCAGGAAGGTTTACTGTTCCTCAATTTCTCACGTTTGAGCTTAACAGTCGCTTCAGTCGAGATCAGGTGAAGTCAAACTTTTGGGAACCTTTGAGGGATCGTCCTCTAAGAGATCTTAATTTTTCAACTTGACCTGTCCAAACTGCAGTTCTTAGAAAGCCTGGGATGCTCTCCAAGACGCTTTCATCCCAGACACAGTGAGCATGCGAGTGTTGACTGCTGATGACCTCTGAAGCTCTTTCCTGTGGCGCGCTGCCCTTTAACAACCAGCTGGTTTTACCACCCCTGGGCCCTCTGGTATGCCTCCTTTCAGCCTCTTTTCTACTTCTTTGGCTGTCTTCTGTCAGCAGCTTCCTCCCAGTTCCAACTAAACACTCTCCAGCAGAGGCTGACGCTGTTGGTTGAGTGGCTTAAAGTATCAATGTTACAACTCCGGCTCAGCTAGTGAAGGTAGGAAGGAACTTAAAAGATACCAAGATAGTAGAATGGAGTTAAAGGGCTTTAATATATGACTATCTCAAACAAACAAACAAAAAAATAAACCTGAAGCGTCACAGATACAATATGGTAAATGGTCTTACATTTCTATAGCGCTTTTCTAGTCTACTGACCACTCAAAGAGCTTTACAGCATGTGTCACATTCACCCATTCACACACTGATGGCCGAGGCTGCCACGCAAGGTGCCGCATGCTCACCAGGAGCAACTTGGGGTTCAGTATCTTGCTCAGGGATACTTCAACATGTAGCCAGGGGAGCATGGGAATCGAACCGGCGAACTTTCCGGTTACCGGACACTCTACCACCTGAGCCACAGCTGCCCCGCCCAATAAATAATATAATGGCAAAAGTTAAATTCCAAATGCTATGCAATGCAATGCAATACTCTGCGATGCAATGCAATGCTATGCAATGCTATGCAATGCTCTGCAATGCTATGCAATGCTATCCAATGCAATGCTATGCAATGCTATGCTATGCTATGCTATGGTATGCAATGCCATGCCATGCCATGCCATGCCATGCCATGCCATGCTATGCAATGCAATGCTATGCAATGCTATGCTATGCTATGCCATGCTATGCAATGCCATGCCATGCCATGCTATGCAATGCCATGCTATGCAATGCAATGCAATGCTATGCTATGCTATGCTATGCTATGCAATGCCATGCCATGCTATGCAATGCCATGCTATGCAATGCAATGCAATGCTACACTATGCTATGCTATGCTATGCTATGCTATGCAATGCCATGCCATGCCATGCCATGCCATGCCATGCTATGCCATGCCATGCTATGCAATGCTATGCCTTAAAATGCAATGCAATGCAATCAAAAGATCCTCTTCAACAACCAGTTCCAGGTGATGGTTATCACCGCTGATGATGTTTGTGAGCCTTGTTTAATCCACACCAGCAGGACGCAGTACAACTGGGTTGTCAGAGCCAATCGTCACCCGGCACAGGAACACCAGCGTTGCATGTCAGGGGCGGGTGGAGCAGTACATCCCACCAATCCTGGACCAGCAACCACACATGGTATTTGACATACAGGAGTAAAAACAAAAAAAAAAAGAATACTGCACTGAAGACTTTGGGCCGTAACAATCATCTGTCATCTCTTGGTGATCTTCAGCACTTCACTCAGGAGACTGGAAGAAAGTTTGTGCTTGTCTGTACGTCAGGGTTTAATGCTGATAAACTCATGGCTTAAATTTCCCTGGAAGCCCTCACAGAGGAACTGATGGTGACATTTGACTGCAGCTTTTTGCCTCGGCACCTGTGACACCTCTCTCTGACATTTATCTGGTCATTGCTAACCTGCCAAAAAAAAAAAAAAAGGAAATAACCAGATGATTTATGTTCCAGAACAGAGAATTAATTCACAGTTTTGAAAAGAATATTTCATGTAACAGCGGCATATTCTGCCTAAAAAATATGTTATATTAATATTCATTATTTTTAGATCCAGTCAAGAGAAAGGGAGGGGGTAAAAGAATCACCTTGTGTTTTGTTCTTTTAAAAGAACAAATCTAAATATGAATTTGGGTCTGTAGGATAAAAGACGGTACTTTCAGACTGTAATAAGCTCTTGTTCACAACCGACGGACAGAAAAACGACCCCCACAAGTAGCTGCTTGTTGCAACAACAGCCAGAGTTATAAAGGTTCCCGGTTGGGAACTCATGCTCCCAGTCAGCTGCGTCCTAAATTTGGAGCAAGAACAAACAAAGCGCAGAGTTTGTCAAAGGGAAGCTTGCAGGAAGATGAAGGAAGACATGAAAGCGCCAGACAGAACTGAAAACTGTGAGCCGTGAAAAAGAAGTGCACGGATCTAGAGACGGGTGGTGCAGGATTTCTGCAGTGAACGTCAGAAACAAACACTGAAGAGACGCAACGTGAGGGAGGCTGCAGGGTATCTGACACACAGAAAGGTCCGAGCAGTCATTCTGGATGAGCCTGGCGTCGTTGGCATCATCCGGTCGAGGTAAACAGACGCCAGGCACATCGGCAAGCACTGCTGTGGCATCTTTTATGAACTTCAGTTTACTCCGTGTTGTAGCCAGTGTTGAACCTGAACACGTTCATTAAATGAAAGTTCACGAACTAGTTCATATTTTATGCGAATGTGAACTGAACTCGCTCTCTTCCTCCTGATATGTATCTGAGGAAATCAATCAAACATGGCAACACGGCTGTCGCTGCTGTCACGCTGACAATTATGTCATCAAATGTTTAAAACAAACAGGAAGATGAAAGCTGCAGTCGCCCAGAGCTGGAGGAGACCCCCGACTATTGAAAATACTGAAATGGGGGGAAAAACATTTGCACCTTAATGACCTGTTTTTGTCTTGTAATAAAGACCATTTGGCAGCAGGTTTTTCCTCATATTTTTAAATCTACTGTAGAGCAGTGATTCCCAAAGTGTGGGCCGCGGCCCCCTGGTGGGCCGTCGTGGGACTGCAGGTGGGCCGTGAGAGGTTATTAAAATTAAACAAATGTGTTTTAAATCCTCGATCTTTTTTAAATATGTTTTTAATTTCTGTAAAATATTCATGACATGATTAAAAAACATTAAGAAGTAATAAAACAAACCAGTTAAGTGTTATTCTACTGTCATCTTAACTTAATATGACAAGTGTCACCTTATTTGTTGACCCCTCACATTAATATCGGATCATGGTTCCTTGTCCTGTATGTTGATCACAGTTGTGATTAAAGGTTTCGGTGGGCTGAGAAGATCTTTCACATTTCAATTTGGGCCTTGGTGTTCTGAAGTTTGGGAACGGCTGCTGTAGAGAGAAACTGAAATGGAAATTACAGTTTTACATGGGCTGTTCCTCCAATGCTAATGTGAACCCTGGTTGGTTCAGGATTCTGAATTAGACACAGTTTTCAACAGATAAAATGGATAAAGTAATTGCCGTTTGTGGTGGTGTAGTATATGGACAGCTGCAATTATTTTGACAAATAATTGCTCACAGCAACATTGAAAAAGAATAAGAAAAAAATAACTAAAAATGAACTATTTAGTTAATTTTTTGAAATGGTGAACTGAACTAGTTCATTTTAATGTCTGTGAACTATGAACTGAACTAGTTTGTGTAGAAAGTGAACTTGCCCAACACTGGATGACACACACTGGCACAATAAATCACTCATGAGCCTTTCCATCAGCATTGAATCCTACCTTTCGTGCCAGTTTAGTTTTAGAGTGTTCATTTAAAGCTGGTTTAGTTCTTCTCTATGTCACTGTTTCTATCCATTTACCAAAAGTTTCAGGTTTGCTGTTGTTGAATGAATCTGAGAAAAGTCTTTTGACTTTGACTTGTCCGTACTGGTGCTCCAACCCACCTCTTTGCTCCTCATCTCCCACGTGTCCTCCACCAGAGATCTAATTACTGCTCAGAAGGGCAACAAGGAAAAAAAAAAAAGGTCATATCATTACAGAAAATCTGGTGGCGTATGTGTTTATGTGTTTATGGGATTTGAAGCCCTGCATATTTGGCCATCAGTGGCTGACAGCTGTGAGAAACTCAGTTGGCTGTTCGCTTGCTGCTTCCCTCTCCGGAGAGGAGAAACCGACCTTTGTTCATACGCAGCTCTCTCTCTCTCTCTCATTTCTGCTGATTTTGTCTGGAGACGGCTCAGTGGCTTTGGCTTGGGGTTGGAGAGAGGGACGTCTCGTGGACATCTGTGCCGTCTAGTACAGCCAGAAAACGTGGACGGAAGAAGAAGTGCTGAAGAGGGGGAACTGAAAAGAAAAAAGGCAGAAATAACTGTAAAACGAGAGCGCGTATGAATTCATGCAACGCTGCAACGCTGCAACGCATGCGGCTGACGTTGCAGCTTTGCAAGTAACTGGACTGAATTAACTGATGTTTCATGAATCAGAAAACCATCAAATCAACCAGACTGCTGGAAACTTGGACGTGAAGCAGAGATGAAGATGTAGTTGAAATCTCCAGAAATCGCACAGGGTGTTGTATTTGTTGCCTAGCAACAGCTGAGCTGGTGCCATCACGTGCAGCATCAGCATCCCAGAGAGGTGTTGGATCGCCTGCAGGGATCGAGTCCCAAACTCACCCATTCATTTGCCAGTGATCACACATTCTCCATGACGTTTAAAGTCAGAAATGGTTTTGTTCCTGATGTTGAAGTGTCCTCTCGTCAGGAAGCTGTCTGCAGGCCAGGGAGGAGAGGCCTCCTCACCCCGGCCCGTTGACCATACAAGCCATCTTCTGGGACAGCTCGCCTGTTCTGCCTGTCAAAGTTGCATGTGACGTCATCATCTGAACTTTTCTCAAGATAAAAACCTAAAAAAAACCTCAGTGCGTCAAAATGATACCTGGAGATTTAAACCACGCCTTCTCTCCTCTACATCACTACACTTCCAGTTTTCCAGCTCAACTACTCTTTATTTCCTTTATGTCAGCGATTCCCAAAGTGTGGGCCGCGGCCCCCTGGTGGGCCGTCATGATACTGCAGGTGGGCCGTGAGAGGTCATTAAAATTAAACAAATATGTTTTTTTTTAAATGTTTTTAATTACTGCAAAATATTAACGACGTGATTTAAAAACATTAAGAAGTAACAAAACAAACCAGTTAAGTGTTATTCTACCATCATCTTAACTTAATATGACAAGTGTCACCTTATTTGTTGACCCCTTACATTAATATCAGAACATAGCTTCTAGTCTTGTATGTTGATCACAGTTGTGATTGAAGATTTCGGTGGGCCGCAGAGATTTTTCACATTTCAAATTGGCTCCTTTATGTATTT
Organism: Hirundichthys speculiger; assembly: GCA_018398805.1. Taxonomy (NCBI): domain Eukaryota; kingdom Metazoa; phylum Chordata; class Actinopteri; order Beloniformes; family Exocoetidae; genus Hirundichthys; species Hirundichthys speculiger. The sequence continues at coordinate 999,397 of JAGFBZ010000120.1, forward strand.
GTTTAAGCATTTTAGATGTGTCATTTATTCATATTTGTTTGTTCCTTAATTTATCCTGCAACGGCATCATTTCCCTTTGGGTATCAATAAAGTACAGTTTAGTTGGACTCGCCATGATATGACGCATACTTGGAGATGTGATCCTGTCTGGGAATAACAGTCACAGCCGTACACACTGTAAGATCTCACATTAATGCTAACACATGTATCTCTGAGCAGCTGCAGACAGCTGTGAGTTCCCAGATCACCATGCAATCAGCAGAACCTGCACTTATCTGCAGCAGCTGCTCATGATGACTTTAATTTCTCTGCAAAGGCGAGAGCCGAGGTGGAGGGCCGCGCTCTTTGTCCATGTGTTGGCATGATTACGAGACATTTGCAGTTACATCCGTATGCTAGTGGCGCTCAACACACCAGACCGTGAAGCGTCCGCCTCGGTTTCCTGGCTGAGGATGTTGGAGTCACTTCAACAAAGATGGATTTTAATCGAGCCGTTTGACTCTGTGGGTGAAGGAGGAGGACAAACTGGGACATGTTTGGATGTTCTTGTCCAACTTTTAACTGTCACCCTCTAACGAAGATAAAGGAGATACAGTTGATTGATAAAAATGGCACCACTCAATCAATAGCTTCATATTAAATCGGTTTTCAAAGGCCACCGCCGTGGTATCAGGATATAATCTGTTGCTTTCACGCTTTAGAAATGAGAGCCCTTGTCTTTAGATTTTATCCACCCTCTGGTCTTTTTAAATCTTTTTCAATATCTGATATCGAATATCGAATATCGAATATTGAATATTGATATCGATATCAACTGATATTCGATATCTGATATTTTTTATATTTTCGATAGCTGATATCTGAGATCTAATATCTGATATCTCTAGTTTCTGCCTTTGCAGAAACTAGAGATATCAGATGCCGGTTTGAGATATCAGATATTCGATATCTGATATTTTTTATATTTTCGATAGCTGATATCTGATATCTGATAACTCTATAAAGAAATGGTGGTTTATAGAGAGTGGCGATGCTGCTATCTGGTGAATCGGGATACTAACTACGATGTTCAAAACTCTGATATTTATTTTGATGCTCTGCCTAGCAACCCCGGTGACACATATTAGACCCAAATTAAGTTAATAGACGTCAATAATAGGTATTGATGCTCACAAAATGAATGTAGAGTAGAGTAGCCAACATAGGCTACTGAACAAAAACAGAATAGCCTTTAACTACTTGGTTTGTTTTTGGTTTTTGCACTTCCTGCTAGAGCGCCCCCTGAGGGCTGAAGAAAAATTCATAGAAAAGCTGCATCTCTGTATAAGCCTCATGGTTTAAAGCGTGGGACAAAGGTAGCGGCTTATAGTCCGGAAAATATGGTAGTTCTAATCAGGACACGCCTTAAAGGCAACTTTTATCTACAGAAAAACCATCATATGAAGACGGTGTGAAAATAAATATGGAGAAGTGTGTTTGAATAAACTGAAGCCAAGCTGAGTTTGTTGCAGTGCCAGAAAGGTTGAAGTGAACCCTCCTCTCAATGAGACTCAATAACTGAAGATCACATCAACCAGATACTGTTGAAGGCGTCATGAATCTTTCTCCGAGACTTTCTCACTATATGTGCCTTTTCTAAAGCTGATTGAATCAATTCCCCTGTTATTGATTCAGGTAAGAATGCACGGAGGCAGAGACTTTAATGTCGGGTTCTCTATCTGATGGGCTGGTCATTAAAATTTAATGAGGAACGGTGAGGTGAAAGACGTGTGTGTGTGTGAGTGTGCAGTGAACATGAATAATACAATGACGGTTTGATCCAGCCGAGTCCTTCATCAGGTTCAGGTGCAACAGAAAACGAGTCTCGCCTGCAGACAGAAAGACTGAGAGCCAGACGGACTGATGCAAAGACAGACACAATGACAGTCTGAGGAGATGAAAGTCGCTCAAAGGTGCACGAGCAAAAGTCAGAGAAAGAGGTCTGTTGGAGGAAGAGTAACACAAAGAGTGGCTCTTATATAAGCAGCGTCTCGTCTCTTCTGCGCTCAGATGGTAGAAGCGTGAAGGAAAAAGCTTCCAAACAGCTGAAATTCTCAACAGAGATCTTCTGATCCTTGTCACTCTGAAGTTTATCTCAAATTAAACTTCTGAAAACCAGCCAAAGCAGACAATCCTTTAAAGTCTTCGACATCAGAGACTCCTGTACTTTTATTTATTTATTTTACTCTTCTTCCCCCCCAATACTTGCAGATTTACATTTGATAGATACATGACAGACCTGCAGACCTGCAGTGGAGCAGCTGCTGGGGAAGGACTTCAGAGGAGAATCAGTGGCATCTTTCAAATGAATAATCAATTTTCTTTCTTTTTTTCTGGTTTTAAAGATGTATTTTGTGAAGCATCTCTCTGGTTCGGATCTTACCTGCCATCACACCCTGAGTGTGGAGGATCAGGAGGCGGGTCCAAACCCAAACCTCATAATGTTTCTCAGTCGTTCAAGTGGACGTGATGTTGTGGATCTTAACACACAGCGGGTGAAAGCAGCACAGTAGTTGTGTTAGACAGTAATGCATTTCAATCGCTACTTCTGTTTAAAACGTTGTCACGGTTTCCTGGGGTCTCAATGAAATGTGGTTACATTTCCACATGGATACAGTTCAACAGCTCCCTTTTCAACCATGTCATTACAGCTTTGCTCATAACAGCTGGTTTTTAGGGGGCGGGGCTTAGCAGTTTGATTCAACTCGTCCCCCTCACTCCATCCCATGTCATTGGGACTTATACACTTTGAAACAAGATTTGTTGTCTGTACAGACAGCACAGGTCTTCTACAACACTGCCTTCCATTTTTCTGTGGTAGAACAGACAAACTAAATGTGAAGAGCTCTGCTTCAACCTTTTCAGCTGTACAGTCATGGCCAAATATTTTGAGAACAACACAAATATTACATTTTCACAAAGTCTGCTGCTTCAGAGTGAAAGTATCTCTCCGTGTTCTTTTTATCTGGTGCCTAATGACAAGACTAGAAACAAAGGTCAATCAAAGAGTTTAATACAATCATGAATACAAAGAATTATTATGCCATGCAGAATATTTTAATTGGCCGATGGTACACTTCTTGACACCACGAGGAGATGCCAGGAAATGCACCCCAGAATCAGATTCTGTCCATCCTTTAAGGATCCAGAGAAGGCGGGTCCTGTTCTCCTGGGTTTTATGGCTCTTTGTCCAGATGGTCACAGTCCCACAGTCAATCAGTTTGTTGAGTTAATCAACAAACTGTTTTTCCGGGGTCGCAAACTGTTGATGGCGGTCTGGAGGATGTTACAGTAATTAAGTCGTAAACCTGGGCTGAGCAAACCACAGCATTCCTTCATCCCAAGTTTCAATTATAACAAGTTAAAATCTACATGGTTAATTCTAAATCCTAACAAGAGTTTTTATATGTTTTTGCCAGGTGTTTCTATGTTATAATGAAATACAATTAGAAGCATTTCATCAGTTTCAAAAGCTTTTATTGAGAATTACACACAATTCATGCAATAAGTCAATATTTGCAGTGCTGACCCTTCTTTTTCAAGACCTCTCCAATTCTCCCTGGCATGCTGTTAATCAACTTCTGGACCAAATCCTGACTGATGGCAGTCAATTCTTGCATAATCAATGCTTGGAGTTTGTCTGAATTTGTGGGTTTTTGATTTTCCACCCACCTCTTGAGGATTGACCACAAGTTCTCAATGGGATTAAGATCCGGGGAGTTTCCTGGCCAAGGGCCCAACATCTTAATGACTTTTGCTTTATGGCAAGATGCTCCATCATGCTGGAAAAGGCATTCTTTATCACCAAACAGCCCTTGGATGGTTGGGAGAAGTTGCTCCAGCAAAGTCCAGCAAGCGCCAGGACCGTCTCCTGAAGGTGTTTCAGCAGCGGGATCGGGCCGCCACCAGTGCAGAACTTGCTCAGGAATGGCAGCAGGCAGGTGTGAGGACATCTGCACGCACAGTGAGTCGAAGACCTTTGGAGGAAGGCCTGGTGTCAAGGAGAGCAGCAAAGAAGCCACTTCTCTCCAGTAAAACCATCAGGGACGGACTGGTATTCTGGGGTAAAGTCATTTTCTCTGATCAACCCCCTTTCCGATTGTTTGGGGCATCTGGAAGAAGGCTTGTTGGGAGGAGACGGGGTGAACGCTACCATCAGTCCTGTCTCATGCCAACAGTGAAGCATCCAGAGACCATCCATGGTTGCTTTTCGGTCAAGGGAGTGAGATCTCTCACAATCCTGCCTAAAAGCACAGCCATGAATAAAGAACTGTACCAGAACCTCCTCCGAGAGCAACTTCTCCCAACCATCCAGGGGCAGTTTGGTGATGAAGAATGCCTTTTCCAGCATGATGGAGCAAAACTTTTGGCCATGACTGTAGCTATGAAGCGTGGTTGACTCTCCAGAGTAGTCAACTCTGGTGTTCACATGATACTGGTTCCTAATGACCTGGAAGAGCCGGTCACGAAGTGACTGCGTGCATCCACGTCACATATTTATGGTGTAGCCTCGGTCCTCGAGGGTTGAATTCAGGCGTATGGATGCCTGGTGGAAACAAAACAAGACTTCCGAGTCCCACAGGACACAGAAAGTACCATGGTCCAGTTTTGGAGGCCTCTGGTGGTGTTTTACTTTGAAATTTCACCAGATTTGGTCTGTCAGTCCACCTACCAGCAGCCAAGTGCCGAAACAGACTCAACACCTGTCTCTGGTGGATGGTTGGATTGGGGACTCTTCTGGGTCTCTGCAGGATGCTTCTGCTGCAGCTACTCTCTTTGACTCGAATGGCCGTGAATGCAACTGCAGTGGAGTTAAGTCTGAGTTATACAGCTCACAAACGTCCAGATGATGTCCAAGAGAGGCCACGAAGACGAGTCTGGATGAAATCCATTTAATGATGAAAAATCCAAGCTAAAACCGCTCTTCCAATGACGAGGAGACACAGCGAAAACACTCTGAAAACAACAAGATAAGCCTTGTCAATCCATCTCTTTTAAAGGTTTAAGTCCCAAAAACCCTAAAGGAAGTGTGAGCCAAAGCTCGGCTGTCTGAGCTAAATTACAGATGCGGTAGAGAAACGTGGCTCAAGTCGCATCCAAGCAGAAAAGCACCCAGTCAGAAGTCCAGAGACGACACAGGGGCCGGCATTTCCAGCTCTGCCCAGATGAGCAGTTTGCGGGTGCTCTCCAGGGATTACCGTCCTTCTGGATGTTGTCGAGTTACGCGCCGCCTCGGCTGGTAACACACAATCAACCCCCCATTCAAAACCCCTCGTGGGATATCAGTGTCCACGCCATTTCACATTCAATACCTCTTAAACTAGCAAACCGGAACTAATGCGGAGATAAACCTCTTCACGACAGGAAAATCGCAGGAGCCCCTTTTTACTGAAGATAAAGGAGGTGTATCTGCGTTACACACTGTTTCAGATGATGGATTATTGGAGTTTAATTTAAATGCCAAACACAATTTCACACAAATTATTGTTGGATCCGCCGTGACTGTGTTTCTGTGTTTAGCCATCCCTCCACAGAAATAACTCATTCCTCCGTTTCCTCTGAGGGATTCTTTCTGTTCGGGATCACAGTCTCCAGGATCCAGTCCAAGCTAACTGGACGAGAGGCTTCACTGAGAAATAAACATCTAAATGTCAGCTCTTAATACAGCAGCCGTGCAGAGGAAGATAAAACAAGTCACCTATTACTGTCATACTGGACGCTTTGGTTCATTAAACAACATTATGCATTAATTGTCCACGGTGAGCATCCTGTTTAGGTGTACGCTCACTTTATTCAGTACGTCCCTCTAGTTAATGTCCTTAATGACATTCACTTGAACATAGATAGTGGCAACATTTCAGACCTGGTACTACTGGATCTCACTGCATTCGACATGGTCGACCATAACATTTTACTAGACCGGCTGAAAAATTGGGTAGAGCTTTCTGGGACTGGCATTAAATTAGTTTATGTCCTATCTAAAAGACAGGGACTACTTTGTGTCTATAGGTAACTATAAATCTGAGGAAACTAAAATAACTTGTGGAGTTCCCCAAGGCTCCATCTTGGGGCCACTGCTGTTCAACATCTACATGCTCCCACTCGCTCAAATTATGAAAAACAACAAAATATGTTACCACAACTATGCTGATGACACACAAATCTACATAACCATTTCACCAGGAGTCTACAGTCCAATCCAAACACTGACCAGATGCATCGATCAAATTAGAGACTGGATGTGTCAGAACTTCCTTCAGTTAAATGAAGACAAAACTAAAATAATAGTTTTTGGAGCCAAGGAAGAAAGATTAAAAGTAATGCTCTGTAATGCTCCAAATGTCTTATGTAAAGCACCTTGAATTGTCTTGTACATGAAATGTGCTATACAAATAAACTTGCCTTGCCTTGCCTTACGTCCCGCTGGTGCCGGGTTTGATATGATGAAACCGGTTTGAGATTAATGGTGTTATCCTGCTAGATGTAGATGGGTACGGCGTGGCCATGAAGGGATGGACGAGGTCACCAATGAAACTCATGGTCGTGGATGAAAATCCCAGTGGATTTCTGGGACCAGCTCCGCTAGCTCACTCAGAATCGCTCAAATCATCCTTCGTCAGCGCTCGGTTTGAACCTCGGGTCGTTTCGGCTGCGTCTACGTGTCTAAATGCCCCGAGCTGCTGCCGAGTGATGCGCTGTTTGCATGTTTGTGTGCAGAGCAGCCGGATAGGTGGAGCTAATGAAGCGTGAATAAGAGCATTTCTGGTGGCAATAGCGGGCTTTATCTAATATGAAGAGTCTGCGCTCCCGTTTATCTTTTTTTTTTACAAGTTTAATCTATTCTTTGTTTTCAAGTAAACAGGATGATGAGCATACAAATTACAGCAAATAATGAATATTTGAGCTCCAACTTGCTGAACCAGAAAATCAGCTCTCTCAAAACATAATGAATATTTGAACCCAAGAGTTATCTTTCCGTTACATTATCATCATACCAACAATTTTTATTCATGGGCAATCTTATTAGATCCTCTCTGAGACAGTGGCTATTAACAGACTTGGAATAATCAAATTGATGGTAAATATAATCATATTTTTTCAATCATTTTAATCATTTAGAAAGCATTGCACGTTCTTCTGAAGAGTGCTTGAAAGTAGCGCCCGCAAGCTGAAGGCGAAACACAAGACGATCTTTTATATGATAATGACAGTCGTCACTCTCGCAAATCCACTTAAAGTGGAGAAATGGAGCATTTGAAACACGCGGAGCAGTCATGAAAGGCTGCACGCATCTTACGACTGGAGGAATTCAGCACGGCTGGGTGGTCAGAAACAGCAGCAAACACATCAGACCGTTGAACAAACACAGAGCGTGTTATTTCTGCTGCAGCGGTGTCGTGGTCTTCAACGGTCGGATCAGGAAGTCCGTCTTCCATCACCTGCAGAAGTGTCATTTGTTTTCTTTCCCCCCAAATGGGATCAGCTGCAAAAATCACCCTTAGCCATGAACATCAGCTAAAACTGTCACATCCCAATTAAACGATGCTTTCAAAAATGAATCCAACACTTCTGATGGTGTCGTCAGACGAACAGAACAACTGTGAAATCAGATCAGCGCGCGCTTGGATGGAGGTCCTGATGTTTCACTTTGGGAAATTCAAGGCTCGATTCAGGCCAGTTTAGGAAGGGGTTTAATAAAGTTCCTTCCCTTTTGCAACAGTTCTGCTCCGATCCCAATGGCGTCGCGGCTCATCAGCTGCTGATTAATACTGCAGGGCAGCGACACAGCTGCTCAGGACCAACAGCACAGATCTGTTGGTGGTAACCTTCAATTTTTATCCAAAACTGTGTTCAGGAGGAACAAAACTGGGCTTCGTTATCTTCCCCACCTCTGAAATCTTGGTAGGTGTGACAATGGGCGTGTCTTTTGCCCTTTTCGCAAACTCTGTATCTTGTGATCATGGGTTTAGGGTTGCGGGTAGCAGGTGGTCAGACCGCCCGCAACCCGCAACCCGCATGTTGTCGCGTACAAGAGTGCGTCCAAATGGCATCAATGCGCGTCCACCTGGTCACATGTGGACATTCACAAATGGCTCTACCTCTCGAATTGACTGTTGTATAAAAAGTGTGATCTGGCCTCAGTTGAAGCCCTGAGAAAATAGTAGAGATCGTCTTAAACGGCTTCCTCGCCAGTTAAACCATAGACGACCAGAGCGTGTTTACTGGGAGCGCACCAACTATCTGGGACTTTCAGGTAGCTGATAGGAATTGTCTGTGTGAGAATATTTATATGTACAGTGATCCCTTGCCACTTCGCGGTTTCAGTACCGCAGTTTTAGTGCTTCGTGAATTTTTTTCAGAAATATATTAAAAAAAAAATCAAGAAATAATCGCTGAAATTCTGTGAAAATCCAGCCCACAGCAGACGAGAGGACGCAGCTGCCAGCGAAACATCAAACAATGACTCACAGCTTCCTGTAAGCAACAGAGAAACGCAGATGGCCCAGAACTCTAGAACCTGTGCTCTGATTGGCTGAGACGCATTTACTACAGTTCAGAGACCAGAGGCTGTGAGGGAGACTTGTCCCTGTGGCGCTGGACGCTGGATGTTGGACGCTCCGGTTTGTGCCCGGTGTGTGGTGGTTTTGCGGTCTGGGTGTCGGCATGCTGTCTGCGGGTGTGGATCGCTGGATCCGGGCTGCGGTGTCGGCTGGGCCGGGGCGGGGGCCCCCACCATGGGGGGGCCCCCACCATGGCGGCAGGAGGGACGCCAACAACCTGGTTCCGCATGATGAACCGGGCTCTGGGACGGTTGGCTCCATCGCTTACCGGACTGAAGGAGCTCAGTCTTCCCAGAAGAGATGGTTTGGTTCATCGGTGTTTCCTCCTCTGACCTGGAGATATCTCACTTGATTCATAATTATGGAGATATACTGGTTTTAACGGCCGTTAACTGGTTTGAACGGCTGTTAACTGGAGTTAGCACTCGGACCACAGGACCAGGACATGAAAAGGAGCGCTGGATGCTGGCAGCTCCTCAAGTACACCAGACTGGACTGTACTGAAACCTGGAATAGGAATAGGAGGAAGCTCTACAGCAGAGTCCCAGACGAGCTGCTGCTCTGATCTGGATGAAAAGACGCTCCATAGCGGTTAGCTGGTAGCGTAACCTGCTCTTAAAGGCAATGGCTACTGACGCACTGATTGGTTTAACAGGTGGAACGCCCTAACCACTCCTATGGATAATGTAGTGGGTAGCGCAGGTGGGATAGCGGGTTTAGCAAGGTGGGAGATTGCGTTCTTTGCGTAGGAACGCCCCTCCCGCTACCCGCTATCCCTAAATAGCGGCTTTAGCAGATCTGGCGGAAGATCGGGCCCTTTGTCTCATTCTTCCTGCAAACATGTCTTAAAGCTTCTTAAACCATTCTGAAAGTCTCCACTCGTTGTCTTCAGGACAGCAGCACCCAGATACTCGTCCTCCTCAGTCATACTTGTGCAACGTGTGCAGAAGGACAGAAAGGTGCACGAACATCCCTGGAAGGAGATATGACCTCGAAGGCGGCGTGTATTTCTCTAGAAACAGCTCTGACATTCATGACTGGGCGTGCTGGGTGCGGGTACATAGTGCTGGGTGGTATACCGGTTCATACCGAATACCGGTGTTTATTTTTCTTATGATATGAATTGTTCATATACCGTAATACCGGTGAGTATGTACTGTAGCGTACACAACGTTGGGAACGCCGCGCGGCGGAACGTAAGTGCCGCAGAACATTGTTTGACAGGGGACTGTTTTGCAGTTGCACTGGAGGCACAACACGCTACTAGTTTCTGATTAAACGGTGATGGCTGCAAACAGAGAAAGTCCCGAAGTGGAAGCTCCAGAACGGCAACATGAGACTGAGGAACTTCTAACAAACTACAATAATCTGCAAATGTTGCCAAGCTAAAGTTGTAGCCGCGGGAGGCTACACCAGGCTGGTGTTATACCGTGAATAATTTTGAAAAATACCATGATATAATTTTTTGGTCATACCGCCCAGCACTAGTGGTACAGGAGTCGTCCATCTATAGCGGGATCGTGACGGCGCGTGAAGATCCACCTCAGCGGGGTTAAATGGCCACATCATGATCGTGGAGCTCCGTTTTAGAGACTTTCTGCAGAGAACTGTTGCGACCAGCTGATTACAAACTGTGTCACCCAGCATGCATTGAGCCTAATCAGTGAGTGTTTGACAGGAAAGTGTCATTAACGTATTATCTTCAGTGGGAGAGGCAGACTCACGCTGTGCTGTCGGGCAACAACCTCCTGCACAATTTACCATCTTAAAGCGCTGTGATGTTGACGCCACGTGTTTTCTCTCTCTGGGATTCTGTCATTTCATTCCTTTTATCCTGAGTTTTTATTTGAACTTCATGTGTCAGCTGTTTTCCTGCAGCCCGTGTTGTTCTTCCAGGGTGTGGACCGTCACAAAGAGCTTTCCTGGGTGTTTGTCAGACTGGACCTGGACTCATCTGGTCTGGATGGGTAAATATCACAAGTGGCACCGCTGCTGTGAACATCGATTGGAAAAAAAAAAAAACGCTCTAACGTTCGGTGTTTTAGAGTTGAGTTACGAGGCAGAAACAAACAAGCAGTAAAGAGGACGAGGATTCAAAAGCGTTTTAATAAAGGCTTGTTGCTTGGCAGCAGACCTTGAAACGCTCGAACTGCAGGAGGAAGAGTTTTCAGCGTCTCTGCATCAACAGAGGAGAATGAAACCATGATGGAAATGTTCTTTATGAAAGACTGGACGTCTTTGTCTCTTCCAACCTAACCTAAGCTAACCAACCAACTTAACCTAGCCCTAACCCTAACCCTTCCAGTTCAGCAAGTTTTTTTTTTTTGTTTCGTGTGTTGATGTTGCAAAATTATTGATACATTTCATTGATTTTGATAAGTGTTTTCACTGTTGTGGAGGAAAATGCATAAAGCTGATTGAATAAAAGCAAAGCACCAACGTTCCTGCATCACACGGGCGAGGAGCCTTCAATCAGTCGTATTGGCGTAAAATCAGACTGGAAAATGTCGTGTGAGAGTCGTGTTTCACTGGCAAAACTTACAAAACATAGCTTTATTTTTCTAGTTTTTTTTTTTCAGTTTATGCGAAACAGCATATTTCTTTGCAGTTGCAGATGCATTGCAGCTAGGGGTGTGAAAAAAAAATCGATTTGGCAATATATCGCGATTTTTGACCGCCCAATATAATATCGATTTTTCAGCTACTAATATCGATTTTTTTTTTCAATTTTTTCAAATACACTAATAATAAACAATAAATAGGTTGTTTTGAAGCAAATAGTTTTGACTCAATTTGTCCTCTGAATGATCAATATCATCTGATGAACATATACAGCAACTTGATTTTTCATCTCTACTTTTAATTTTGATATTAACTGTGTAGAATATCGCAATATATCGTGATAATATTGTATTGTGACCCAAGTATCATGATACATATCGTATTGCGAGGTCTTTGCCAATACTCGCCCCTAATTGCAGCGTGCTTTGTTAGCAGTTGGTCATCACTCTCAGCATTTTCGGTGAACTTGTCATTTGAGTTGTGAAACTAGAGCTGAGGGCTGGTCTGGGGGGGGGGGGGGGGGGGGGGGCAGCAGTTTCAGGTGAACCGCCTTCATCCAACGGCTCCTCCTGGTCTGCAGTAGCCGACTACGGTCTCACCGCTGCTGCCGGCTGCTTCAGCCGAACCAACCGTCCAGACTCCTGCTGACGTCGGCCCTCTGAGGTTCAGCAGAGTTCTGACAAGATGGTCCTAGAACCAGTCTTTGGAAACCCGTGGTTGACTTCACAGAGGGTGTGTTGGGTTCTCAGACAACCTCGAGGCTGAAGGAGGTCTCATCTCCAACACCGATGGGCTGATGAAACGTTTCGACACTATGACTGAGTCGAACAAGCTTTCAGACACGGATGAAGTTCATCTGTTTTCAGTCCCGTTCTGTGGCGCATAAAGTCCCGCAAAGAGCACGAGAGTTTGCTCAGGCAGCAATAGAGAAGAGTAAGTGATCATGGAGCAACAATGAGGGGATGAGGGGAAGGATTAGCTCCTGCTGAGAGGAGGAGAGTCTGACTGACAGATGAATTCACAGGAGGCATCAGTTCAGACGTGCACGTCAGTCATTCAAGGAGCTGCACAGATGTTCTCGTCTTTTCTCAAAGAAACACAGTAATATTCATGTGCAGATCTGCTCATTTGTGTTTGTGGCCTGAAAGGGCACTGCTGAAAGATTAAAAAAGAGAAAAAAAAAGAGATTATTTATTTTTTTCGTATTGTTAACGAGCTGTTGTGAAACTTGCACCTCTGAGCTCTTCAGGAAGATGTCAGTCAGATTTTTAAGGTAATTATTGTTATTCACATTTGGCAGCCGGCTCGTCTCACTCGCTCACGACGGGAAAAATAAACTAATTAAACATGAAGTAAGTGGTGATTAAAGCTGCCACGTTCGATGTAGATGAGCTGAGGGATGAAGATGCAGATCGAGCAACAGAAGAGTTAAAACTTAAACACCTCACTCTGAAAATGTGTTCAGTCCTCCAGACGTGCAGACGGTGCAGAATTATCCATCTTCCTCATCTTTATTTCCGTCTTCCCACCGCGTCGTATTGGTTGCAGTGGAAAGCTGTAGGACAGGTCTCAAATAAGGCACAGCCTGTGGTGGAAGGACCAGTTTGACTCCAAAAAACCAGCTGCTCCAGAGCTGTGGAGACGTGACTGGTGAGGAACATCAGTCCCAGTGGTGTTTGGATGAAATCATGTCACATTTTTTAGGGCTGGGCAAGTTAATGCGTCATTATCGCGTTAACTCATTAATTTATTAACGCCGACAATTATTTTAACGTGCGTTGCTCGTTGCTCATGTTGCTCACATGCTTTTGTTTTGAAAAGTCTCTTACTGGCTGCTGCAGAACCAGAAGAGAATTAGCAGGTAAACATGCGGAAAAGCTAAAACAGACATGAAGAACGGTAAAAATCTGTGAACTTTACAGTTCAGGTAGCAACTCAGGTAGCAATATTAACAATTCTGTCTGGGAAAAAAAATTCTGGACTGCGACAAAACGTCATCATTCCTCCATGTTCCATCAGATCTGCTCCATGTGTTCACTGTCCTGCTGTTCTCTAGCTGGTTACTGCAATGCGGCTCCATCTAGTGGCACAGATGTGTAACGACAACAGAAAGTCCAGTCCTCCATTATAAAACTAATTCAGTTCTGTGGTCCATTTTTTGATTTCGTATTTTTGATCCAAGTCTAAAATTGAAATATTATTTTTTTGTGTTAGATTTAAAAATGAAAAACGTAATAAAATGTCACTTTTTATTTTTTGATTGACAATTGAAAATGGAAAGAATGAATTGATACACAGATTGGTAAAGTTACTGAACTTTAACATGGACATTTTCATTTTAAAGTTCTCCCAGACGGAGGATTCAACAGAAACAAGGTTATTTGTAACAACTGACAAGTTGAACTCCCCGTTAAAAGTTTCTGCTGTTACCTCAGAAATTACCTGTTTTAATGTTCTGATTGTGCTGAGACACAATCATTTTGTTGGATTTTGTTTCTAGACTTTTTTTATGAAAACAGGATGACATTATTGCTCTGCCAGTGGCAATAAGCTTTATTTTATTTGACATTTTTTAAGATGAGATTTACACTAAATATGTGTTACTGTCAAGTGCTGATGTTTAAAGTGTTTGAACAACAAATGTTATGGCACTTTAGTTTATATGGCAGCAGAACATTTAAATAAAAGTGCATTTTACACTACTTTTGAATTCATTATTTGATTTTGCGTATACAATGCGATTAATCGCGATTAATCAGGGAAATCATGCGATTAATCGCGATTAAAAATTTTAATTGTTTTTTTATTAACTCGAGATATTGTGCAGCGCTCTCATTGTCTCATATGTGGCAGAGATGATGGTGTTTCTTTTACTTTGTTCTTCTGCTTTGTTTTCCTGTAAACTGGAGGATGAGATAAAAAAAAATGAATCAGTTAATTATTTAAAAACAAAAACACACCGGGTGTAATGAAAAAAGGAAACAATTAACGTCCATCAACAGGGAAACAGTGGTTTCTGTTGCCCACCTCTTTCCTGTTTCTATTTCCACAACTTAAAATATTCGTTTTGGGCAGTCGGGCCTGTCAGAAAAGGCTCAGTATCTTTCCTGTAATCAAGTATCGTAACATGCCTTTATGGAAACCCGAGCGTATTTCCTTCCTCCCGTCTGCTGCATCCCTCCCGTTGACTCGGCGTCTCCTATAGAGCCCTCTCATCTGCTGCACTGTCATCTTCCTCTCAGCAGTCCCTGTTTGCTTGAGTGGCCAATTATATTTTTGCACTCGAACCTGACTTTCTGGGTATTAATTGCCTCATGCACCAGTTTCCCAGCCTCGTGTGATTCAGGATGGGAGTGAAACCCCGGAGCACCTCTCATAGTGCTATCCACTCTCTATTTAGCTGAAGCGGTAGCGGAGACGGACAGATGGGCAGTCAGTCAGGCGAACCGGCGGACTGGATTGTTCTCTCACACTAATTGCTGTGTGTGTGTGTTGTTTCAAACCACAGTTGCCTCTCATCTTACATCTCAGTTTTATTGCTGGTTCTGGCGTGTATTTATCTGCACACGTGCAGGATGTGACATCTGCTCGTCGGTTCGTCTTTGATGCAGTAGGATCCCTGATCCCAGCCCGATCAATCAATCAATTATTCAAACTTTATTTATATTGCACTTTTTGTACAATTAAAATGCAGCACAAAGTCCTTTGCAACAGTGGTGCCCAACCCCTCTGAACGAGCTTTTATTTTGAAAAATCTCTTATTTATTCACTCTGATAGGAAATAAGTTTTATTCTTTTTTAAAAGAAAAAAAATAATTTTCTGTTCTGCATCCATGTTACCGCCTGCATTGAAATTTGACAGACAAATTGTGATTTGGCATTATGATCATCGTTATACAAAGCAGTGGTCCCCAACCCCCGGGCCGTGGACCGGTACCGGGCCGTGGATCAATTAGTACTGGGCCGCGCAAGAAAAAAAATTTGTTTTTTAAGTTTTATTTATTATATGACTCTGAACAAGCTTTTATTTTGAAAAATCTTTATTTATTCACTGTGATAGGAAATAAGTTTTATTCTTTTTTTTTTTTTTTTTTTTTAAAAAAAGCATTTTTCTGTTCTGCATCCATGTTACCACCAGCATTAAAATTTGACAAACAAATTGTAATTTGGCATTATGATCATCATTATACAAAGCAGTGGTCTCCAACCCCCGGGCCGCGGACCGGTATTGGGCCATGGATCAGTTGGTACCAGGAAGAAGAAATAATTATTTATTATTATTTATTATTATTATTATCATTGTTATTTAAGTTTTATTTATTATATGAGTCTGAACAAGCTTTTATTTTTAAAAATGACCAGATTCTCTCGGTTAAAACTAGTTAAAACTAAACTTTATAGCATGTAGGAATGCTGTCTCCTTTTATGACCGTGAGTCCTCAGTTTGCTGCTTTATGACCTAAACGACTGGAACATCCTGACTTCCTGGTCTGTTGTCTTCCAAGGAAGTTTGTGACAGCATAGATAAACACATTTTAGGGACATCTCATCTCCTGGACAAACAACACAACAGCATGTGTCTGGACCTGTGGTTCAGAGCTGTTGGCCACCTGGATTCTGAGACAAAGGGTTAGGGTTAGCAATAAACTCAGAAGAATGCGAGGACCCACCTTTTTGGAGCTTTAAAAACAGAGAGACTTCACTATTCTGTGTGCATTTTGAAGGCATCTCTTGTGGTGTTAAGAAGATGTACCATCGGCCGATTAAAATATTCTGCATGGTACAGTGATCCCTTATTTTTTGCGGTTAATGGGGACTGGTGTGCTCCCGTGAAAAAAAAAAAATCTGCGAACTGGAGCCGGATGTCCCCGAGCCTAAATAATATGTTTAAAATATGTTTAAAAACCCCCAAAAAGTAGCGAGACACTGCAGCGAAACAAGACAAAGGCTCAACTGTGGTCTTTCTGTTACGTTCACAGCCTCTGGTCTCTGAACCGTAGTAAAGAAACCGCTGGTATTGTGCTATTTTTGGCTCGTAATTAGCGGCTAACACGCTAACAACAACAAAAGAAAAAGTCCAGTTTTCTCTGCATGGAACAGGAACTTTATTCTGGCACTGCAGGAACTTGTAACATCACACAGGTTGTATTGTTGGGCTCCTGTCGGTTAACAGAGAATGTAAATCTATACACGCTGGGCTGCTGTTGATGCTCACTACACTTTTCATCTAACCCCTTTTTCATTCTGCCGTCCTACGACACACACACTACATTACCCATAAGGCCACATTCCTAAAGGGGCCAGGCTGGCTCACAGCATTTCTTCACTGTGAGAGAGCGCGCACAACATCCTGGGATGTTTCCGCAATTTTTAATTTTTTTTTTATTACTGTTATTATATATTTCAGAAAAATCCGCGCATAACTAAAACCGCGGAACTTAAACCACGAATTGGCGAGGGATCACTGTCTATTAAATCTTTATTAATCTTTGTATATTTAACTCTTTAACTGGTCTTTGTTTTCAGTCTTTTCAATGACACCAGATAAAAGAACACGTAATTACTTTACATACTCATGTTATGTTATTGGCGTAATGTAACGAGGAAGTCTGCTTCCCCCTCCCGGTCCGCGGTACAATTGTCAAGCGTTGACTGGTCCGCAGTTACAAAAAGGTTGGGGACCACCGCTTTACAAGGTAAAAACAGAGTCGCTTGAACTGGATGATTCTCCTCCATTCTGGCTTGGTGATGTCGTCGTAAATCTGAAGACATCTCTAAATGAGAGGCCGAGGAGTGACAGGGTTGGTTCGGTAACCGTGGACGGTATTATGTCCTCTTTAATGTGACAGCTATGAATGAAGATCTCCCTTGTCTGCTTTCATTCTGTGTGGAGGCTGCTTTGGCAGGTCTTTAATATTCATAGCCTTATTCTCAGTCTGAATATCACCTCCCTCGGCCAGAGCTGAGTAAACTGTCCTAAAGGCTGCCAACCACCGCGCCAGGGATTTCCGCGTAACCTATTATTCCATTAGCACAGAATAATTGCCTGCTGAGACAAAGAGATGAGAGGCCTTAATTGTCTGTGTCACGCTGCGCCGACTTTCCTCCTCGGGAGTTCAGCGGATACTTTTTTTTTTTCCCAGCGTTCCGATATGAAGTCATCCCAAAGGGGAGAGAGTTTTCGGCGGGATATCTCGAGATGTTTTAGCACGGATGACTGACAGGAAGATAAGTGCTCTCATTTCAACTCCACGTCTGTGGAAATTTTTATCAGAGCAGAAACACGAGGGCGTCCCGGGTCACCAGGATGCTTCTTTACGTCACTCAGCTATTGTCTTAAACGATCAATGCTTTTCACCTCCGCCAAGGAGGCAATGTTTTAGCTAGTGTTTAACTGTCCATCTGTGTTCAAGATAACTCAAAAAGTTATGGATGGATTTTGATTAAACTTTCAGGAGTTGTCAGAAATGTGAAAAGGAAGAACTGATTTAATTTTGGGTGTGATCCGGAAGAAATCCTGGATTCTGGATCACTTTCAAATTTTCGATAACATTGCGGTCAATGGGTCCGAAAATTTGTTTTTTTAGTATCTCCGTCAATTATTGCCCAAAACTCATGAAATTTGACTCAGGGATTGACAATGGGAACCTCTATCAAATTTCAAAGGCTGATCCAGATCTGATCCAGAACGCGGATTTTTTCACAATCTGTAAATCACTATATGGGGAAATTGTTGCCCTTGGTTGAGGTCTGCGCTCTCCGAGTGCTTTTCTAGTTTTTTCCTGCGTTTGAACCTCCAGTCTCATCGTTTAAAGAACTGATGACCATTTTCCAGATTTTCTCAGTCTTCTACACTTCTATGATGACCAAGAATATAAAAAAAAAAAAGCCTCAACAAGTCGGCTGAGTCATAAACGTCGTGAAGGTTTAAAAAATATGACTTCTCCCGTAAAAGTTATTTATCATCAGAGAATGTAATCCAGCCGGGATTTATTGAACGACACCACGTTCCAGGTAATTCCTCCCTTTTGGAGGAAGATTGAAAAGCTCGTGCAGTACGGAGGAAGAATGATGCGTCTGTCAACGTCGAGGTTTGCTAAGAAACCACAATAGTGGCCAAAATGAAAGTGAGGCGAGGCTTCTCTGCGTCCGCGGTAATCAATCCTGCTCCCGGAGGCTTTCGATGTCGACGCCGGGACTCTCCTGTTATCAACGGTACGCAGGCGTGGGAGACCAGAACTCATGTTCTAATTCAAAGTGACGCACTGACAGTTTAATTTGGGCTACCCGGTGATTCGCCGTCATACCGGCAGGGTCTAAGATCATGAGGGGAGGTAATTAAGTTTAAATAAGTTAGCCTCATAATTATTTAAGGGTACTTGCTCTTCTCGATCTGGAGACTGAAATGTAGACCGAGATGCTCCGTGGTGACTCTGTTGAATCAACTTCTGGGGATCTGCTAATCGGCACATTTGTAAATCTGATCAAAATGGCATCATCGTCTACGCCATGGGGTGTCAGACTCATTTTCACTGGGGGCCACATCAGCATCATGGTGGCCCTCAAAGGGCCAGACTGACAGCATGAACGTAACAAAATGCAATATAAATCAAAATATATTAAACTGCTCCTTATTATATTGTTAAATAACGGATTCTGTATTTTTTTCTGTGTTTTATGTCAAAATGCAGACGTAGATTATACCGTTTCACGACTGACACCGCCTCATAACACAAAAGACACAGTTTTTCCACATTGAGATACAAACTTTTATTCGTTTTCTCGTTGTTGATGAAACTGTCTTCCTTGTGCATCAATTTTTCTTTTCTTTGACATGTTGGGACTAGTTTGTAGAGGTTTTTCTCAAGTCCATCAGTTCTGAAAATCGTCTGTAGTTGCTCGTGGTGATATCCTGTTATCGTTGTGGGTAACTGCGAAATGCATTATGGGAGATGTAGTTTATTGTCAATATGCGCTTTAAAGCGCCGTAAGCTTAAAGGAGCCGTTTGTAAGATTATGGCCAAAACTGGTACTGCAGTCACTTTCAAATTACTGTTGAGCGGCGTGTACCCTCCCCCTCCTCCCTGACCAGAGGTTGCCAGGTCGGCTGCAGAATGCAGCAGGAACGTAGGCTGCCATGGCAAGCGACGAGTCCTACACAGTAAGTTTATTTTCTGTTAATTATATTTAATGCTTTATGAAAGATCTTTTCTTTCTTTGATCTTTCGTAACTAGAGGAAATATTTTCCCGTTGAGGCGTTTCGTAACCTGAAAGTTTCGTATGTAGAGGCGTTCGTAAGTAGAGGTACCACTGTTACCTTGTCCAAGTAAATTAGCGTTAGCCAAACATTTAGCTATGAATCTTACCTGTCCAGGAGAAAATCAGCAACGTTGGCGTCTGTCTTCAAATTCTTCTCCGCCTTCAGCCGTCTCCATTTATTAAAAGCATCTCCTATACAAATCCTTGTTTTATTTCGGACCTTGTCACGATGTAACTCGGATTCATAACGAGGTCTTCATCCAACACGTTCGTAGCGGCTGCTGCGATAATTAGAGCCGAGCTGGCAACCCGGATGCCGAAACACTACTGACTTCGTGATTGGGAGATAGGTGGAGGGTGGCGCTTCAGGCCAAACAAAAAATGACAACATCAACATCAGTTGAGGGCTGCACTCCTCTTTTTAAATGGGAATATCCTGGCTTGATGCTGTTGTCAGTGACATAAGTATTTGAAATGAACATGATTTTTAAATGTCTGTTGACATATCGGGGTCATTTTATGATTCGTTTTATTAGATCTCTTACATACGGCTCCTTTAATTTAAGTCTTAAAATATTGGTTTAAAATTTAAGCCAATAATGCACAAGCGCTCGAGGGCCACATAAAATGATGTGGCGGGCCACATTTGGCCCACAGGCCTTGTGTTTGACACATGTGGTCTACGCCAATAGACGATACCGATACAATATGATACAATACGATACAATACCAATATATTTTTTATGCAGCTCTTGAATTCAACCCAGAAATAATAAATACTGGCTCCACTCTGAACTCCTGGAAGACTGAACCCAGAACAAGCTCGCTCTTTCAAACACCACCCAATAAAACTATAGGCTTCATAAATGACCATGCCATGGTCGTGGTTATTCATGAAGCCTATAGTTTTGTTCAGATTTTTGTTTGCTCTGAGGTAATTATTGCCAGTTGCCTCATCCGTTGAGTACCGCAGCAATTAATTTCACCTGACGCTTGTTCCAAGGGCACTTTTACTGTCAGAAAAAGAATAAAAGGGTATTTAAAGGCTGCAGGGAGCGAGCGCTGAGCTGAACAATAAACCACGTCAAGGACAAAAAGTGTGAAAGCTCTGAATAAACTCCCGTTTCTAAAGTCCTCAGTATCAGTTGTAAAAGCTGCGACATGAAGCCGACAAACCAATGACAAGACGATGATGCTCGCGTTCAATGTTCCTCGCAGACGTGGAGATGCAACGGCGAGGTCATCACAGCGTCTGTGTGAATAAACCCTCTGCAGTCAGGAGGTCGCTGGTTTTCTCTCCCTGCTGTCTCTCTGCTACACCTGACCCGTCTTTCAGCAGATGTTGCTGTAAATGTTAAGGGAAGATTTCCCAATACGCTAAGAAGTCGGATCAAAACGAAGCAAAGCCAGGTTTATCTGGGAGGGAGAAACAAAGTAAAACGGTGAAGTACAGTCACTATGAAACCGTCGCAGTCTCCTCTACTGCTTCTTCTTCTGCCTGGGACTGTAAAGCTCCTGGGTTCAATCCCACCACCTGACATAAATATCTACATCCCAGTCCCACCTCACAGAAACCCCTTCATGCATCCAATCAGACCTTCTAGCCCAGCGGTGCCCAATTCTGGTCCTCCAGAGCCCCTATCCAGCAGGTTGGAGATGTTTCCCTGCTTTACCACACCATGATACATGTGGCTGTGTCATCATCAGGCTTGTGCAGACTTTGATGACAACCTGATAACGACCATTAATTAGATTGTTGGATGGGGCTCTTGATGACCAGGACTGGGCAGCCCTGCTGTAGCCCACAGCTGTCCAACTCCAGGGCCCCCGACCTGCACGTCCCAGATGTTTTTCCTGTTTCAGCCCCACCTGATTCAAAAGAATGGATCCCCATCAGCGTGTCGTCCAGGTCCGCCCAGCTCTGTTAATGATCCGTTCATTCAGGGGAACAGCTAACACATGCAGGACAGCGGCCCTCCAGACCCCCCGCTCTAGCCTTTTAATAACGCTTGAATGCATGACTTTGGCATCTGGTGTTGCTGCGCAGAGCTTTGGAGTTTTACCAAGACTTTAAATCACAGATTTAAAAACTTTCTAGAACCACCTTCTTTCATCTTCTCAGTATTTCTGAAATAAAGACCTTACCCAAATCTGTTTTCTGGTCTCAAACTGCGGGCCTACTTGTGGTTACTACGGTAGAACGGGAGGAAGAGCCTTCGGGCTCCTCTCTAGTGGAGCAGACACTCTCTCTACCTTAAGGCTTAAAACCTTTCTTTCAGATACAGCTCATATTTAAAGAATAGAAGATACATCTTGCTGATGCGCTGGGACACATCATCAGTGATGTAAGTCTGGGTGTTTCGGGTCTTTCAACATCAGACACCCTCGCCCGGGCGACCCGACCGGAGTTGATCAGACTCTGTGTCCCAGCAGGATTCATCCACGGATCAGCCCTCTTGATCCAAAGCCATCTTGTGGCTCTTTGATGTCCTGATGGCCTTCGTCTTCGCCTCACCGGTGAGGCCCAGCATGGCGAGGTCTTTGCAGAGGGACCGTCCTGCAAATCCTTCGGTAAAATGACAATTTTACCCAAAATACATTTGGAGATCTTACCGGCGATCCAGTTGTAAATGTGCACATGGTAAAGTTAACTGTGAGAGTGAACATGGAGCCAGCCATGCAGCACAACATTTAATTCACTGTGTTAAAGAAACCTAAAAATTTAAGTCATCCTTAAATTTTTTTGACCAACCATGACTCATTCTGGCTGGAGAAACCTAAATATATAACCTCATACATAATGGATGCATTTGTCGCAGAAGTTGTTGTAACCAGTATTGCGCAAGGCGCTGCTGATATCTGAGGAGAGCCCTGCTTCTTTGTCTTTCGCCAGGCCCTAATGGGCCCGGGCCCGGGCCGGGGCAGCACTGCCCCCCCCCCAGTCCCCCCTGATGCTCCGCGCCTGAATTGGCATTAGGCAAAATTGGAATTTTCAGCCAAACTGGACTGGTTTGGATTTTAATGAAGCATGTCATGCAGTGAATGGGACTGAACTGGAACACAGTTGGACTTAACTGGTATATATTTAGCTTTGTAAACTTTGATTGCTTTCTTCCTAAAGTGCCTTGTCATGGGTTTGTTGTGAAGTGGTGCTCTGCTATGCATGTAGACTGGAAATACTGTCTGTCTGCTCTTCTGCAGCAGTTTTATTTTTTAATCTGATACACTTGTAACGGCACAAATGCACCGCGTCTTTTTAAGCAGTCTGGCTGCCTGAGAGTGCTTTGGTTTCACTTAAACCTGAGCGATATTCGCTTCTAATCTGCAAGTCGTGCATGTCTGTGGAATGTGAGAGGAAGCCAGAGTTTCTGGAGCGAAATCAGCTCCGACGGACTCCACGAGGAAAACGTCTGAGGTGAGCAGGTGAGGTTTAAACCCACGAGTGTCCCGCTGCGAGACGGCAGCACCAACCTCCGAGTAGAAAACCCATCTCTGTCTGCGCAGCAAGAGGAAGCTGTTCTCACGGGAATGAGACTGATATATATCAGGTTTAATTATGGATTTTTAAACGTATTTTTCAAATGTGAGACTGACTGTAGTTTTAAAGTGTGATGCAGAAGGGCTAAAAGGTGGTGTGACGCCAGCCTCTGCTCAGTTCTGTGGACTGTCTCTACGCCAGTGGCGGTGCTTTCAGCTCATGCACAGAGCAGCAGAGCACCACTTAATGGAGCCTCTGGGTGGCTGCTCCACCAGAGGGGGGCAGGGGGGGGGGGGTTACTGTAAAGAAAGCAAATGCAGGTTGGCTTTTAAAGAAAGGCCTCTCTTTGTTTTTCTCTTGCCGTGACGGAGGAGTCATCGTTAAGTTTATCCTACTGCAGTTGGGTAATTGGGTTTACTCAGCGTTTCGGGCCAACAGATGTGATTGATCTGATCGGGGCTCGCAGATTCACAGCACACATGTGGCGCTCCCAATTAAAACCGCTTTCATTCGGATCTTTCCCACTTTAGTGCATCGAGTCTGACCGACTAGAGAGTGAGGCAAATTACCTGCGAGCCTGCAGAGGTTTGTGTAATCGCTTCAAAGCCCGCGACGGTCCTTTACTCACAGCAGATCTGAGTTTTCAGCACAGAGCAACAAATAAGCTGATGGTTCTAGATTGTGTGATCCACAATGCAACGCCCCAAACATGAACCTCACTTCCTTCAGTTGAGGCCAGAAGAGACTCAGCCCAACGTCCCAGGTTTCCTGGAATAATTAAGAGTAATACATGAGTGTATTGAGACTGAAAAATGTACATCAAATTCTGTCAGTCAGGTTTCCCTGGTGGCTCAGTGACAGTGCTGTCAGCGACCACACGGGCGGTCCTGGGTTCAAATCCTGGTTGCATCAGGGAGGGCGTCCAGTGTAAAAGCTCTAATAGGGATCACTCCACTGTGTTGATCCTGAACAGGGAGCAGCTGAAACAGAAGAACTACGTTGAAAGTGCACAATGAAGGCTGGAGCTAATGTCGGTCTGCATGTTGCACAATATAAAATTATTTACAAACACCTACATGGTTAACTTTTCTGTTTATGGGTTGAGATTACCATCATATCATGTGACCAGTGCACAACAGAAAACAAACACAAAGGTGCACTTTACCATCTCACAATCAGTTTCTTTGTTGTTTACAGTATTCTCTGTGTCAGGTTTCAGAAATTACACCCTAAGAGTCTGAGAACAAACAACAGTCCTTTATTTAAACAAAGGTTTCTGCCAAAGTAGGAAATCCAGAGGGTTGTTGCACAAAACCAAGACAAGAAATTAAGCCGGGATATGTCAGTTATCCTGGCTGAAGTTATCCTCCAGCAGGTTACCATGGAGATGTATTCTGCGTGGCAACCAGGATTTCTTTTTATCCCACTGCTCTGATCTCTTCAGTCAGGTGTCACTGTGATTAGAAATAAGTTTAATTCTTTTTTAAAAGAAAAAAAATTATTTTCTGTTCTGCATCCATGTTACCGCCTGCATTGAAATTCGACAGACAAATTGCATTTTGGCATTATGATCATCGTTATACAAAGCAGTGGTCCCCAGCCCCCGGGCCGTGTACCAGTACTGGGCCATGGATCAGTTGGTACCGGGAAGAAGAAATTAGTTATTTAAGTTTTATTTATTATATGACTCTGAACAAGCTTTTATTTTGAAAAACGACCAGATTATCTCGGTTACATCTCGGTCACTTGAGCTCCAAAATTTAACCCAGCTAGCAAAATGAGTAAGAAACAGACGTATTTGGAAAGTTTCCTTATGAAGGGGAAAATGAACAATGAAGAGAGAGACGAACAGCCGACGACTTCCAAGAAAAAGAAAGTTTTTACCAGACAATACCAGTGAAATATGGATTCATCACCACAGGTGATTCCCACGTTGACCGGTAAACAGGTACAAAAAGGTTGGGGACCACTGAACTATATAGTATATAACCCAAATAAAAACAGAAGTCAACTTTAAATTCACTGCTGATTTAATAATAATGAACCGGCTACATGGCCTGCAAAAATTCAAATACACAACTTCAACATTAATAGATGCCACATATGCGTTAAATAGCCTACAAGAATCAACAACAAAATCTTTCAACCCAACATGACAGCAGATAAGTTCTCTGATTAAGCTACTTACAAGGAATCATCCATAGAACCGACAGTAATTTCAATTTCCACAAAAACTAGAAACCATATGCACCATATGTAAAAAGAAAACTTTGCAACACAACATGAGACGTCACATCAGATCTAAATGAAAACCTGAAATGAACTTTAAATTCACCACTGAATAACCGGATGATTAATAACAACAAACCGGCCACAAAGCCTGCAAAAATCTTAAAAAAGAAATAGATGTAATGAAACAGGAACAAACTAACACAGAGTGGCACAGAGTCAGTGGAGCTGTCCATGGTACTGATCTGGTGTGAGTTTGGCTCAGTGGAGCTGTCCATGTAACTGCGGTGCTGAACATCGCGCGTAAAGGCGCAAAGCGGCACTTTTTTTCCTCCCTTTTTTACAATGTTTTTTTTTTTTTTTTTTTTTTTACATTTTTGAGGTGCTGCAGCCTCACTCCCACGGTACTGCATGTGAGCTTTAATTAGAACGGTTCTGGACTTTATGAAGGCTTATATCTTATTGCTCTCAAACATTTCCCTGTGTATGTTTCTCTTCAACGTTATCCCAGTTGTTGAGATGATTAGAAATGGCTGATGCTGCAAAGATGATTCCAGTAAAGTGAGCAATGAAGTTGCATGAATGTCGTGTCCGTCCCTTCCCTGTTTCAGGTCTGATCTGCTCTTCATGGAAGAGGTTGCTTCTCCAGTGATGGTGTTGGTTATTGTCTGGACTTTGGCCTTCATTATTTAAATTAAATCTTATTTATCAAAAACATAGCCGGAGCAAGTTATAACATAAAATGTTAAAATATAAAAATGAAATCAATGCTCACGGGTTTAAGATGGTTTTTCAGTGCCGGATAAAGTTTTGGTACCTTTAGAATTTAAAGGTTTTCTATATAAATGTGAGGCCAAAGGTAACAGAGCGAATAAGTTTGGTATTTGGTGATAAATATTTTGAGATGTGGGTTTGGTATTTCCCATTAATATATTAACAACATTTCCATGTGTTTGAGGTCACATTTCTCCATCAAACAAGCTTGACTGTCAGGACTTTCACACGTTTACAGTCATAGAAAGTTCATCATCAGTCCACAACAGAAGAGTAACGTTTACTTGTTGCTTTTGCTAAATGCACCTTTAGAATCCAAAGTTCCCTGATACAAATTCATTAAAAATATTTTCACTGGATAATTATGAATGACTTCAAGTGATGTCGTCCTTTAATGACCAATAGGTGGCAGCATGGTGGCTTACTGGGTAGAACTGTTCCCTCTCTGTGAAAAGGTTCCTGGTTCAAATCCCAACTGGGCTCTTTCTGCAGTTTGTGCATCCTCCTCATGCTTATGCGGGTCCAGTCCAGTCCAAAAACATACATGTTAGGTTAACTGGTGGCTCTAAATTGCCCGAAGGAGTGAACATGTGCGTCCCAGTTCTTCGTAAAAGAGATCATTGATTTCAGTGGGACTAAACAAAATGATAGTAAAATAACATTTCCAAATTCATATTGACCAAAAATAAATGTAAAATGCAAAGATAGTTTCATCACAGTACATTTCCATCATAAGCAGTTGCTCACTTTGCTTCCTCACGCCTCACCCGTCTCATCCTGGCTCCACGTTCGCCCAATGGGACGAGCCAAGATGAACTCAGATAAATCTCGCTTTCTCAGACATCCCGGATCTCTTAATCCAACTTTTGTGCAACAAGCCTCTGGAGAACCGAACATCTGAAAGCGTAAATCCAAAGGTGGCGTGATGAGTAACTGAGTGATGGGCTGAGTGATGTAGAAAGACGGCGCAGGAGAGAGGAGGAGGACAGCTCAGGAGCGGGGGGGCTGACAAGACGTGGCAGAGCTCAGGGAAAGTCAAACGCCCAGACGTTCAATAAAAAACAGCAAGTCACAACACGACAAGATGAGAACAAGATAAGAGTAAAAGCAGGACAGGAAATGGAGACGGGGAAGTCTGCATACCTCAGTGTCTGTGGTATTTTGGTCAAATCATGTCTCATATATTTCATTAAGACCTCAGGAGAGCTTGTTCGCTGTGAAGTAAGCTGTTTCAGACACAGATGTGTCTTCTTTCAACAAGTGTCAGCTAAATGTGGTTCTCAAACTTTTAATGCTACGTACCACCTGAGAAACTATTGAGCTCTCCGAGTTCCACCATGATGACCAATTTTAAAATATAGCCATATATACCTTCTCAATTAGCTTTAAAACACACAGGAGAGATGTTTATTCCTTATTGTGGTTATTTATTGTTACCTGAATTTCATTTAAAACGTTGTATTTATAATACATTGTCATGACGTTCCCCCACGTACCACCAGAGAGCGCTCACGTACCACCAGTGGTACGCGTACCACAGTTTGCGCACCACTGCTCTAAATCATTTAAAATCATTGCTATTTATTTTTATTTTCTTTCCTTTAATAATGAATTGATGTTTTTCAAAGGGACACAGTTAGCGATGAGAGCATCCATCCGTTTCTATCTCATCATTCATCACAATCGTCTGCGTCTCATCTGGTCTGCAGTCTCTTTTTCTAAATCCATTACCTGTTTAAATAAAAAAAAAAAAACATTTAGTTACAGACAGAACAGAAGAAAAGGAAGAGATGTGATTTTTAAAAAAGAAATTCATCTCTTTTTATCATCTCCTTTGATGTGTTTTGAGCACATCGTATCAATCTGTTTTCCAGTCTCAGATGTTGAAGCCACAAAGGGACATTTGTAACCTCCACGTGAATATTTCAAACGTCTCCAGGTTCAGTTTGACCCGACAAGCCGAGCTAAACTGAGCTGCAGCGTCAAGCTTGGTTTGACGCCTCAACCTGAGATCCTCCAGTATGATGACAGCGATGAATGAATAAATAATGGAGTACTTCCAGGAGCCACCGACATCTGCCTCACAGCATCCAGAGTTATTGAATGATCAGATGATTGAAGTTTGTCTAAAGCATCAATCAAATATTTAACAGCACAGGAAGATTTAGTAGACTATTACACACAGATGTAACTGAGTGGATGCATCATGGAGAGGAAGAGAGACGAGGCTCTTCGGTCTGTGTCTGGATCATCAGATGTGTTTGAGTGGCAGCAGTTGTCCTCTTTAAGGTGATGCTGGCGCTCAGCTGCTCTGCTTCCTGACATTTAAAAGGCCGTGCATGTCGCGGTGAATATTGTGATGCTGCGATCCCCATTCTGTCGCTTGTTATCAGCGAGCTTCATCCACCAGCTGAGGCTCGGGGCTCACGTTCCCGTCGGCTGCTGTGGTTCCCGCCGGTCTGAGCAACACGCAGCAGACGCCGCTGCTCAGGAGAGGAAACGTACCTGCAGACGTACCTGTCTCATCCTGCGACAGGGGCTCAACATTCAATGTGTTCTTCCCTGCAACTTTTATTAAACATAGTGCATACGCTCCTTTTTTAAGGTTTGCTTTTCAGTTGAAATTAGGGCTGGGCAACGATTAAAATTTTTAATCGCAATTAATCGCCTGATTAATTGCGATTAATCGCATTGTATATGGAAAATCAAGTAATGAATTCAAAAGTAGTGTGAAGGTCACTTTTATTTAAATGTTCTGCTGCCATATGAACTAAAGTGTCATAACATTTGTTGTTCAAACACTTTTAACATTAGCACTTGTCAGTAACACATATTTAGTGTAAATCTCACCTTAAAAAATGTAAAATAAAATAAAGCTTATTGCCACTGCCAGGGCATTAATGTCATCCTGTTTTTTATGAAAAATAAAAAAAAGTCTACAAACAAAATCCTGAGCCACAATCAGAACATTAAAACAGGTAATTTCTGAGGTAACAGCAGAAACTTTTAACGGGGAGTTCAACTTGTCAGTTGTTACAAATAACCTTGTTTCTGTTGAATCCTCCGTCTGGGAGAACTTTAAAATGAAAATGTCCATGTTAAAGTTCAGTAACTTTACCAATCTGTGTATCAATCATTCTTTCCATTTTCAATTGTCAATCAAAAATAAAAAAAAAAATTAAAAAGTGACATTTTATTTCGTTTTTTCCTTTTTCCATTCTAGCACAAAAAAAAAATGAAAAAAATTCTTGTTTTTTTTATATTTCAATTTTAGACTTGGATCAAAAATACAAAATGAAAAAACAGGCCACGGGACTGAATTTGTTTTTAATATTTAATTGTCTGGTTTACGTGACCCTGAAATGTCTCTGTGCAGCAGTTCAGGTATCCTGGCGGCGCTGGAATCACAGACTATAATATTTACAATATTGTGTAAATCTGAATGAAAACTCAGCTCATATATAGATGAACCAAAGCCTCTCCAGCTCTGCGTCTGACATCAGTCTTTTTCTCCTCAGATCATGACGAGCTCAGAACCTTCTGATGCTCATTTCCAGCATTGCAGGACACCCATCTGCTGTTGAATAAGTCCTTGATCAAACTACCGTATTGGCCCAAATATAGGACGATATTTTAATCTAGAAGTAATATTTTAAAAAATGAGGTCGTTTTATAATCGAGGACCAGACTTTCTGTTGTCATTACACATCTGTGCCACTAGATGGAGCCGCACTGAAGTAACCAGTAACAACAGTGACATGTTTGTTTCCTTTAAAGACGTCCGTCTCAGTTATATTTTCTGGAAATCTGATGCAGATATTGTTGGCCAAGACATGCTGACAGGTTTTCCAGCTCTATCTGCAGACCTCACGGCTCATCTTCACCGCAGCTTCAGATGTGGGTGTATGTGGGTGGATCAGGGTGGACCTTGAAAAGAAAAACATTTTCATCAAAAGCAGAAAAATGGAGCTGCAAGTGTCAATGATATTCCTTTAACTGAAACAACCTTTAACAAAAATCCAGAAGGTAAACTGCAGGAAACCAAAGTAAAAAATTCATTCACCCTCACTGGTAATTAATAAAAAAAAAAACAATGTCAGTTAATATAAAATAAAACATTAGAATAGGGAGAGATGATACAGTACGTATTAGATAAGAATCTTTATTGTCATTGTACAAAATATACAACAAATTCTCAGAATTTTGTTGTATATTTTGTACAATGACAATAAAGATTCTTATCTTCTTATCTTCTTATCTTTTATTACCTTGGGAGGGACGGACAAAAACCTAAACAAGTATTATTAATATTACTATTATTCGGTAAGTAATAAATTATGTACATATTTTAGCGTATATAATATCATACATAGACCTGTCAAAACTGCATCACTAATTCGCAGATTTTTGGGATTTGCAGGGGGAGGAAGGAACGTAACCCCCGTGAATAATAAAGGTTGCTGTGAAGCATCTCCTCTTCTTCAACTGTCTGTGAACATCTGGGAAGTTGAGGAGACCAGCTGCTGGAGTTTCAGGAGAATGTTGGTCTGATGCAGGATTCTAGAGTCAAGTGTTTTCCAGATGTTTGGGTCAAAGGTCTGGACTGTAGGCGGGACAGTTCAGCCGCTGGACTCGTCTCCTGTGATGTCATGCTCAGTTTGTGGTTCAGCGTCGTCTTCCTGGAATATTCAAGGTCTTCCCTGAAAGAGATGTTGTCTGGATGGAGCAGATGTTGCTCTAAAACCTCCATGTTCTCTTCAGCATCTTTCCAGATGTTCCAGCTGTCCAAACCTTAGACTTTAATGCAACCCCCTACTATCAGAGATGCAGCTGTTGAACTGTCTGATAACAGCTGGATGGTTCCTCTCCTCTTTAGTCTGCAGGACATGACATCCATGGTTTCCAGAAAGAATTTCAAATCCTGGTTCATCTGACCACAGAGCAGTTTTACATTCATCCTCAGAACACTTTAGATGATCTTTGGTCCACAGAAGACAGAGGTGTTTCTGGTGTGTCTTCTTCTTTGATGGTCCAGCTTTAACCTGCATTCGTGGAAGATTTCTGGAAGTGTTCCTGAGTCCATCAGAGGTGTCCAGTAGAGGTCCATGTCTGTTTTTAATGCAGTTTTTCCTGAAGATCTCCATCATCAGACCTTCAGCCCTGTCCCCTGAACACAGAGACTCCTTCTGATTCTCTGAACCTTTTGATGATATTTTGTACTGTAGATGGTGGGATCTTCAAACTCTTTGCAGTTTTTACATTTCTGAACATTTTCTGAAATTGTTCCACAACTGTTAGAGGGAGTTTGTCTCAGACTGGTGAACCTCTGAACTTCTGTCCATTTTCACATCAGAGAAGCTCTGCCTGCTCCCAGGCATGTTCCTGACCTGAGGTCAGTTAAACTTAGTTAGTTGTCTAATGCTTCTCCTTTTGTTGGCCCTGTTCCAACTTTTAAAAGCTCTGTTGCTGCCTTTGAAGTAAAATGAGATAATTTTTTTCCATGAAACGGTAAAATCTGATAGTTTCAGCATCTGACGTGTTCTGTTGGAAATAAAATATGGGTTCATGAGATTTAATAATCATTGCATCCTGCTTTTAATTTATGTTTCCCACAGCATCTCAACTTTTCTGTAACTGGGGTTATAAGTAGTCTCCATGATTCAATATCTCTTAGAGCCACTTTTAGCACAATAACCTTAGATATTTGTTTTGTGCATTATATAACATTATCAGTCTACCACACTGTTGAGGAGGAATTTTAGCCAAGTCTATTTCACAATGTACATATTTCTTCGTACATACCTCTCTGAAGGTCCCATCACAGTATTTTAATCAAGTTGAGGTACAGACTTTGGCTGTGCCTTTTTCAACATCTTGATTTTTTCTGTTTCAGTTGTTCTGTTGTTGTGTTGATGTTGTGTTAATCATCCCATTTGACTCTCCAGGTGACCCGAATAAGTTCATGGTCACCTGAATGACTGTAAGGCGCTCAGGTCCCGTTGCTACAAAACAAGCCAAAATGATCACCGCCAGCGTGACTGACCGCTGGCGTGAGGTTTCTCCGCTGCTGCTGGTTTTATCTAACGTAACACTGTGCGTCACGACCACAAATCTCCACTTCAGTCTCTGTCCAGGAGACATCGTTCCAGAGTCCTTTGGTTTGAAAGTAATTCTCCATGTACTTTTATCTGGTGCCATTGACAAGACTAGAAACAAAGGTCAATTAAAGAGTTTAATATACAATCATGAATACAGTGATTCAATATGCCAGAATATTTTAATCGGCCGATGGTACACTTGTACACAACACCACCGAGATGCTGCCATGGACTAATGCACCCAGAAGGTCAGATTGTTCTCAGTTCTTATAGAGGCGGATCCTTGCTCTTCTGAGTTTTATTGCTCTTTGTCCTCGAGTCCAGATGGTGAGCAGCTCTGAATCGCAGGTCCAGGCGCATGTGGTTGTAGGAAACAAGATGTCCCTTAAATGTTTTTATCAATGCCATCGCAAACTTCCTTGGAAGACAGCAGGTCAGGAAGTCAGAAGGTCCCAGTCGTTTGGTCATAAAAAAGCAAAACTGAGGACTCACCATCATATAAAGAGACTGCATCCTTACATGCCATAAAGTTTAGTTTTAACAGTTAACTATTCTGAGTCCCCAAATTCCTTACAGGTTTGTCCATCTGTTTGTAACGTTACCTGAACCCTGGTTCAGGTAACCACACCTGGTGAACCGCGCTCTTCTCAGAGAAAAGAGGCTTTTTACTGGCAGCCCATTCAAACCAGTCATATCTGTTCTTTCTCGGTTTCTTCTTTCATGGACTTTAAAATTGAACACAGAGGCCTCTGGAGTCTGAAATGTAATTCTTGGTTTTTGGTACACCATTTAATGCATTGCTCTGCATTCTGTGATATTCAGTATTTTACCATTTTATGCAATAACTGCTTTGTGATCAAATCAAATCAAATCAAACTTTATTTATATAGCACTTTTCATACATTAAAAATGCAACACAAAGTGCTTCACAATAAAAATTATATATATATATATATATATATATATATATATATATATATATACAAACAAAACACTAAAAGATTAAAAGACAGTAAAACAGGATAAAAACAGACAATAGATACAGTAATGATAAAACGTATAAAAATGTGAAAATTTAAAGGTTAAGAATTTAAAAATAAAATGAAAAATGTATTGATAAGAGAATGCACAAAGACTTAAAATAAATTTAAGACTTAAATTAAATCATTAAAATCATTAAAATAAGAACAGTAAAATAAGAACAAAGAGTAAAAGAAGTCAGGTAAAAGCCAGGTTAAAAAGGTGGGTTTTCAGCTTCCTTTTAAAAATCTCAACAGTCTCTTTGGTCCTGATGTTCTCCTCCAGGCTGCTCCACAGATGAGGGCCATAATGGCTGATGTACAGTTTCGTACATTATGAGGGTAGGAACATCCACGGTCTTTGATTTTATTCCTGCTACTAAATGATCTTTAGTTGGCTTCCTTTTCAATAAAACATGGTGCACTTTAATGCAGGGGAAGTGATGCTGCTTCACGTGCTCCGTTTCTTTTTCCACTGATGGACTCTAATTGCCGTTGCTTTTAATGCTGCCGTGGCTCGTGTCAGGTTTGCTTGAATTAGTAGCGAAGTTGGCTGACTTTTCAAGGTCTGGGACTTTATCCTGTTTTCACGTCCTCTAAAGGAGGAAAAGTTACTCTCCTCTTACTTGAAATCACAGCTTTAGTAATTGCATGCAGATCCACCTTCTGCTCTGCTCCACAGTTCCCCCTAATCAAATAATATCACATCTTCTTTTTTTTTTTTTTTTTTTTTTCAAAACCCTGGTAGTTGTCGTAGGAATCAAATAAGGCTGTAATTTTACTGGGTATGCTGTCACAAAGCATCAACTGTGACCAGTGTCAAAGGGAAAGAAGATCATTGTGCATCTCAGAAAGAATGTCTGAGGGTCATCTGAAGGTCATCCTAAGGTCATCTGAAGGTCCCCTCGTGAGCCGGAGAGCTGCTCTACGGCTCCGTAGTCTCCGGTAAGATGCTGGTGTGACCTGTCAGTCATCCAGGTCATCGTACCTCTCAAAGTCTTGAACCAAGGCGGCTGGACTTCTTTTCTTCGTTATATAAAAACTAGGGCTGGGCAAGTTAACGTGTTATTATCACGTTAACTCATTAATTTATTAATGCCGACATTTATTTTATTGCCTGTTAACGCATGTTGCTCACATGCTTTTGTTTTGAAAAGTCTGTTACTGGCTGCTACGAGACTGGAAGATAATTGGCAGGTAAACCTGCAGAAAAGCTAAAACAGACATGGAGAACGGTAAAAATCTGTGAACTTTACAGTTCAGGTAGCAACTCAGGTAGCAATATTAACAATTCTGTCTGAAAAAAGAAATTCTGGACTGCAACAAAACTTTGTCGTCATTCCTCCATGTTCCATCAGATCTGCTCCATGTGTTCACTGTCCTGCTGTTCTCTAGCTGGTTACTGCAGTGCAGCTCCATCTAGTGGCACAGATGTGTAATAACAACAGAAAGTCCAGTCCTCCATTATAAAACAAATTCAGTTCTGTGGCCCGTTTTTTAATTTCTTATTTTTGATCCAAGT
Source organism: Hirundichthys speculiger (assembly GCA_018398805.1). NCBI lineage: Eukaryota > Metazoa > Chordata > Actinopteri > Beloniformes > Exocoetidae > Hirundichthys > Hirundichthys speculiger. Next base: position 1,033,939 of record JAGFBZ010000120.1, read on the forward strand.
CTAAAATTAAAATATAAAAAAACAGGAATTTTTTTAAATTTTTTTGTGTTAGATTAAAAAACGAAAAATGTAATAAAATGTCACTTTTTAATTTTTTTTTTGATTGACAATTGAAAATAGAAAGAATGAATGATACACAGATTGGTAAAGTTACTGAACTTTAACATGGACATTTTCATTTTAAATTTTATTTGTAACAACTGACAAGTTGAACTCCCCGTTAAAAGTTTCTGCTGTTACCTCAGAAATTACCTGTTTTAATGTTCTGATTGTGCTGAGACACAATCATTTTGTTGGATTTTGTTTATAGACTTTTTTTTTTTTTTCATAAAAACAGGATGACATTAATGCCCTGGCAGCGGCAATAAGCTTTATTTTATTTGACATTTTTTAAGATGAGATTTACACCAAATATGTGTTTTTTGACAAGTGCTGATGTTAAAAGTGTTTGAACAACAAATGTTATGACACTTTAGTTCATATGGCAGCAGAACATTAAAATAAAAGTGCATATTACACTACTTATGAAGAATTCATTATTTGATTTCGCATATACAGTGCGATTAATCGTGATTAATCAGGAAAATAATGTGCCCAGCCCTAATAAAAACAATATAGATCGGACCATCACAATCACCTCCCTCTAATTAAATCAATCGTATATCAGACCCCACAGTGACTTCAGAGGTCCAGAGTGGGATTTATCTTCATGATTCAATAAACTTCACGCCTGAGCGACTCAGGAGCAGAGGCTGCTGGAAAACAGAAGGACTGAGGACGTCAGTCAGCTGAGGGGCAGCTTCATGCTCCTCCAGGACTGTAATGGAGGCAGGATATTGGGGTCAAGAGGTCAGCGTTCCTCCCTCCGATTTCTTTGTCTTTAATTGGTTGTTTCTCTCCAAGACTGAGTTTTCAACAAAGGGAGAAAAAGACACAGACAGACATTAGAGGGTGTGAATGTGTGTTTGTTGGCTTTAATCTGCTCGACTGAAGTCACGCCGACAGAACGAGTCGCATGAGGGACGGCGAGGGTTTCGCCTTAGTTAGACCGATACACCACGCTTCTCCTTCCAAACACGGCAGGAGGAAAAGTCGAGGGAACATTCTGTTTGAAGAGAAAGTCCTTGATGCGAAACGTGAATATTTTTCTGAGCTCCGTGTATCTGTGGCCTTAGCGTTCGGCAGCGAGGACAGTCTCAGGCCGGCGCTGCAGAGACGTGGACATCAGCGGCTGTGACACCATCTTCATAATCAGAAGTGTCTCGGTTTGTTCTGGGCTCCATGAAGAAACATTCCCGACACTCACAAACGAATGAGTTAGCAGCAGCACCTAAAGTTAATTACACAGGTCTTATTGCAGGTGTTGTGGACTTCTGCTGCTACAGGAAAGTCTTTGAAAGCAAAGTGCATCTGCTCAACTGAAGTTGCCGTTATTTGAAGACAACAAGCTGTGACGGCCACAGGCCTCAGATCAGTTTCCCTGTGTTCCTGCTTCTATTTTTTCTTGCAGGTTCCCTCCTCTCCCTGATTGCTTGCCCCTCCTTCCTCATTGGTGATTGCTTTCACCTGCACCTAGCCTTTAAAAGCTTGGGGAAATCCAAGATCGCTCTCTCTCCCTCCTAGAAGGCTGGTCCCTTCCTGGCACCCTCTGGTTTTGTTTGGGTTGTGTATGTTTAGTTTAGCCTTGGTTTCCTTGGTTTCTCTGACTTAATCATTGAGTTCCCTATGTTGCTTTACCTTCAATAAATTCATTATTCTGTTTAAAAGCTGTTATTGGGTGGACCTCCCTTCTTTGTTATGCTCTCCCACAAGCTGGGCATAACAAGTGGGGGCTCGTCCAGGATGACCCGTGAAAGTGTTTCGGAAGGTAGACGGGTGCCTACCTGTCCTCTGTGTCCAGCTAAACTGACCTGAACCCCAAAAAGCGAATGGCAATGTGTCCACTTTTCCTACATGGTTCCAGAAAAAGATACAGACAAGAAGTGTGAGGAGTGAAATGACCGGGACCAGCCATGTGTGGTTCCTGGAGTATGATTACCTGCATCCCAGCGTTTACATCCACCTGTGTGTGAAGATGTGCTCAGGGTGCCGGTTGCCGTGGTGACCGGTGATCTAGTCCTCTGACCATCTCACCTCAGTGCTGCTACCTGCATCTGTTTATATAGTCATTATATTTTGTCATTTGTGTGCTCTCCTCTCTCTGTCCTCCATCCCCTTTTTTCTTTATTTACCCAGCTGGTCTTCATTAGGAAGGTCCCTCCATATGATCCAGCTCCTACTCAAGGTTTCTTCCTCTTAAAGTGGAGTTTTTCTTGCCACTGTTTGACTTAAAGTAGTGGTGCACAAACTGATTTACGCGCGCGCTCTCTGGTGGTCCGCGGGGGAACATCATGACTTTCAACATTCTTGCCACATTTTCACTTAAAAAGAAATCGGAAACATACAATGCATTATAAATATGTTTCAAACGAAATGTGTAGCTTGAGATAATGAAAATTGTGTCTTTAAAAAATATTTGTTGCATATTCAGTTGCAGTGCAGATGCAACAACTTTTTTGTTTATGTTGCTCTGTATGAGAGTATGAGTATGTGAGAATTGTAAATGTCTCATTTAGTAAGGTATCAATTCAGGTAATAAATAACCACAATAAGGAATAAACATCTCTGTGTGTTTAAAGCTAATTGAGAAGGCATATATGGCTATAGTTTAAAATCGGTCATCATGGTGGTACTCAGAGAGCTGAACAGATTCTCAGGTGGTACGCAGTATTAAAATTTGACAACCTCTGGCTTAAAGGGTTTTTTTCTCCCTCTGTGGGAATTTTTCTACTTGCCATTATCTTTGATTTGGATTAATATTATAATTTTAGTAAATGATATTTGCTTGGAGGTCATGCTCTGGGTCTCTGTAAAGCGCCTATGGACAATTGGCATTGTAACAGATGCTATACAAATATAATTAAATTGAATTGAATTAAATGTGAAACACTGAGACGTGTTGTGGATGTGGAGCATTTTCTTTAGAACTGATTCTCAGAGTTTCCCTCTTCCTTTATCATATTCAAAGAGCTCAATAGTCTTAATGTTCTGAATGTGCCGCAGATGTTTCTCATAAGCCAGTTTAATACAGTAGCAGTCAGTTTAGACACATCTATCTGTTCATTTTGAATAAATAAATAAATATCCACGCCTTTCACTGCTACTGTATACGATCCTTCTCCTCTTACGTTAAATAAATGTCACACAATGCATTTATAAAGAATGAAACACTGGAGATGGAGGGAGAAACAGAGTTGAGCTTTATGGTTTGTTTATTTGAATTTCTTTTATTGTTTTCCTGTGTTTAAAAAAAGAAAAAAGAAAATGCTTTAGACTTCGTTTCAGAGGCAGCTGCGATAGGTAATAGTAAAACCAGAGTTTGTTTGGCTACCTGGGAGGTGAACGGGCCGAACCCTCGGTTTCAGTTCACAGCCAGAGCGGCGGCTTCAGTGATGAATTAGTGAACCGAGCTCCACATAGTAATAAAGGTTCATTTGATCCAATTTTCTCCCGCTAAGTGAGTTTCTGCAATATGACGGATGCGCCCTGCATGCAGCGTCTAGCGGTTGAAGCAGAGGATGAAGCATAAAATTAAGAATCTCAATAATGTAGAAGTTTAATTCAACCTAATTAGACAGTGGTTTTGAAAACAGTTTAAGGCGTTTTTATTACTTGCAGCTGAGTTTCTGAATCAGTCAACAGTAAAAAATCCAGATAAAAATAACGACTAGACGGATGATATGTGGAGCTCCATCTCCATCACTTACATCAACATACTCCTGGCTTTGCTGTTTAACTGTAATATGATCGGGAGGCACAAGGAGCAGTTTTTTATCGTAGAGCATCAAGATTCACATCAAGATTTAAAATCATGACTCCGACCTGACTGGTGCCACCAGTTAATTTTATTTATTTTATTTATTTAGCCTTTGTTTATACAGGTAAAAACACATTGAGATCGAGATATAATTTTAAAGTGTGACCTGTTCAATAGTAAATCACAATGAAATACATATTAAAGTTAAGGCCTGGTAGCAGGGGCGGAGCTTCAGTGAGGACTGGGGGGCAGTACTCCCCCGGCCCAGGCCCAGTAGGGCCCGGTGAAAAACGAAGAAACAGGCCTCTCCTCAGGGATCAGTCACATCTTGCGCACTACTGGATACAACAACAACTGCAGAAAATACATGCGCTACCTACGAGGTTATATATAGGTTTTCTCAGGCAGAATGAGTCATGGTTGGTCAAAAAAATATAAGACTGACTTTGGTCATGTAGGTTTCTACACAGTGAATTAAATGTTGTAAAAAGGCTCGTACAATGACGTCCTTGGAGTTGGTATTTATTAACAGCAATGGAAACACATCGGGCAAAATCGGCACGTAGTACCAAATAAAATGAATGAATGAATGAATGAAGGCCGGTAGCTACTACAACAATAACAGTGATGCGTCTCCCGCGTGACGTCACAACCACATACCACCGAATACATTTTAGATAATATATTATTCCATAACACTACAGGTTTGATTGATTTCAAAATGACATGGTCGCTCTTCGTAGTGTTGAACTCTTACAATCAAATGCTTTGAGCTATGTGTCAGAAATGTAGTAATGCTTGTAAGCCCCGCTGTTGCGGGCATGTGTGTGTTCTAAAACGATGTGATCACATGCTTTATTGGGCTTAAAGGGCCCGGTCATGTGCCCCCACACCGGCCCGGCCTGGTAGCACCGGCTAACTCTGTCCATACTGCTGAAAAAATATTAAATACATTAGAGAGCGTGATGATAAAAAGATACTGCAATATTTCCTGTAATCTTTTCTGCCTCAGTTAGCATAGTAAGCTAGCAAAAGTTAGAGTCTAAGAAAGGAATGTGATTGGTCCAAAACCTGTCTGTCAACATTACATGGAAGAACAAGTGCATTTACATATACATATATCTTTACAGGAAGCAGCATTTAAAAAAACTGGGACATCAGTTGAACGTTGAAAAACTGACCATCCTTATGGAGTCATGAAGTAGAAGAAACTCTGCGCTTCAGATCATTTAACCTTTGGTTCAGATCAGCCGACTGACAGAATATGTAGCAGCCAAAACAGGATTTATTTTATTATTATTATCATCTACATGTTCATTAAGAAACCCAGCTGCCTTAGACTGGTGTCCGTGAATACACTGTCCCTGTGTGGGACAGACAGTAATTAGCAGAGCACTGCTGAAGCCCGTAGTTGAATCAGCAGCTAATCTCTCCCCATGACCGAGCTGAGGAAGCAAATTAAGCGGCTAACGAGCACCATCATTCAAATGACTGCGATCAATCTCCGCGGGACAGCAGCAGTCATCATGCCGCCGACGCAACCACACATTCCACAGTTACTTGCAAAATCCAAAGATGTCCGACATCCCGTTGCCAACTTCAGTACACCGCAGCGCTGACATCATGCTGAAGATGCACGTTGTACAAATGCAAGAGGACAAAGTTCATGATTCACGCAGAGGAAGCAGGATGGAGAACACAAGCTTCCCCACGGCTGCCAGTGGGAATATTCATAACTGCATGTTCATCCAGAAACACACCTTCTACAAGCGTTCAACTGCTTTAAAGAAGAAGAGGCAGCGATAGAAAAGAGACTGATATAACCTCTGTGGTTGATCTGACCGAAGCCTCCTTGAGCTTCTGAAAGTCATCTGACTCCATTAGGTTCTGGCTCGTCAGTCAATGTCATGCTCCATCGTATGGCTTATTCCGAATGAATATGACGTTCGGTTGAATAAAACACGGAGATATCAGTTAACACTGGGGGTGAGTTTTGGCAAGGACCTCGAAATACGATATGTATCATGATACTTTGGTCATGATACGATATTATCGTGATATCACGATATATTGCGATATTCTACCCAGTTAATATCAAAATTAAAAGTAGAAATGAAAAATCAAGTTGCTGTATATGTTCATCAGATGATATTGATCATTCAGAGGACAAATTGAGTCAAAGCTATTTGCTTCAAAACAACCTATTTATTGTTTATTATTAGTGTTTTTGAAAAAAATCCAAAAAATCAATATTAGGAGCTGAAAAATCAATATCATATTGCTGAACTAGTTCGTTTTTATTTCTGTGAACTATGAACTGAACTAGTTGGTGTAGAAAGTGAACTTGCCCAACACTGCCGCTGGTGCGGCGCTTGATGACGTTGAACTGAAGCGCGGTAAAGACTCTGACGCGTCCTGTCTCTTTGACGGACGGCTCTGCATTGATTCGCTGCTGTTTCCTGTTTATGAACTGCTCCCGGCTTCTCGCTGTCTGCACGAATGCGTCATAAGTCCGTCTCTGGATCGTCCCGACTTTCGGACTCACCACAAATTACGAACGTATCGCTCAGCTTAATAAATAAAAGAATAAACATGGATGACGCGCTCCAGCCGCTGCCGTCGCTGACTCTTTGACCGGTGCCGGCGGTGGCTGTGCTCCCCGGTCTGGTGCAGAAACATCCATGAATAAACTCCCATTGTTCACTCCCGTCCCACTCTACTGCTTATTCGATTAAAGCGAATGTCGGCCGTGTCTGCTCTGCAGAGGGAAAGCTTTGGAAACCCGTAGGGGAAGCACACATACTGTTGAGTATCTGTAACGCTGACAGGCCGGTAACCGTTCCCATTCATCACTGATTACTCCCCTACAGGCCGAGCTATTAGCATTAATAGGCGTGTCAGCATGTAAACCCAGCGGAGCGCTCTGCCTCCAGTGTGTCAGGCTCAGCACTGATGTATGGCGGTGGCATACAGCACGGCGGCGGCGGCGGCTAAAGTGAAAAATACAATGAGTTGCGCTCACGATGATTATCGACAGTTTCTTATAAATGAGTATTCAGTCTAAAAAAGTCGTATGTGGTTGAACGGAGAGCGCAGGTTAACGAGCAAAACAGTCCAATCACGGTGAATTACAGATGACAGAGATCAGATACGACGCGGTCTTTTGAAGACGTCCTCCAGACGAACGGCAAAGAAACTTTTACTTCCTGTTGACGCGCCAATAATCATTGACGACTATTATACGTGGACGGCTTTAGAAACTGGCAGCCAGTGTTAGATTACGATATGATTGTGCTGAAGAACAAGTTGTGACAGAATTCATGAACACATCAGTGGCTTTAATCTTCTATCTTGGAATAACGTGATGTTCTTGCATTAACGATGTTACTGTATCAGATCAACTCAGTTTCTGGTTTAATCTGGTGTGGGGGACTAGTGACGGTCTCTGAGTGGATCCTTGGAGGGTCCTACCTCCAGGAAGTCTTAAACGCAGTGAGGAGCTTGAGTTAGAACCACATTTTTACAAACTTAATTTAAATGTAGGAAGCACGGTAGCTTGGTGGTCAACGCTGTTGCCTCACAACAAGAAGGTTCCTGGTTCAAACCTCAGCAGGGGTCTTTCTGTGTGGAGTTTCCATGTTCTCCCCGTGCTTGCGTGGGTTTCCTCCGGCTTCCTTTCACAGTCCAAAGACATGCATGTCAGGTTAACTGGTGATTCTAAATTGTCTGTAGGAGTGATTATGATTAGTTATTCATCTACATGTTGCCTTGTGATGGCCTGGTGACCTGCCTTTCACCCAAAGAATCCTGGGATAGACTCCAGCAGATCCCTGTAACTCTGCTTAGGATTACAGTGATCCCTTATTTTTCGCGGTTAAAGGGGACCGGCGCCGGAGCCCCCCGAGCCTAAATAATGTGTTTAAAATATGTTTAAAAACCACAACAAAGTAGCGAGGCACTGCAGCGAAACAAGACAAAGGCTCAACTGTGGTCTTTCTGTTACCTTCACAGCCTCTGGTCTCTGAACCGTAGTAAAGAAACTGCTGGCTATTTTTGGCTCGTAATTAGCGGCTAACACGCTAACAACAACAAAAGAAAAAGTCCGGTTTTCTCTGCATGGAACGGGAACTTTATTCTGTCACTGCAGGAACTTGTACCATCACACAGGTTGTATTGTTGGGCTCCTGTCGGTTAACAGAGAATGTAAATCTATACACGCTGGGCTGCTGTTGATGCTCACTACACTTTTCATCTAACCACGTTTTCTTCTGCTGTCCCACGAAACACACAAACTACATTACCCTTCTTAAAGGGGCCAGGCTGACTCACAACATTTCTTCACTGTAAGAGAACGCGCACAACATCCTGTGATGTTTCTGCGATTTTTTTCTTGATTTTTTTAATTACATTATATATTTCTGAAAAATCAGCGAATAACTAAAACTGCGGAACTTAAAGCGCGAATTGGCGAGGGATCACTGCACTGGGATCTGAAGATGACTACTAAAAAGTGCATCACACTCATCTAAACAAGAGGAACCAGGAACCATTGCACTGGAATACTTGATCATTCATATTTTTTGTTTTTAGGTTTGGCACTAGTGGCCTTTATTGATAGTGGAGAGAGAGAGGAAGGGGGGCAGAGAACGGGGAAGACACACAGCAAAGGGCCGACAAGCTGGGAGTCGAACTCGTGACCAGCCGCACCAGGACTGTAGCCTCTGTATCTGGGCCGCCTGCCCCAACCACTGCACTACCGGGGCGGCCCGATCATCCATATTTGACAGGTTTGACTCTTTCTGCTGCTGGAATAGCAGTTTACTTTCCTGCCAGCAGCTTCGTACATCTTTAAAAATGCCAGGAAAGATCTCCCACTAGACTCTGTCTCGATAACTTTAGTTTGAATGAAAACTTATAAAACTACGTCCCATGACACAACTAAAATAGTGTTTTTGAAGTTTATCTTCTATTGTGAACTCTTCCCCCCACCTTTACCACTGCTCGTTGATGTGAAATGCATTCTGGGATACTCTGGCATTTCAGGTCCATACAGATCTCCATGGGAACCATCCTTGATCAAACTGGCGGAGCGAGAATGTTCCGGGAATCCAGAGATCTTGACTGTACGTTATTAGATGTGACTCTGATTGATGACCTTCGCAAGTCTCCAAACATTTTATTTTTTAATATAAACATATATGAGACTTCTCTCCCTCTCTGCTTATTATGGAGCGGTGCAGGGAAATACTGCACCCTGATGACGTTTGACATTTTCCTGCATATGGTAAAACACAAGTCCATTATTTCTCTGTCGCGCAGCGCGATTTGCAGTGAACTTATAAGACGCCTGAAATCACAAAGCGGGTGCCTTTTCTGAGGCTCCTTGGCATTGCTTCTTCTTTTTATTCAGAAAAACTCATTTTAATGCGTCCTGTGCCAAACAGGAGTCATGATGTAATGAGCTGCATGGAAAAGTGGAGCTGAGAAGTCTCTGAGGGTAAGTAAACAGAGGTTAGTGCACCGTTCAGAGAAAGAAGATTCATTTTCACACATGAGAGCGTCTCTTCCTCTAGAAAATCAGACACTCAAGGACAGCTTCATACTGAGTCGGCCAGTGCAGAGACTCTGAACTGGCGCAGCTGATCATGATGGGGTTCAACATCAGTGAACTGCTTCTACAAGCAGGGTGACTGGAACATATGCATGTGCACATGCAAGTGCACGCTGATGACATACTCGCTAACGTTATTTGCACTACCATCCGGTCTGCCGAATTTATTTCAGAGCACTTGGTGGGTCCGGCATCAGATGAACCAGACAAACTCCTGCACACACAGTTAGTTCCATATATACAGTGGTACCTCTACTTACCAAATTAACTGGTTCTGGAAGTGGTTTCGTAACCTGAAAATTTCATATAAGTAGAGACACGTTTTCCATGTAAATGCCCTAATCCGTTCCAAGCCCCCCAAAATTCAAACATAATTTTTTTTTAATTAATTATAAATAATACATGAAATGACATAAAACCTGTAAGAAATACATGTTAGAACCAGAAAAGCACTCAGAGAGCACAGACCTCCACTAAACGCAACAATTATCGAAAATTTGAAAGTGATCCAGAATCCAGAATTTCTTCCGGATCACACCCAAAATGAAATCAGTCCTTCCTTTTCAGATTTACGACAACTCCCCAAAATTTCATCAAAATCCATCCATAACTTTTTGAGTTATCCTGAACAGAGACAGACAGACAGACAAACGCTGGCAAAAACATAACCTCCTTGGTGGAGGTAAAAATAGTTTGTTTACCTGGTTGCTGGGTTACGCTCATACAGACAAGGGGCCCTCCTAGCCAATGGGATGCCAGGAAGATGCTAAGCGATAGCCAATGGCAGAGCAGCTCGGACGCACCGCTTTCAAACTGAGATACAGAGCCGACAGCTATGTTTACGTTCAGTAAACTCTGGGAGCTGCGAGTAGCAGCGCTACTGGATTTTAGCCTTTCGTATCCTGAAATTTATTTCGTAACATATAACACATAACGTATCCGAAAGCATCACAATGTAATAAAAACAGCTCCTCTGGACCGAAGATGGAGAGAATATTGAAGACCATGTGTTGTTCAAGCATAAGCTAGCAACTCTGATGACTCAAAGTCGTGTGTGAGTTTCAGAGTTACTTGTGATTGTTACATTTGTGTTTTAGTCCTGTTACATATTCAACACGTAGTTTGGTCTGTTCAATTTTCAGCTTTTATTACAATTAAACAAAAGGAAACTGTGACACCACAAAACAAAGAAGGTGGTGACATATCTCGTCAGAAAACACATTTGTCCCACATCGCCTGCTGTCGCCCGTATCAAAGCCAGCTTGTCTTTTGGGTCAGATATGATCTGTAAAGCACGCGCAATAACCCAAGTTTGTCCCGGTTTATGAACGTTGGGCCACACAGAACTGAACTGTGTGAAGTTAAACTGGCGCACATTTACCCGAATGTGGACCCAACATGTGACAGGTGTATGACTGCACCTGCTACATCAGTCCACATGTTTTGGTCCTGTCCTTCTCCGGCTAATTTCTGAAAGTCAGTTTTCTGTACCATACCTGAAGTTTTGCACCGCCAGATTAAGCCAAATCCCTTCTCCTCCATCTTTAGGGTTGCCATGGAGCTGGACTTGCCACGTTTTCAATCAAAGAATGCTTTCATTTTCATCTTTAATTGCCAGGAGAGCTGTCTTATTAACGTGGAAAGATCCGACTCCACCTTCATCCTCACACTGGATAAGGGATACAGTAACCCCCCACACTTCGCGGTCTCAGCAATCGCGGAAGTTTCAAAAATACTCATATAAAAAAAAAATATTCAAAACAAATTTGAAAAAAATCAAACGAAGCGCGGGAGACTGAAGCAAAACCCATCACATCAAGAACTAGTCTCGGGAAGCAACAAGAGCCGACAGGGGAGGCCCCATGAACGAATATCAAGGCCTGTGATTGGCTGCTACGATGGGCATTACTGTGTGCCTTTGAATGTCTGTACGCTGATTGGCTGACACGTGTCCCTGCATCTCCCATCTCATATGTTGCATGGATTTGTATCATATCTGTTCATATATTGCTAATAGAGCTGAGCGATTTTATCGATTCTGCGATATATATCGATATTTTATTTCCCCAGAGAGTATCAATTTTTCAGCCGCGGGTATCGATATTCTAAGCTTCTTTCAAAACCTCCGTGTCCCACCTTTAAAAGCTTGCAAGCAACAATTTGTACTGTTTAAATAAATGAAACTATTTTTCTCAACAAATCTTTTATTCATTTTGTCCAGCATTTGCAAGCTGCCTGTCAGCCATATAATGTGGAATTGATGCTTTCAGTTCAATTAATTCAAACAAAGTCATTGGAACACTCACAAGATGAATATCGATATATATCGTATCGTGAGACGAATATTGTGTATTGTATCATATTGCGAGATTAGTGTATCGTTACAGCCCTAATTGCTAATGTTTAATAAAGAGACACTTGAAAGAAAGAACTGAACTGTGTGCAGACTTGAACAAGTGTCCGCCTGCCTGGATCTGAAAGCTCGTCTCAGGCGATTCTCCTGCTTCTCCGTCACGATGATGTGCAGCTAATGGAAGGTCCATTTCACACACTGACAGCCCCAGCTGCTGCAGAAACATGGCTTCTCTCAAACTTTGAGTGTCTTGACTCAGTGCAGACACACACCAACACTACCGCGCACACACTCAGAGGACTGTAGGACATGTTGGTCACATCAGCTGTAAAAGATCTGCAGAGCAGGAAAAGACGAGACGAAGCAAAAGACAGTTTCGCTTTGCTTGATCTTTTTCCAGCATTCGGACAGCTGAACGTGAACTGCGGTTGTACGTCTGAGTGTTCTGTGGTGGAGAGTGTGACAGCTGGGATGGGCTCAGACAGACCCCGCCACCCTGAATGTGATTATAGCGGCTGTAGATAATGGAAAGCTGGATGGATGTCTGAGAATCCCAAACATCTGCCATCAGAGCTAATGGCCAGGCTTTAAAACGGCTCTGCAGGTTGTGTGGGGTTAACGACCTCAGTCTGTCAGGCTAAAGCTGATGACATTTGCATTGCAGAGTTGAGGGGCCTGATTCTGTGAAAGACCATTCATGCATTCAGAACATCTTCCCATCAGAAGATGTTTTCTTTTTCTTTCCTCTCATAAAAGTTTGATTTGTCAGCTTCATCACTTGATCACTTGGCCTTTCATCAAAATTCTGCTTGGAGGCAAAGTAGAAAGTTCCTAAAATATACGATTTACACAAATCATACTCCGTCTGACTCTTCCTTATCATCTAGAAGTGTGTTGTGGTCCATTTCCATGACATTTCATGATATAATAGTTTTTAAAGAAAAGGCAACACTTGTAGTTTAACAACTTTAACCATCAGGTTTGACCAGCGTGATTTTGGTTTTGTGGCTTTTAACATTTAAACTGGACAAATAAAGAACACAAAACATTCAAATTTACCATTAGGCTGCTGTCAGATGCACACCTGTGACATGACCAAGGGGTCTCTGGCTTGCAGTTCCTCAGACGACCACCAGGGGCTGGCTCCAAAACTGACTCAGTCTCCATTGACCTCCTGTGTTAAAATGTGTTTTTTTTTTTTTTTTTTTTTTTTTCTAAATGTTCACCTTTACGGTGGCATTAAGTAAACTCACAGCCTGGTACAGCTCACTCCTCAGGGGAAGTTACCCTACAAGCTGGTTTGGATTCTCCCAGGTTGACGGTTCACAACATTAGCCAACGGCGGGCTCGCTGCCTCTCCCTGGACCTCGGTGGGGTCCAGGCTCCAAGCGGTGGTACTCGATTCATATGTCATTTTGGTTGCGACTATCTGACATGAGGATGGATGGACAGCTTCAGTTGGGTAACATCAATTAGCATCATAGGTTAGCATGTGCTAACATAACTAACTTATGGTGACTGAGGTTAGGTAGCTGTTATCTGAGACGTTGCTGGGCTTTCTCAGTCCATCCATTGGCCCATTTTTGGATTAAATTTGACCAGAGTCTTCTTCAGAACTTGTCGTTGTCCTGCAGCAGGGCTGTTGAACACTGGAAGGAAGCAAAATGAGCCAGAAACTACTGAGACGCAGCTGATCCATGCTGGAGTTTAAGAGTTCAGCATCACTGATGCTTCACTGACAGTTTCCTTTTTTTCCCAGGATTCCAAGCCCTCCACCATGAGAAGGTAGCGACTGTCAGTGGGGAGCAATGACACTGAAACTGTTACACATTTATCAGTGTTTCATTGCCGTGTTTCCTTGTTAGGAGGCAAAGAGATAAAAGAAACCACTGAACTGAGAACTGGACCCAGCGTGCTGTAACATACGTTCTGTTTTTGCTCATTAGAGCATCTGGATCATTTACTGATGATTTTCTTTCTTTTTTTTTCCACATTGAAACAAACACAGTGGTTTCAGGGGGTCTTATATAAACGTGCCGACCGGAGGAGAACTTTGTGAGATTTAAAGCCATTTCAGCTGCCACTCGGGGCGATCTGAGGTCGGGTGACGTGCCGAGGCCTGTACGTGAGAGCCGAGGCTTTTCTGGGAGGTCCGTCCCTGAAGACAACGTGTTCGTTATTTCCTCCAGAACGAGCTTTAAATGAAATCACATGCATGATCAAGGTTCACTGCGGCGCTCAGCTCACGAGTCTGAGAGCGCATGCGACCGTGCCCGCATTTCTGGAAGCATCTCTCTGATGCAGCTCAGCGTGCATCGCATAAGCAGCGAAGTGAGAGGCGAGTTAGTGCTCTCTCTGCATGGAGGATACCTGGGAACAAACAGCCTCGTCCATCTTTTTCTTTAGAAATGCTTTAGAAATCTGCAGCGTGTTTATTTGTCTTGTTTCCCTGCACTGATGCTCCTCTGAAGTTTCTTCAAGCCCCATCAAGGTCGGGAGACTTTTTGGATCCTGGTGTGCAGGTCTGACATCTGCAGGCCATGACATAAAAATATTAGGGCTGGGCAACGATTAAAATTGTTTTATCGCAATTAATCGCATTATTTCCCTGATTAATCACGATTAATCACATTGTATACGCAAAATCAAATAATGAATTCAAAAGTAGGGTTAAATGCACTTTTATTTAAATGTTCTGCTGCCATATGAACTAAAGTGCCATAACATTTGTTGTTCAAACACTTTTAACATCAGCACTTGTCAGTAACACATATTTAGTGTAAATCTCATCTTAAAAAATGTCAAAATAAAGTAAAGCTTATTGCCACTGCCAGGACATTAATGTCATTCCTGTTTTTATGAAAAATAAACACCTTCATGGTAAAGACTTTTTCATATAAAAAAATGAAAAACTGTCAGGATCAAACTGTCGTGGGGGCTGCGTATAACAGTAGCGGTGTCTTTACGGAGCAGCTTCTGTGCAGCTGGAGCTGTTTTTCATTTCATTTCTGTGCAGCTAGTTTTCAAGTATCCTCCAACTGAGCCGCAGTCGAGCCTCAACGTCCATGCAGAAGACTGATAACGTGCATTAAGAAGCAATATGCTGAAAAGCAGCTGGATGGTTCTGTGGGAGAAACCGCCAGCTGCTGCACTTCTTAGTGATGGAGACGAGTGTGCGTGCACGGACGTACGAGGGCTTGTGCACGATGAAGTCTTGGATGAAAGAAGGGCTGTTTAAGCAGGTCGCCTCCAGAGAAGAAGAGCTGTGTGGCTGCTGTCCAGGGTTAGCTGCAGTGCATGATGGGAGATGAAAATCATCTATGAGCATGACTGAGGGAGGGGTTATCTCACTCTTATCTCACTCTTAAGATACAAACATATTCCAGATACCTTTTCAGATCGACGCGTGTCGTTTACTGATGTTAGACTTTTGTCTTTTAAGCGGTAATTTCAGATGAACCCGGAAAAAGACTTGAGAGCAGCTGTAAATGACATCTGTCTGATTTAAACTCGTTTTATCATTTAGACTGATATATCATGACACCTTTTTTCCCAGTAAAGTTCCAGTGAAGCTCTCCAGCAGGTTTCATTTGAATCTCTTTTAGGCTTCTTTGTGCGCAGCAGCTGAGGGACGAGTGATGGAGGAGAAGTGTCCTCACTAGAGGGCGCTGTCTCTGCCAGACAAAAGCTCTGCAGTCAAACACGTTTAAAGCTTCTCCCAGCAGTTTTCCAGTGTTCCCAGTGACCCACATGGACAGAGAGGGAAACAAATGTTACATGGACACTTTTATTTGGCTCTTTTAATCAAAATGTTTGGTTCATTCATAAAACAGAAGACTCACCAAAAACCCAGCTAGTGAGTTATTCAGTCACTTTTTAAGGAACATTTCTCAGCACATGGTGACTGAAACGTTTAAGATGGTAAATAAAATATATGTGGATTTGACAGATGAAGTCACCTATTATAGATCTCATCTAACTGGACAGCAGGTTTCAGTCTGAATGACTCATTAATCAAGAAGATCTGCAGAGAAAAAGACTGTCAGCGGCTACAAAGTGCTTGTTTAGTTATTAAAGAGGTATCGATACGTGTCCTAACACAGTTATTAAAAAGCAAAGCAAGCAAACAAAGCATGAAATAATGCTATTAACACTAGGGCTGTAGAGATTCACTAATCTCGCAATAAGATACGATACATGATATTCGGCTCATGATACGATATATATCGATATTCATCTTACAATACGTTTACATCATTTTCTGCATGTCCCTGTAGTTGGGACCGTAGGATGTAATTGATGTTGGCCAGAAAAGTTCTTCAAAAAGATCTTCGCTTCGCGGCGATAAAGATGTGGCTCTGAGGCTCCTCTTTCTCTCTCTCTCCCTCGTTCGATTCCCCGCGCTGTCCGAGTGTGTCAGTTGGGTTCAAAAAAGGCTGGTCCGAGGCCAACTTTTACATGCATAAAAGTGTTTATTACAAGTAAAAGAGGCTTGTATCAGACTTTCGCGACAGTCTGGGATCTTCTGAGCCAATGGTAGGAAAAATCCCCGAACAAAGAGGAGACTGGGTCTTACTGGACCGGCCTTTCTACAGCTGCACTTCGTTCAAAACATCCTTGACAGATTTACGTATAGACTAGCTAGTATATCTCTATAAGCTAAACAATACACTGACAGCGTAGTACAGGGAATATCACACACTAACATTGACCCAAATTCCTAAAACAGAAAGAGAATGAACTTGTTGACTCTAAGAACATGGTCAAAACTTATGATAAAGAGATAAAAACCATATCGTCAGACACTACATGGACCTAACAGGAGGCAGCGAGAGCGGGGACCCCCAATGGCTTTTGGGGTTTAAAAGCCAACGTGGGCACAGCGTAAAGTAATTTAGTCCTGCAAAGCTTTTTGGGGGTTTGAGTCATTTTGAGGTTTTCTTCTGTCAAACCATGTGGTCAGGCTTTACGAGTGACGTTAGTGAGCAGCTTTCATTTCATTTCCTGACACTGATATGGACGTATTTTAGGTTTTACCAAACTAATTCCAGGGTCCGGTGACCTGTGGATGTGCTTCATGAGCGCTGGTCATTCGTCAGTCACTTTGGTATCCTTGAAACCGCTCTGGAAACAGATAATCCAACTGGCTATGGGGAGTCGGGCAGCGCTGCAGATGATGAGATGACCCTCAGCAGACGGGAACATGTGATGCCGTGGTTGCTGGAGTGGCTCCTCACGGCTCCTCTGTGGTGGATCCAGGTCTGGGCGGAGCGCAGCATCCCCGTCAGACTGAATATTTATAGATGGAGCCTCGGAGTTTGTGTCTTCCATCTGGGACGTTGGAAACGTGTCTCTACGATAACTCCGCCTCCGTGTCCTCTTAGGACATCTTTGTTTGTTTTGTCTCTGCTTGATAATAGTCGAACTGAGTTAACATCTGACCTGATGTTGGTTAGGGTTAGGGGGGATTTAGAGATGAAATTTTCACTAAATGAATGTTTTCTATTTTGAACCAACTGAAAAATAAGCATTAGGACTAGAGCAGAGCGATTTTATTGATTCCGATATATATCAATATTTTATTTCCCCAGAGAGTATTGCTTTTTCAGCCGTGGGTATCGATATTCTAAGCTTCTTTCAAAACCCCCGTGTCCCACCTTTAAAAGCTTGCAAGTAAGAATTTGCACTGTTTAAATAAATGAAACTATTTTTCTCAACAAATCTTTTATTCATTTTGTCCAGCATTTGCAAGCTGCCTGTCAGCCATATAATGTGTAATTGATGCTTTCAGTTCAATTAATTCAAACAAAGTCATTGGAACACTCACAAGATGTCACCAAAATCACCTTGTCCCTTTAAAATCTTTCAGAAAATGATGTAAATGTATTGTAAGATGAATATATATATATATATATATATATATATATATATATATATATATATATATATATATATATATATATATATATATATCGTATCGTGAGCTGAATATCGTGTATCGTATCGTATCGCAAGATTAGTATATTACTACAACCCTAATTAGGACGCTGTAGTTGCTCTCTTTGGTTTTAGTTCAGTAAACAGCATTTTATTTCAAGGGAGGAGTACAGTGATTCCTGTACTCCTCCAGCACGGTGGGTTAGTGGTTAGCACTGTTGCCTCACAGCTAGAAGGTTCCTGGTTCGAACCTCGGCAGGGGGCATCCTGGATTGAACCTCGGGGCCTTTCTGTGTGGAGTTTGCATGTTCTCCCCGTGCTTGCGTGGGTTTCCTCCGGGTACTCTAGCTTCCTCCCACAGTCCAAAGACATGCATGTCAGGTTAATTGATAATTCTAAATTGCCCGTAGGCGTGAATGTGAGTGTGAGTGGTTGTTTGTCTCTGTTGTGGCCCTGCGATGGACTGGCGACCTGTCCAGGGTGAACCCCTGCCTTTCGCCTGTAGACGGCTGGGATAGGCTCCAGCAGATCCCCGTGACCCTTCAAGGATGAAACGGAAAAATAGAAAATGGATGGATGGATGGAGTACAGTGATTCCTCACCAATTTGCACTTTAAGTTCCACGGTTTTAGTTATTCGCGGACTTTTCAGAAATATAAAATATCATAAAATCTCAAGAAAAAATCATGGAAGATTCACAGGATGTTGTGCGCGTTCTCTCACAGTGAGGAAATGTTGTGAGCCATCCTGGCCCCTTTAAGAAGGTGGCCTTATGGGTATTGATGTGGCCTTATGGGTAATGTAGTGTGTGTGTCGTGGGACGGCAGAATGAAAACGGGGTTAGAGTAGTGAGCATCAACAGCAGCCCAGCGTGTATAGATTTACATTCTCTGTTAACCGACAGGAGCCCAACAATACAACCTGTGTGATGTTACAAGTTCCTGCAGTGCTAGAATAAAGTTCCTGTTCCATGCAGAGAAAATTTCATTTTCAGTTTCATTTGTTGTTGTTAGCGTGTTAGCCGCTAATTACGAGCCAAAAATAGCACAATACCAGCAGTTTTTTTACTACGGTTCAGAGACCAGAGGCTGTGAAGGTAACAGAAAGACCACAGTTGAGCCTTTGTCTTGTTTCGCTGCAGTGTCTCACTACTTTTTTGCGGTTTTTAAACATATTTTAAACACATTATTGAGGCTTGGGGGGCTCCGGCTCCAGTTTGCAGACTTTGATTTTTGCGAGGGGCGCCAGTCCCCATTAACCGCGAAAAATAAGGGATCACTGTATATCGTATCGTGAGCCGAATGCCGTGTATCGTATCGTATCGTACGTGAGATTAGTGTATCGCTACAGCCCTAATTAGGGCGCTGTAGTTGTTCTCTTTGGTTTTAGTTCAGTAAACAGCCTTTTAGTTCGAGGGAGGAACACACGTCGTGCCTTTAACATCCGTCTGCCACGTCATACGGATCTCCTTTATCTGTCTTACTGTGCAGCTAACGAGCTTCACATCCTCTGAAAAACGTTCAAACGTGGCGCACGTACGGAGGAAAGCTCCCAGGGAGATGCACGACCTTCTCTGCCGGTCCATCGTGGTTCTAGTTCCTCTCTCTGTCCAGCCTTTCTGCCCGTTGCTTCTCCTTGTTTTCCTGCTGCTTTGTGAAGCAGTGAGTTAGTTTTCACAACTCCATCCTGCTGGTCTCCCACGTTCAGGCCCAACTCCTGAAACCCCACAGCCATGAAGACGCTAATGTTAACGTTGTGTTAAGCTAGCTGTCCAAACTGATTAGAAAAGAGCAGCTGTCAAAGTTGGAGCGGTTCACACATGAAACTGTTTTGACAGTTCTTCTTAACCGCCAGTTAACCACACACACACACACACACACACACACACACACACACACGTGCACTCTTTAAAGGATAACCTCCAGGTTATATTCAGTCCAAAGCGGTAAGTGATTTTTTTTTTCCTCCCAGCTCAACAAGCGTCTTGCCTCACATTAGTGCGTGCACGTGGACAGGTGCAAGAGAAAAAAATGTGTGTCGTCCAACAAGTTTTTTATTTCATGCTATTTTACAAAATAGTTTTCCTAGTTGGCGGTAGCGAGCGGGACGTGCAGCTGTGATGAATGAGCTCGCTGCTCGACGGGAAGCGCCTCGTTTCTCTTTCCTCCGAGACGAAGGAGAGGGAGAAAACTACTGGAGGGAGTCAGAAAAAGATGTATGCAACACGTGAAAACAATCCCAAATAATAAATCTTATCCTTTTTTCTGCGCGAGGACGACGTGTTCTCGTGTGCAGACTTGTTAAACCGGCCTCGTTATAATTGTCTGGCTCATGAATAATTCATTATGGGAAATGAAACGATGGGCTCCTTCGCTTTTTTTTTTCGGGCTCTACCGGTTCCACCAGTCACCTCACGCGTCCAGGAACTCTGCAGGCAGCGGGAAAACTGGGCCTCAAAGTAGAGGTGGGCGATACTGGGAATTATGGTATCGATCCGATAGCAAGTAAATACAAGGCCAGTATCGCCGATACCAATACCGATACCGATACTTTTTCATATTAAGCTTAATCTATCATTAAAATTGCTGACCTTTTGTCTTTGGATGTTTTTGTTAAAACCTAGGATAACATTTTGGCAAACTTTAAAGGTGACAGCAAAATACTTATTATATAATTATTTGTAAATATTGATTGGAGTTGAATTGAACATAACTGTTCTTAATGTTTTTTAGGGGTGTGAAAAAAAATCGATTTAGTAACATATCGCGATCTTCAGCCGCCCAATATAATATCGATTTTTCAGCTCCTAATATCAATTTTTTTTTCAATTTTTTCCATAACACTTATAATAATCAATAAATAGGTTGTTTTGAAGCAAATAGTTTTGACTCAATTTGTCCTCTGAATGATCAATAGCATCTGATGAACATATACAGCAACTTGATTTTTCATCTGTACTTTTCATTTTTATGTGACTGGGTAGAATATCGCAATGTATCGCGATATCATGACAATAGTCCATTGTGACCCAAGTATCATGATACATATCGTATTGCGAGGTCCTTGCCAATACTCACCGCTAGCTTGTTTGGCCGACGCCGCTGATCCACGTGATGATGCAACGTCAAAAGACGAGATGAGAGGGGAGGGGGAGGAGGACACAGCGACAGCGTGTCAGACACAGACTTCAATTAATTCTTAGTGTTGTGGGAGAGTGAAAAAAGCTTGAGTATCGATCTTTTTACACGAGTATTTACACGAGTATCAATACCAGCATTGGTATCAATATTATCGATATTTGGATTGATCTGCCTCAGAGTCCTCATTAACACTCAGCATGAAAAGTCTTTTTAATTTCCAGCTCTGCATCTCCTGTCGTAAAGCAGCTCACAGAAGTTCCACTAATGTCTGCGGCTGAATGAGGGGCATGGTCGTATTTAAGTCCTGAAAGGACATGTGACATAAAGAACATGAGACTGTCCCAGTCTTCTGGTCAAATGGCACATTTTCCAACGACGTGGAAACTCGATGCTTGTTGAAGGCTTTCGGCAGATAAACCAACTTCCGGTCGTTCAAGAGCTTTTGTTCAAACTCTGTGATCCTGTATAGCTGTCGGGTGCACGATGCGTGCACACGTGCATAAACGCAGTCCAGAGAGGGCGCAGGTTATTATTAGGGCTGGGTAACGATTAAAATTTTTAATTGCGATTAATCGCATGATTTTCCTGATTAATCACGATTAATCCCATTGTATATGCAAAATCAAATAATGAATTCAAAAGTAGTGTAAAATGCACTTTTACCTAAATGTCATTCATTCTTTCCAATTTCATTTTCAATTGTCAATCAAAAATTTAAAAAAAAATTTAAAAAGTGACATTTTGTTTTTAATTTTTTAAAACGAACACAAAAAAAAAATGAAAATAATGCCTGTTGTTTTTTATATTTTTATTTCAGACTTTGATCAAAAATACAAAATTAAAAAATGGGCCACAGAACTGAATTTGTTTTATTATCGACGACTGGACTTTCTGTTGTCATTACACATCTGTGCCACTAGATGGAGCCGCACTGAAGTAACCAGTAAGAGCAGCCATTCCCAAACTTCAGAATACGAAGGCCCAATTTGAAATGTGAAAAATCTCCGCCGCCCACCCAAACCTTTAATTACAACTGTGATCAACATACAGGACCAAAGCTATGTTCTGATATTAATGTAAGGGGTCAACAAATAAGGTGACACTTGTCATATTAAGTTAAGATGACAGTAGAATAACACTTAACTGGTTTGTTTTATTACTTCTTAATGTTTTTTTTAAACATATCATGAATATTTTAAGTAATTAAAGTAATTAGAAACATAATTAAACATAATTAAAAACATATTTTAAAAAAGATAGAGGATTAAAACTGCCCATCTGCAGTATCACGACAGCCCACCAGGGGGCCGCGGCCCACACTTTGAGAATCACTGAGTAAGAGAACAGCAGGACAGTGAACACATGGAGCAGATCTGATGGAACATGGAGGAATGACGCAAAAGTTTTGTTGCAGTCCAGAAGTTTTGTTTTTTTTCCCCCAGACAGAATTGTTAATGTTGTTACCTGAGTTGCTACCTGAACTGTAAAGTTCACAGATTTTTACCGTTCTCCATGTCTGTTTTAGCTTTTCGGCAGGATTTTCCACCACTTCTCTTCCGGTTCTGCAGCAGCCAGTAACAGACTTTTCAAAACAAAAGCATGTGAGCAACATGCGTTAATGTCTGTGATAATAAGGCGTTATTATCACGTTAACTTGCCCAGCCCTTGTTATTACCTTCCTGACGGCCGAGGCTGTGCGTCCTGTCTCAGCAGGACTGTGACATTTCCAGTCTGCAGCGCCGGGTCACCACCGAGCCCAGTTTCTGTTGGCCGCGAATCATAAAGACTAAATGAAAAAGACAAATTTCTCTGCGCTGCCAGAACGATTTCACACCCACATGGGATTAGAGAATAGAGGCTCAACATGACGGAGGAAAACAAGGCCAGATATCTCTGAGCAGATGTTAGAAATTAGTTTTACACCATCTTCAAACAATTCGCTTCAATTTAATTCGTACTTGTGAGGGAACGCTTTGGCGCCGGAGGCGTGTTGAGTCTCTTCCCGACAGGAAAGCCTGATCTCCCCTCGCGACACATTCAATCAATACTTCTACACTTGTAGAAGCTGAAAGACTCAGAAGGAAAAGCGACGGACCTGGCGGTGGTAACAGTGGCGGGAGACGGCCCGGAGTTTCTTATCAGGCTTCTACGAGTCGCCCTGGTGGCCCGTGGCCATCACTCGGAGATAAGCGGCGGGCTGACAGACCATCGATCCTTCCTCCGTGGCGATTTCATCAAGCCTCTGCTTTTAGAGGAGATAACCCGCTGCACTGCAGGTAGAGGACCTGAAAGGGACACAATGAAGCTCAGAGAGCAGCATCGATTGCATCTTACCGTTCTATGTCCTACATGCTTCTCCCGGGCCTGGAGAGCAGAACCAGGCGTCCTGCTGCTCAGACACTCCACATTTATGTTTCAGCAGATGAAGCAGGCTGACAGAGCTTCCTCCTGCTCCCCATCGTCCTGTTTTACATATTCATGTCTGTTCTGCTTGTGATCTAACAGTAAAAGCCCCCGTCCTCCAACGATGACCAGATAGCCTGCGAACGGCGAGGCCCTCTTAGCTAACTTCCTGCCGGGTCCTCCGTCGCCTGTCACTCAGATAGACAGCAGCTGAGGCACAGCTGGAGGTGTGGGGGGGGCTGACAGATGTAGGGTTCCTGGTTTTGGGGTCCTGGATTGAGATTTGGAGACTGAAAACAAAGGTTTGTTGTTTCTGCCTCATGAAACATGCATGAGGGGAGACGTCTCACGGCGTGTATTATTCATGCGGTACGTGGAAGTTGCTGGAAATATAATTAAAACTGTTCTCTGCGTTCGACGGTGGTGCGTTGGCGCTTCGGTGTGTCGGTGCTTCGGCTCCGATCCAACAACCCCAGCAGACGGTCCAGGATGCAGGTTTAAAACACTGCGCCGTTAGCTTGGACGTCCACGCTGCGTGTTTGAACTGTTTCCACTCTGTTCACACGTATGTGAGACAGTAAATAACACTGTATGATAGGGATGTTAAAAAAAAAATCGATTTGGCAATATATCGCGATTTTTGGCCGCCAGATGTAATATCGATTTTTCAGATCCTAATTTTTTTTGGAAAATTGTTTAATTTTCAAATTTCAATTGTTTAAAATGTAAGTGTGCAAAAAAACTAATAATAAACGATAATCACGATTAATCGCATTGTATACGCAAAATCAAATAATGAATTCAAAAGTATTGTAAAGGTCACTTTTATTTAAATGTTCTGCTGCCATATGAACTAAAGTGCCATAATATTTGTTGTTCAAACACTTTTAACATCAGCACTTGTCAGTAACACATATTTAGTGTAAATCTCATCTTAAAAAATGTCAAATAAAATAAAGCTTGTTGCCACTGCCACTGTAAAAGTGCTGATCAAACAAAACAGAAAAGTCATTGATGGTTTTATTCATTTTCCTCCTGCACACAAAAACCAAGTTGCTTTATTTTTCCTCCTCCTGTGTACTGAAACCCCCCCACACAGCAAACACATCCAGAACAGACCCGTGAAACGGACCCGTATCAGGGTCCATTTGCACTCAGTGCCGGATCTGCTTTGGAGCCGGATCAGGGAAAAACCTTACCTCTGCAGCGGGTCCACTCAGAACCCCGAAATCCACTGGGGAACCAACAAACTGACTAGACAAACTGATAAATCCAGGTGTGTCTGAGTAGCTACAATGGTCAGACACACCTGGATTAATCAGTTTGTTTAATAATAATAGGTATTGATGCTCACAAAATGATTGTAGAGTAGCATAGCCAACATAGGCTACTTAACAAAAACAGAAAAGCTTTTAACTACTCGGTTTGTTTTTGGTTTTTTCACTTCCTGCTAGAACGTCCCCTGAGGGCTGAAGAAAAATTCATAGAAAAGCCACATCTCTGTATAAGCCTCATGGTTTAAAGCGTGGGACAAAAGTAGCGGCTTATAGTCCGGAAAATACAGTAAATGTATCTTAAGATGAATATCGATATATATCGTATCGTGAGCAGAATATCGTGTATCGTATCCCTAAATTAGTGTATCGCTACAGCCCTAGTTGGCTCATTTCAGAGACAGTTCAGCTGCGTTTTAGAGCGACTTTGAAGCAGCACAGCTGGCAGGAAAGTGCTACTGTAGGGGAGTCTGAACGCAGGGTAGCGGTCAGACGACGTGATGCAGGTCATCGAGTAGCAGCGACTTAGCTGCGTTGTGACAAGCGGGGTGCTTTGAAACTTTTGAACTTGGGTAAAATTGATCATAAAAGCTGTGAATCCAGTCATAGCTGCTGGTGTGGTTCAGCAGCAGCGGAGGGCAGAAAGTCAAGGCTTCATTGAGCTGATTAACAGCACTGAGTTAGCGAGAAGCGCTAATTGTTTTAAGATGTTGTGAGACTGATGGGGTGTTTGTCTCTGGCTTTCTTTGCATCCGGCTGGGACAAGCCCATCCCCGCCTGGCCGGTCCTCTCCCCCAGCACCTCCTCTCCACCAGCACCTCCTCCCCCCCCCAGCAGCTCCTCTCCCCCAGCACCTCCTCTCCACCAGCACCTCCTCTCCCCCCCAGCATCTCCTCATTGAATAAAACATGCGCGCCACACGCCGCTGCTCTTTGCCGCTCACAAATCTGAGCCACTTTGCCTTCTTTGCGCCTTTCTTCTTCTTTGCTCCTCTCTCCCCTCCCCTTTATCTCAGCCGATGGATTTCGGTCCTTTTCCTCTTTCTGCTTTCTCCTCCTCCTTTCCAGTTTCCCTCCCCCTGTCTCTCTCTCCCTCTCTCTCTCCATCTTTCCTTCTTCCCATCTCCATCTAATACGGCTCGTTCTCCCAGGTGATCGGCATCAGGCAGAGAGCTTACCCTTCTCCTACAAGAGCCGTGAGTGGTTGAACGCACTGAGCACGCTCCCAGAGCTCTCCAGGCAACAACCTCCCCCCCCACACACTCTCCCCCACCCCCCCATCTCCCCCCCGTCTGTACGCTGGAAGCAGAGAAGGAAAGAAGAAGTGTGTAAGATCACACTATTGTCTTTGTTATCCACCATATTAGCACACAGGGATGAGCTCTCACAAAGACAGAACCTGAGGAGAGGAGGCTGCACAGGTGAGGCAGAGTAGAGGAGGATAGGTAAGTTCACTCCAGAAGAATTTCCTGTCACACTTTGGAGGATG